>JACCIC010000223.1:0-600000 GCA_018907035.1 Sycobia sp. Sy_11 | reverse complement strand
TCTGTAAGATAAAAGTACATGGTCACGGACACTGAGGAAGGCGCGGCGCGAAGGAACACAACTCCCTGATACACACACACACTGTCTCTCTCTCTCTCTCTCTCTCTCTCTCTCTCTCTCTCTCTCTCTCTCTCTCTCTCTCTCTCCTTAGCTGGGTGAATATTTCACACACGCTTCACATCGCTCTTAACATAATTCAAAATTCTTGTTGTTCAATATCTTTTTTTGGGAGATCAATTGTTGCAGGTGGATAGATCATTGGCTGCTCAGCGCTTATAGTACATTAAATAGTTTGGCTTCATATTGAAAGCCCCCATTATCGAATTCTACCTGCTTCCTAAGATAGACGACAAGACGCTTACTTGCTCACCATATTGAAAGCATCACACAAGAAACTAAAGCAACTACAAAGACGACTTCGACGTCGACTATTAAGCTCAACGATAGCTGCAAGGTGTTTCTGTGTATTAAACTGTGTTTTTTTTGTGATTTTTAATTTGTGCCCATAAAAATTGTATTATTTTAATTAATATTTCTTTGGCAATAACGACTACATAAAATTTTCAAGTCGATCATACTGCCATCTACAGTTAATATAATAAATTATGATTTGTAAGAAACAAATAAAATCAGTTGATACGGCTTCCGGCAGCAGAGAGTTAGAGACAATCGGCATTGACTCGGACAGTTCAAAAGGTAGTAGTGGTAGAAATCAACAAACCACCGACTATGGCTTATTCGATGCACCCCACTTTCAATAACCGAGATAAATTATTTAGAATTCAAATTGAAAGAAGTGTAAGCACGCTTTTAGAACGTCTCTCGAAAGTAAAATCGACAGAATTGAAGGACTTATTACGTGATGCGGTAATAGAAATGTCCAGTGTTTACAATTCTCTCACCAACGCTTATTTACATTTACTTGAAAGACAGCAATGTGTGCGTGAATTTAAGTCCTCAATATCGGATACATTTGTAAACATTAATGCTATTAAATCAGCTATTGTTGAACCTAGTTCGGGTGACCTCGGGTCAGCGTACGCTAACGCTGTCAAACGAAATAAACATGATTCTTTACTCTTGTTAGCAAGTTATCTAACCGTGTACGTTTCAGTAATAAAACCATTCTGATAAATAACAACGATCGCATTATTATAGGTCGGACAGAAAGTTGAGCAAAAATTTTAACTTCTTCTAATGCTACTAAAGAAGTAGTGACGAAAACAATTGACCCTGCTAAATTTAAATTGCAAGTTAAACGCATTAGTCTGGGTCCGAAAATCTCTGTTGTTATCGAAGGGGATAATTGTAACGCGGCGGCACTTGCAAATTGCACCGAACTTTCTACTGCTGGTCTTGAAATAAAAACAAATGTTAAACAAAACCCTCACTTAACAGTACACGGCATACCTGTCGAGGTGGATAAAGATGATATATCTCATTGCATACGCGAACAAAATTTAAATGGAGGATTAAGGAAGTAAAAATTGTTTATATTTATCCAGCTCATAATAAAAAACATTGCTTTTGTATTATAGAAACTACGCCTTCGCATAGACTATCGTTATTAAACAAAGGAAAATTAAATATAAAATGGATTGCTTGTAATATTGAGGATCATGTATCTGTGTTACAATGCTTTAAGTGCAACGGCTTTAATTGTAATAAAATTAATTGTAATAAATTGTAATTGCTATTAATTGTAATAAAAAAATTTCTTGTGTATACTGTACCAATCAACACACTCCGCAATCTTGTAAAAACAAAGAAAATTTAAAATGTATTAGTTGTTTCGAGATGAATCCGACTAACACATGCTCTCACGCTGCCAATGATAGGTTCAAATGTCCGATTCTTCGTAGAAAAAATTGAGCGTAAAATGGCTTGGATAAATTATGACTTATAATAATATATCAATGCGCAATTAATCAAATATCAATGCGCAATCCTTCGAAGCACATTTTTCGGACATTATATCTTTACTTAGCGATAAGAAACCTCATGTCTTAGCTATTACTGAATCTTGGCTCAAACCCGGACGAGCATCGAGCTTTTTCGATATTTCATATTATAATTTTTATCACGTAGAGCGAATCAGCAAAGGTGGAGGTAGGATTGCTATCCTTGTACATCATTCGATTTCGACAAGGATTATAGACTATTCACAACAGTCTGAAATATATATTAAAAGGCCTGAATTTCTTATTTGTATTTTATATGTTGGCAATTTAAAAGTCCTTTTCTGTATCGTTTATAGTCCCCCTAAGTGTGGATTTTGGAGTGGCATTGAAGAGGCATTTCTAAATTGCAATGCAGCTTACAACTTTTGCATACTCGTACGCGATTTTAATATTAATTGGACAGTCACTTCTACTCCGCGCACTACCTTAAAAAATTTTTTCCCTGTATGTAAATTGAATCCGATTGATTTCAAACCTACTCATCAAGTTGGAACTTCGTCCACAATAGATTACATTTGTGTTTGCGATCCTTCAAAGGTTATTTATTCCAACCAGACTTATGTTCCAAACATCTCTGAACATAATGCACTTCTGTGTGACATATCTCTTCCGGTTCCACAAATCTACCTTTCGTCAATATCGTCGTTTTGAAATGAATTCCTTTTTAAAGGATCTTAGTCATATTGAGTGGCGTCCCATTGATCACTCTAATGATGTAAATGAGAAGATTTCGTTTTTCTATAATTTCCTAAATTCGATATATGATATTCATGCTCCCTATGCCACCATCACTGGAAAAACTCGAAAATCCACTCCATGGTGAACCCATGACATTAAAAAACTTATTAAATCCAGAAATAGAGCGTGGACTTGGTACAGGAAATTTAATCGCCTCACTGACCTTTTATACGTACAAGATTCTACGTAATAAAGTAAAAAAGGCTACTCGTAATGCACTCTCACATTACTACGCAAATAAGTTGCTAACAGCTAGAAGTAATACAGAGCTATGGAAATTAATTCTACTTCCTACTAGTCTTGACGATCTCAACAAGTTTTTCATTGTTGATAATCAGGTTAGTGCACTCTCCGATCATAGACCCACTGTGAGAATATCCCCAGATATTCGATTTTTTGTTCGCCACATTGAACCGATAGAAGTTGTCGAAGCTATTCTTACTATGCATTCTAATACTCATGGGATGAATAACATCCCAATAAATTATCTGAAGCAAAGCCTGCCAATAATTTTACCCACACTTGTAAATATCTATAATTCTTCCTTACAATCAGGAATATTCCCACCTACTTGGAAAATTGCAAAAGTTATTCCAATACCTAAATGTTAACTGCCAGGTGAAATGAGTCATTATAGACCGATTAGCATAATCTTAGCTACATCAAACATTCTAGAACGTGTTGCATATAAGCAAATTTCTACTACATAGCACACAAACAGCTCTTTTGAAAATTTGTGATGATATTCGCCAAGCCTCCGATAACAAAGAAGTTGTACTCTTGGTTGCGAATGACTTTTCTCGAGCTTTCGACTTGGTTAATATAACGTTATTATGCAGAAAACTGGAACACTTTGATTTTTCTGATGCTTCGCTTAACTGGATTCCCTCATTTTTATCGCAAGGAAATGTTTTGCAGCGTTAGCAAGATTACGCAAAAGAAGTAACTGCTTTACAGATCAGATAAAAGTAAGACTTATTAAGCAGTTAGTCTTCGCATACTTAGATTATTGCTGTTCTCTCTTTCTTGACCTTTCCGCCGAACTGATGTTGAAGTTACATCGCTGTAAGAACTCTGCAATTCGGTTCGCTTTAGACCTTAAAATAGCCGATCATATTTCCTCCGCTTACAGAAACCTAGGGATTTTACCATACCTCTACGTAGAGAGTACCTTACCGTTATGCTACTGGCATCTGTACTGAGACACGGTGAACCACTTTATATTTATAATAAGCTAAAATTTAGTAAAAGTATCAGTTTAGCTTCGCTCCGTGATGTTGACATTGACCTATTTATTAATAGGGCACGATTATCACGCAATATGTTCTCATCCACCATTGCTGCTTCACGTTTGTGAAATGAGATGCCAGCACATATAAGATCTTCCTATAAAACCTCTGCTTTTAAGCCTGCGCTGATTCGATTCTATAGAGAACGTTATCTTAGTAATTCATTTATGATACACATAAGCACCTCCTAAGTAATGTTAATATTATTTTTTTTCTTTTTTTTGTTATTATATTTTACTTTTATCTTATTATATTATTATATTTTTATATTTATATTGTTAGAAAGTGTTATATATGTAATATTCAAATTATAACTAATTTGTGTTATGATATATAGGTGGACTATTATTGTAATATTGCTATGCTGGCGTATGAAGGACCATGAATCCTTAGGCTCTAATAAATACAATTCTAATTCTAATTCTAATTCTAATTCTCTCTCTGTCTCTCTCTCTCTCTTTCTCTTTCTCTTCCTCACACTCACACGTACTCCATGTGTGAGTAGACTCCTCGTCCGCTGTTGGCGAGCCTGCCCGTTTTGTACGCAAGTAAATTAGAGCCGGTTGCTTGTACTTACTATCGGCCAATCCGGAGACGTCTGTTTTCGATAGCGGGTGGACCGGCGATCCAGGCTGGTGAGACACGACACCTACATGCGATCGACAAAGTAGCGCACTGGCGCACAATTTTTCGAGTAAGTTAGAAAACACGCGCGACATCCTCGCGGCGATATCACACGTAAATCGAACGTTAACGCGAGTTGTCGGCGGCTGTAATAAAAAGTCTTAAACGTGCTTATCCTCGGTTTTTCTCCACTGAAGCAACTAACTCGCTGCAAACGAAAACTTTTTTCTTCGCACGCAGTAGCTGATTCGTGCCTCCGAATTCGATGCAACAAACTCGAGCTCGGTTCGGATTAACTTACATCCGTGCGGTCACAGATGGTTGAACGCTGCTCGTACGGTACAGTGTGGGCACGCCGAAAGGAAGTGACAGGCAAAACAATAATCAAACACATTTTTATCGAAAGACGCCTTCATTTGTTCTCCAATGAGATGAAAGCCCACTGAATTTTCAACTCCGATGCCGAGAGGGGTGGAAGCTCTGGATTCGATGGTGACATCGCGGTTTGAGTCTTTTATTCTAAGTGTGTTGCCTACTCCATTCACGGATGACAACGTGGTGACGTTAATGGAATTTAAAGAAAAACAAAATTTATCTATTTGTGCATTTCTATATCTAACCTAATGCTACAGTCTTATTATTATGATGTTACGTAACCTATGCCTATATCTAATCAAAAAACTTCTTAAACTAACTTCACAAGAAATAAAAAGAAAGGTTTGATATAATAGCAAAAATAATGAATACTGAACTTACAACTATATTTCTTTACGACTAAAATGTTTACCTATTCCTAACCCTAAGTCCAATCTTTTTCCTAGTCTACGTTTACTTCTATTATTATATCTATATCTATTTTTAACGTCATTTGTATGTATTCACGTTTTTCTGTACTTAAATTTACATTCTTCATTCTTCTTCCCCATCGTCTTCTTCTTCTCGTGCTTCAGAATTCTTCTATTGCCATTTGTAATCTCGTATTATGCTCTAGGGTATTCCGTTATGTTGCCGACTTATGGCAATGGTGTCGTTCTTAGCCTGAGCTCATTTGTGACTCACTTTCTTCACTCTATCATCGGCTTGTAGTAGGCCGGTATTTCTGAGCTTTCTTCTTCTTCCCTTTTTTGATGCTTCGCTAGAAACATGGGAGGTATCAGACTGTTTTACTTCATTATTTAAGAGCGGGCCAGTGTTTATCGGATCGCACTGTGGCTTTGTACCGCAAGTACCGTTGTATCTTTACAAGCCATGGTTCGCTCTTTCTTAACACAGATTAATCACCGTGATTGCGCGCTCCAATCTATACATGCTCCATCAACAATGTTAGTGAGGGAAAAGTTTGGGTTGCCTTTAATATGTCCTTAATACGGTTTTTCCTAGCCACGATGTGGGGAAGAATGTGATGCAATGTGGGGATGTTTTGTGGGCGGCACATGAATTGTACGTGTTGAAGTAGACCGACGCTCCTAACATAAATACCATAACTGGCTGGGTGGTGTGACCCAGTGCACCGGTCACTTGTTGTACTGTTTCAGCCACTGACTGCTAGTTTAAGGTAGTGTCTCCCTTTACTATAGGCATCACCGTGGCTTACGTCGTCTGTACGCCGCTTACTTCTTCTTTCGCTTCAGACGATTTCTGCTGTGTCGTCTTTGCTTTCTTCGACTGCGCTCCGCTGTCACCTTTCCCCTCCCATGACGAAACTTCAGGAGCTGGTCTGTTTCTGCACGTGTTGTAATTGAACATCATTCGCTGGAATGCCAGACGTGAAGCAGAATCTGCCTTTGAGCGGGTGCGGGCAATCCACGTAACCATGACTGGACTCACTGCAATTCCAAGATCCTTCGCGCATAGCTGGTATGCGGACTTGCCCCGGTGAAAGCGTTGAGGCTCGTGATGGATGAGGTTTTTTGGGGGGTACGAAATCTTATGGGTATTCAACAACCATGTTCACTAAGACTGGAATGTGACCGCGTTTCTTGGCGGTATCTGTATCCGTCGCCAGTTCCTCAGATATGCTGTCTCCAGTGAAAACTGCAGTTACCTCGTGGGGTAGTTTAAACGGGTTGTATGTCGGTATGTATCTTCGAATGTGTTCATCTGTGATCATGGGGGACGTAGCAGCTGGGCGCGTTAGGGGCTTATCTGTATTTATTTCGAGAACTGTGCCTTCTCCGGAGTTCTTGTTGTCCATATACTTAGAATGATTTTCTCGTCAAATTTATCCTGCTCTTGTAGGGCATTTGGGGCGAGTTTTCCATTTATCCGTCTTTTGGGTGGACAAAGATCGCATAAATGCTCTTCTATACATGTGCACTTCGCCGTCCGCTGATGTACTGACCAGTACTATCGGGTTGCGGCGTAATATTGCTTCCTTCTTTTCGGTCGCTGCTTCCCTTAGCAGAATTCTCAGATCTGGACGATAGCGTAGGGGACTAATAAACCGTATGTATCTCGCTGACGTGTACGGTATCGCAGCATGGGGTTTATGGTGGACTAATATTTTACACCGCAAGGCTTTCAGCGGTACTGCTTTACGTGAATCGTCATTGTCTGATTCGGTGTCCACAGCGACTTTATCCCCTAAGTACTGATAGCTCTCAGCAGAGTAGGCTTGAATGACGTTCATCAACAGACCTATCTGTGGTCACTCCTCGTCGATCCCTAGCTCCTGAGTCGCATCCAAACTGACATACGAGGGTGGATTGCGAAGTTTCCGACCTGACCAAGAGATGGTGCCACTAGGCCTACGTTGAGGTGGCGTTCTATAGTATCATCCTTAGATAGCTGGTAGCTATAGTCTCAGTACGATGGCCATGTTAGTTCAGGTTTGAGAGCACGCTGAAAAAGACGTCTCTGTGTTTTTCGTAAAAATGGAAAAGATAGAAAATCGTGCTGTCATCAAATACTTTTATTTGAAGGGATTAACGCCGAAGGAAATTAAAGAAGAGATGGATTCAACACTCGGGACATCCTTCCCATCATATTCAACCGTTAAGCACTGGGTTTCCGAGTTTAAAAAGGGTCTTGTGAGCACCTCTGGTGAGCCTCACTCAGGACGCTCCATTGAGGTCACAACTTCAGATATGATCGATAAACTCCATCAAATAGTGATGAAAGACCGCAGATTAAAAGTGCGTGAGATAGCTGAGACCTGTAAGATATCATATGAATGTGTACAAAATATTTTGCACCAACATTTGTATATGGAAAAGCTCTGTGCAAAATGGGTGCCGCATTTGCTAACAGTCGACCAAAAACTGATTCAAAAGAACATTTCTACCGCCAATTTGGCGTTGTATAAGCGTAATTCAAGCGATTTTTTGCAACGTTTTGTAACCGTTGATGAAACTTGGATCTACCACTACACTGCTGAAACCAAACAACAGTCTAAACAGTGGATTGGACTAGGGTAACCAACTCGAAAGAAGGCAAAAACAATTTTTTCGGCGAACAAGGTTATGGCTACTGTTTTTTGGGATGCAAGAGGTATTATATATATTGAATTCCTTGAAAAGGATAAAACTATCACTGGCCAATACTACGCAAACTTTTTGCAACGTTTAAGCGAAGTGGAAATTTAACGACCTCATCTGGCGAAGAAAAAAATCTTGTTTCATTCGGATAACGCACCAGCGTACACGTCAATCGTTTCGATGGCTAAAATCAACGATCTAAAGTTTGAATTGATGCCGCACCTTCCCTACTCTCCAGATCTACCCCGAGTGACTATTGTCTGTTTCCTAAACTCAAAAAATGGTTGACGGTAAGAGATTTGCGGATAATGAAGAAGTAATCGGAGCTACAAATTGGTATTTTGAGGAGCTTGATGAATCAGTCTATAGAGATGGCATTAACAGACTAGAACACCGCTTTGAGAAATGTATCAGCTATGGAAGACATTATGTTATGTTGAGAAATAAAAAGAAATTCTTAAAAACATTGTTTTTCTTGATCAGGCTGGAAACTTATCAATCCACTCTCGTACATAGTTTCTGCAGCATACCATGTCCTTAATATCGAAGTTTTCGTGCTTTCTTCTCTTGTTGTATTGCTACATCTGCTTTTCATTAGCCTAGTGCAGGTTTTTCCTTACTAATTCTTAGATTGTTGACATGCGTTTCATACTATCGAGCCAGTCTTTAGTCATTAGAGATGTTATATTTGCTGGTGATGCGTGTAAATTGCGATATGTTGGCACTTCGCGAGGGTTACCTCCAAAATTACGAAACGGTGGCGACACTTGTGTACTAGCGTACGCCACCGTGTTAATCGCGAATGTGAATTCTTGCAGATGCATGTCCGATTCCTTATGATGATTTTGGACAAAGATAGAAATCATTGATTTGATGATCCTATTCACCCATTCAACGGGATTGGCCTGTATGTGGTAGGGTGCAATAAATTGGTGGATAGTGTCTAATTCATCAACTTTGGCCATTACGAATTTATTTACGAACTCTGTGCCGTTGTTGCTTGGTGAGCTCACTCTTTAGCTCTATCTGTTATCCTATATACTGCAATTCGTCAATCGAGCTGAAGTCGCTACGATTGATTCCATCTGTTTTCGATACCAGTACTCTCATGCCTATTAAATAGGCGCCGATGGACTCATTTCATCTTTGTGTTCGGTCTTTAATTTCCTCGTCCAAGCGCAGTGCAAAGTCTATTGGGCGGAATTGACGTCTTAATACCAACTTTATATCTTACATCAATCGATAGCTTTTGTCAATTGGCCTTGCCCATCTACGTGCTGCGCCACACAAGACTCCTGGTATGAGTTTTAATACGTCTTCGATTAAAAGATCTAAGCTTCGTATGATTTCTTCGAGTCTTTCTATAAATTCGTCGATATCTTCTCGCCGCTCTCCAGGGAAGCGCACTTGCCATTGTCAGAGCCTCTGATCTGCTCGCGTTTCTCTCATATAGTGCTACCGCACGTGCTGCCTCTGTTTCACATAGTCGACGCGATGTGTGAGTCCTGTCTGCTTGCATTTGATGGAAGTATGCTTTGTGATGTGTGTTACGCGTACATGTTCATTAAGGCTAAGCATTGCTGCATCGCTGCTACCAAAGTGTTGGCACTATTCCATGCCTCTGGCAGGTTATTGCTATTAGGTATATCAGTGCTATGAGCCGGAAGTGCCAGTCCTATTGAGGGGTTACCTTACGGTGAAAAAAGATATGGAAACATTGCCCATGGTGGCGGCATATAGCTGCAGCTCTATTGCATGCTTGCAGTCTGTGTGTTCTCTATTCTTCCCAGTTCAGGATTATGTTTGTGAGGGGTTGTATTCGTAGCTTGTACTAGCTTGTTGTTAATTTCCGTTCAGTTCAGGATATTCGTTATATCGGATAATTCGTGTGAATCCGCTTCTGTCTTGCCGACTTCATCGGAATCTTTACATTCTGCTACGTCTTTTCCGAAAAGACGTCGCAATCCACGTGGAGTCAGCCTGTCACGAAGAACCTCTAGTGACGCATCTAATTTGATATTTTGGTGTTGAGCTTCTCTAGCAGCTCCTCTTGAACCATTTCGGCGAACATACTATTCAAACGTGTTTTTTCATTCGCCACTACATCGTCTTTGATCGGTGCCATCGCCATTCCGACTACTTAATATTTAACCTAATTAAAGTTATTTAATTATAAAAAATTATTTATAGTATAATTAGTCCTAATATAAACGCGATTACATGTATAAGTAAATAAAAATTTTGTTTTATGTTAAATTGTTGTTTATTTGTTAAATTTTAACTATTGTTTATTTGCTAAGAAATAATTATTGTTAATTTGTTAAATTATAAGTATTGTTTATTTGTTAAATTAAAATTATTCTGTCTATCCAGATTTGCTTATACTATGTCACTCGTCTAAGCCTGTTTTCTCTATAATTACAGTACCAAGTTAACTAAAAATACCATAAAATTCTTCAAAATGACTTAAGATTATTTATAATTAATTATATTAATGTATTTATTCCGGTGATGTGATTATGTTAGTTTTGTTTAAAATCGTTCTTTTATATCCTCTTAATTGATTATCATGAAGCCTATTCAGGTTCGGTAATTGTTTAAATAATTGTAATAATTATTTATTGTAACAGTCATTTAGGGTTATCAGTGACATGAATAAATATGTAATATAAATTTTTATTGCCAGAAATTATTGCATAAATTAAGCAAAATTGGTTTATTATTAATAATTTATGTTTATTTAGGTTTAATTTATTATATTATTATTATTATTACTATTGATATTGTTGTTTTATTTTTTGATAATCTTTTATTAATTGTGTTAACTATTTTCTCTGCGTTGCGCTACTGTTAACTTATCATGCCAGCGATTGCTTGGATGTTTCCTTAACACTCCTGTTTTTGTCTATATCAGATGTTTACCTGTTAGTGTAAAATTATTTACACCTTTATGTTATGTTTTCCTATAATTCCCAAATATTAAAATTGAGGATATCGTTTACTTATCAATTCCAAATTCAGTCCTGCTGTTATACCTTGCCAAATGTTATTATAGTTGTTATTATTTATATGATCTATTTTATTATTATTCAGTTTTATTATCAGTTTTTTTTATATTAAATATATTATTTATAATTATTTTAATGTTCTAGTCTCATTAGTTAAAACTTAAAAACCTTTAGTTCTTTCAGGAGCGAGCCTCCGTGGCTTAGTTTCTCACTATCTTTTGAATTTCTGGTGATTAGACCAGAATATACTGAATCGTTATTATTTACAGTTTTAAAAAAAGGAAATTAATGATTAATTAAAAATTTTAATTGTAACTCTAATGCTTGTTACAATAATATTAACGTATACATTTTATGCATTTAGATTTGACAGGGCAATCTCACTCATGCAGCTTCCTTTGCTGTTATAGGTTATTTTAGATCATGATTATTTATAACATTGTTTAGTTAAATAGCTTCTTTAGTTATAATAATATTTTAGTCTTTGTCCTCTTGATTAAATCCTGATGATGTCTCTTTACGTTCAACATAAGTATCAAATCTGCGTAGTTATATGTTCCAGCATGTGGGTATGTACAAGTGTGTGTCAAGTGTATAGCTATTTATTTAAATAAACGGGGAAATTAAAATCTTAAAATGTAAACTAACTAAAAGTATGTTATTTAAATCATTCTAGAAATTAGCGAAGGTACCAAGTGTGCAAACCATTTATTTCAGTATCAATTCTGTGATGCTACTCCCTTTTCGATGCTCAAAACTGAGCTGCTTATTATTTTCCTGATATTTGTTGCTAACTATTCTATTGAATTTCATTTCCACTATTTTGTGGACTTTTACAGACTTGGAGCATTTTGCAGAATTGCAAAATTCCAATTCCTTCACGGTTATTTGTTTCTGACAATTTTCACATATGCACTGGCATGTGCGTAGGTTAGGTTACGCTCAGAGCTATCTCTCTCTCTCTCTCATTGTTTAATTTATCGGTTGATCCTAGACTGTATAACAAATTTGTGATTTTAAACTGGTAAAGGGACTATCCCTATCATATGAAAAAGGTGATGAGGCCGTAAGGGAAAAGGGCAAAAATTTATATATTAGGTTGTCAAATATCTCCCTTCCGCTTTTTTGCTCTTCATTCAATACTTTATAAAAAGTGTTACAGTGGTCGGATTTACTTCAGATATGCGCCGTTTTGTTCGATAATCTGTTTCCATCGAGATGGCAACTTTATAATACCCCTCTCGTAGAAATCCCTCTCCTTATTTGCGAAGAACTCGGACTGCCACTTTTCATAAGCCTCTTTTGAGTCCAACTTTATACCACCAAGGGCGTTCAACATGGACTGCAAAAGATGGTAACCACTTGGCGCTATATCCGGGCTATATAATGGATGCGACAAAACTTCCATCCGAACTCCCGTAGCTTCTGACCAGACATCTACGAAGTGTGTGGTCTGGCGTTGTCCTGGTGGAACACTCACCGTTCCTGTTGGCTAATTCTAGACGCTTTTGGTAGAAAGCCTCCTTCAAGCAGTCCATTTGTTCATAGTCGATGGTAGAATTAAGCATCTGGCCATATGAGAGCAGCTCATAGTGGATGATTCCCTTTCAATCCCACCAAACACACAGCAAAACCTTCTTGGCCGTCAATCCCGGCTTGGCCACTGTTTATGACGGTCCACTAACCTTCGACCACGACCGTTTTCACTTGATATTGTCGTATATCAAGCACGTTTCGTCGCCAATCACCATCCGCTTCAAAAATGGGTCGAGTTAGTTCCGCTTCAGCAGCACATCGCAGGCGTTGATTCGGTCCAGAAGGTTTTTTTTGCGTCAAATCATGCGGCACCCAAACACAAACAAAAGCGTTGCTGTTATTTGAGAAGCATTTCACTATCATCATTACAATTATTTTATTTAATGCAGATAAATAATTCTGAAATTATTCAGCGAGCACCTTATACGTTTCAACAACTTTAAGCTTATATATACGAGGGTGGATTGATAAGTTTCTGGTCTGATCAAGAAAAACAATGTTTTTAAGAATTTCTTTTTATTTCTCAACATAACATAATGTCTTCCATAGCTGATACATTTCTCATAGCGGTGTTCTAGTCTGTTAATACCATCTCTATAGACTGATTCATCAAGCTCCTCAAAATACCAATTTGTAGCTCCGATTACTTCTTCATTATCCGTAAATCTCTTACCGTCAACCATTTTTTGAGGTTAGGAAACAGATAATAGTCACTCGGGGTAGATCTGGAGAGTAGGGAGGGTGCGGCATCAATTGAAACTTCAGATCGTTGATTTTAGCCATCGCAACGATTGACGTATGTGCTGGTGCGTTATCGTGATGAAACAAGATTCTTTTCTTCGCCAGATGAGGTCGTTTGATTTTCACTTCGTGGTTCAAACATTGCAATAAGTCGACGTAGTATTGACCAGGCGGTAAGAGATTTGCGGACAATGAAAAAGTAATCGAAACTCTAAATGGGAATTTTGAGGAGCTTGACGAATCAGTCTACAGAGATAGAATTACTAGACTAGAACACCGCTATGAGAAATGTATCAGCCTTACAGGAGATTATGTTGAGAAATAAAAAAAAATTCTTAAAAACGTTGGTTTTTCTTGGTCAGGTCGGAAACTTATCAGTCCACCCTCGTATAATGTATTTACTGGGTTTGTACATAGCTATGGGGCAAAGAGATAAATTTACATTAACAATACTAGCTAGAAAAGCTAGATATAATTTTATGCGAACGAAAGGGGTGATTTTATTGATCTACAATGATAATTTATGAGCAGAATTTTACAGTATAATTATGTATATATAGGGACGATAGGGGCAAGCATCATTTGGAAAGACATATATATATATATATATATATATATATATATATATATATATATAGAACTGGAGTACTAACAATGCACACAGTTACAGAGGTTATTCTCTATCTCTCTCTCTCTCTCTCTCTCTCTCTCTCTCTCGGGCTGTCTAGCCGCATGGTTATTGCGCAGTTAGCTGCATCTCCTGTCGGCCGCACGTATTGGGCGCCATTTCTAACCGCTGTACTAATATACGGCTAATCTTACCCTTACTTGCTGCTTAGCTGCACTCCTATATGGGGAAGAAGGGGTAAAATAAAGACAATAAAATCTATAACGAATACCTACCCATTGATTAACCTATTCTTTATTACTTATGCACGGCTACGGCTAAAAAATATATATATATATATATATATATATATATACAATAAGTCAACAATACTCAATTCCGATCGGGTATTTTGCGGGATATACTGCTTGTCAACTATGCGGCTGCGGTGGCGCGGTAAGGGACGAACACGATGACGTGCGTGGCTGAAGACGTGGTGAGACAGGAGGATGCGAGATGAAACGTATTAATAACTACGGTACTTGCCGGCGCTGTCGATCACCGGGGCGTCAAGGATGACGTGTGGCGCGAACGGTTGCTCAAGCCGTCTGTTCTGCTCAACGGTTCGACGAAGAATCCCTACTCGCTTCGCGCGTTAGCGTCGCTTTGCTAATGTGAGCGTTTGATCTCGATTTATCAAACTGCTCGTGATACTCGACCATCGGTTACAATATATGTGTGTGTGTGAAAGTCGTTTGGAAATACCTGTAACCGCGTTCTACCATCCAAACACAAAAATCTTAGTAGTAATCGTCCTGAGGCATCGGAATATCGTATTTAACCGCCCGTACACTAAAATACAATATTTCGCCGTAGAAGCTGTATTTAAAATATATAAATATCATAGATGTCCGTATTCTAAATTGTTTACCATGAATATAGAGAGATTTTATAAAGATAGAGAGATTTTCCTACATAAGAATAAGTAAAATCTACAAAAATCAAAAGATATCGAAGGTGTGGATAGTTTTTCAGATTAATCTGAAGAACAAAAAGGATAATAGAGACTAATATCACACCTTCTGTAGGATAACAATCCCAAAATTCAATATGATCATTTAAATAAACTGGCTTTGTTTTAATAATTTAAGCTGACTACTTTGAGATGATATTCGTGATTCAAGATATCACCTACTGACCCCTGGTGAAATTAACTGCTATGACCATTAACTTAATTTATTGAGAAAGGTAAAATGACTTTCAATAAAAAATATATCCTATGTCCTTCCGAACATCATATTGAATATATATTGTAAATTTTAAAGTAATCGAGTCAGTAGTTTTTTGTTTATCGTGTGCAAACAAAAATACGCTTTGTCTTTATAAATTAAAACGAAAACGATATAAAATATTCAATTTCTTTGCAAGAAATAAAGAGCGAGTTTTATTTTGCATAAAAGGAAGGATCAGTATTGAATTTTTTATATGTATTTTATACGTCAGAGATCCTGACATAGGCAAATGTGCACACTGATTTATACTGATATAGCTGTGACTTGACGTTGGCGCTTTAGTGTAGTAGTTGATCCTATGGAGGACGCAAGTTCACGGCGGCGCTCCAAAGTTGTTGAACAACTCAGAAGCGAAGAGAAACATAGAAGAATTGAATAGGTGAGACGAACATTGAAATTGCACTTTGGAGCTTGAGTCGACCGATTTTTTTGGGGTATTAACGCATCGGAATAATAATATCTGCTCAGGGAGGAGCCAGGATTGGTTTCAGAAATAAATTAAATATTCATATTATGAACTTTTTATATTCATGTAAAAAAATAATTGTCACAATTAAAAAATACACGATTTTAAAAATTAATATATGTTTATATACAGTAAACGAACTAAATTTACTTTCAAATCTATAAATTTCATACTATTTTTTTCAACTATTGATTTTTGCATAGAACTTATATAAGTTGTATCGTTTGTTAAGAACTAGTAAATTTTACTTTCATTCTTCTTATTTTCTAGTAATTTTATATCTTTGTTTTTTCTGGTATAGTGAATACTTTAGTTTCTTTAATTTCATTAAGTTTAAAGTAATCGTAATTTTTCTGATCATATATTCGAGAGGCTTCATTTGAATCAATTGCTAAAATTTATAAAGAAGTCAATATATTTTGTGCAAGTATTAATATGTAAATCTCTAAATAATATTGTAACTTACATTTTAAGCGATCTAATTTGAACCTCTGTAAAGATTGCAACTGTGGATCAGTGATAAATTTTGTACCAGACACAACAATAGGTTTTTCAACTAACTCAGTGACCACTAAATAATAAATCTAATTATTTAATCTATGTAGATTTATTTTTACAATAAAGTATTCAGAAAAAAGCAAACCTTGATGATCTTCAGGAAGCATATTGTATTTTTCTAGAGATTTAGACTTTTTTTTTTTAGATTTGCTCAACCATGAAGTAAAGTTCCAAAATTTCACATCTAATTTTGTTTTCTTATTATTAACATAAGGAACCACATTTTGAGCTACACGTAGATTTACAAAAGAATTATTTATTATAGTTTAATAAAAAATTATATAATATTTAGAGCGAATGAAAATATAGAATATGAATTCTCGGAACGCCAGTAAACGATACTGTATATAATTTATGACGCAAGAATTGATTATTTACACTCCAGAATATTTATATGTTTCGTGAATCCATGTTCTAAGCATGTGCTACTGCAGATCAATATTTACTTATATATTGCTAGTGATCTGAATGCAGTACTCACCAGGCAATAGAAACTAGAAAATTTCTGCTCCAGCAATTAGTTTGTACCAGGCCATTTGTCTACTTTCTTTCATACTTCCTTGGATCAAATCGTAGACTGTAAGAATTCTGTGGCACGGTCCATCTATCATATTGTTCTTTACTGTACGGGTAGGGATCACCTTCGACTTTCACGACTTCACCGTAATCGCTGTAATCGAAGTCCCTCTTCTCATCCTTCTCCTTCGCGCTCAATCCCTCTTTCTCGATTATATGCTCAGGCTGAAGCTGTTGCCACGCAGATATCTTACTATCTTTCTCGATCACGTTGCTCGGAATTTGTGAAGTATCCTTCACCAAATTTAAAACTTTATTCGTGGCAGTACATTTGTCCTTATGAAAGTTGTCGTTTAAAAAATCGTTATCCTTACTTAACGATTCGAAGATGCTCGTCTCGAGCATCGAGAGGGATCCTGCCGATTGCTTTAAATTGGGCAGTGAAAACGTAATTGGCTGTAAACTGACCTTCTCCTCAATGATTCCGAAATGTGTGGCTAATATGTCACCCTCGCTGGAGTTCAATCCATCGCTGGTTACGGTGGAGTAGCTCAGATCTCTGTCAGTCGAGAAGTGCATTTTTTGCACATAAGAGTGGCCGGGAGCCGATAACTCCAAAGATTTTACACTTTTTACGTCAAGCTTAGGCGTAGGTGCCTCCGGACGAATAAAGACCGAGTCTATTTCTTCTATCTGGGGGGATAGCAGCTGATTGACATTCGAATCGTAGCGTTTCGACTTGTTGACGGTTTCCATCCAGGCCAAGCCTTCTTGGCCATCTTGAACTTCGAAATTTGCATTGTATTCCCCATCGACATAAGTGGATTCGTCGTTCGAATACGTATACAGGGACGGATCTTCATTTTCCAATTTTCTGTCCTTTTGTCGTTCAGGCCGTTTTACATATAATCCTTCGCTTATGTCGTCACGCTTACTTATCAGAGCTAGCCGTATTTTGTTCGAATTATCGATTTGATCCATCTCAGACACAGGCTGGTGTTGTACTTCCTTCTCAACAACTAGAGGATTTTCGTCAGAATTTGTTTTAACATTTTTAGTCCATTGTGGAAGAACTGCGTTTCTTAAAAGAGATTCTGTTTTGTCAATAGCACTGACAGTAATCATATTTTCAAGTATCTTGACACCCCATTTATTTCGAAATACTGTATTTGCAGTATTTTTCGGTAGTGTAGTTATTTTTGGTTCGACATCGTCTTTTAAATACATTATTGGTTTTTTGTCCTTCTTTTCTTTTTTTTTTTCATCTTTTTTAGAACTTTCTTGTGATATATTAGGTTCTCTAATTGGTGGCTTAGGAGATTTTATTGATAAGTCTTTTATATTTTTTTTTAATGTGACATTGAAATAGCGTTTTTGTAAATTTGGAAAATTGTCGTGCTGTGACATATTAAATGTTAATTGCTCTGAATTTTCAATCCAATGACTATATTTTCTATTTGCACATCTGTTTTTTGATACAGTACCTTTCGAGAATTCATACTCTACAAATTAGATTATTAAATAAATAATATTTTTAAAAAAGTCATAAGAATTTTATAATAAATTGTACTTATTTGATTATACAATCCTGTAAAATACAGATTACTTTATATATTAAAATATTATACCTGTTTGATGTAATGGGCTCTTTGAATGGAAAATTTTGGAGATGAAGCCATGTCGCAATTTCCCTTTATGCACACAAAATTTAGTGCTGTCTAGAATTCAATAACCATTAATAGTTTAACATCATAAAAACCAAATACGCAATTGTAAAACTTGAATGTTTAAAAATCTAACCTGTAGCTACATTGCGTATAGCATATATTCCTTTAAGAAAACATGATTTATTTACATAATTTAATCGAACTATGGATAATGACATCTTTAATAAACACTTTAATCAATTTAAAAATAAATATCGTCGCACGGAAGATATGCGGCTATTCTGCTCAGCAAAGGGAAAACTATCATCTACACGACTGAAATCAAAATTTGACACTTTTAATAGTATAGCTTTTATTTGTTTCCTCAAAAACTTACTTTTCATCAATACCTAAATTCACGAATAAATGAATTGCAAATTATATATATATATATATATATATATATATATATATATATACACATATATATATATTATTATTATAACTATTTCTTTAACATGATTCAGACTGCGACAATCCAAAAGATTTAAATTACATTACATATTATAAAATAAATATTTTTGAACTTCAAAACTGGCGAAATTGTAAATTTTTTTTAAGATTTATGGAACTTTGAAACAAGTGTTTCAAACAAAAAATTTCAAAAAAAAATGGTGTTTAAAGTTATAAGTTTCAAGTTTCTTTCAAAATTAAGAATCAATTAGTACTGCTATAGGAAGAACATTGCACGTATATTTAAAAAAAAAATATATATACATATATATATATGTGTGTGTATGTATATTTGTTCAAAATAAAATTTCTTTAGGAAATTAATGCTCCAATAAAAATAAACGATATTATTTAAGTATCCAAATTTTATTCCATACGTATACATAAATAAATAAATATATATATATATATATATATATATATATATATATATATATATATATATATATTCATCTTATATGTAGCAGTTATTTTAACAGAGTTTTTTATGATTTAGTAAAACCAAGATTAATTCATTTTTAACTTAAGATTAAATTCATGTCACAGCTAATAAATTTACTACAACAGACTGCGATGTTTAGTAACGTTTATTTTCAGTGCGGCCTCTGTAGCCAGGTTTCCAGATTTCTTCCGCCGAATTCGTTTGTACAGGAATTTCAATTACTTCGGGCTCTACTTCTTTTGTGTCTATATTTTCTGTCGCACATCGTTTATTGACTACGCATTAAAATAAATCTGTAACATTCGAGAAAATATTGCTTCCATAATATAGGTTAAAATTTACCTTTCTTTTCCAATCGTAATTTTCTTTTTAAATAGTCCCACACATTCGCGGTAGCATTGATTTGTACGAAGAAATATCCTGAATAATCGTTAAAATTAAGTTAATTAAACAGATATATGTGAATTCTATGTGAAATGTATTACTTAAATACAATTTATGATGCGTACGTTTAATCAGTTTATCTGTTAACATGCCAGTAATACAACTGCATGTCGTACAAAGAATGAATTTTCCTGTGTTAATTGCTGGAAACATGATTGCTTTGAATATTTTACTCAATGATTTAGATCAATTTTATAGATTTTGTATACCAAAAAGTTTGTACTTGAAAAGTGTGCTAAATTACAAATAATATTAAAAACAAAGGAGAATACAATAACCATTGTGCAATTTCAAAACATGACGTCGAATTTCAAACATCGAGTGGCGCGGTAGCTCCACGAAGGCAAGTTTGAGAACCACCGGCATAGCGCGGCCGCTACACTATTTACTTCTATATTGGGATTTCGAACTTTCAATCATTGAAAAAAATTATTTATCACTTCTATATCGAGAATTTTACAAAGCATATATACTATGTATGACCGAAAGAATCGTTTCTTGCCGGAATTTTTGGCTAAAAAGTACTTTATAATATAAAACTGTATGTATGACCATCGCAACTGCTTAAAAATATTACATTATATATTTATATATAATATATTATATATTATATGGTCATATATGCAGTTTTATAATATAAAGTACTTTTTAGCCGAAAAATTTCGCCGAGAAACGATTCTTTCGGTTATACATAGTATATCATACGTGGACGTCGTTTTCTGCCAACTACATACAATATTCCCTGTAAAAATTGTCCAGAGACACCTGGACATCGCATTCTATCATCCGAACACAAAACTCCCAATAGATATCGTCCTGATGCAACGGGATATCATGTACAAACTCCCTCAATATATATATATATATATATATATATATATATATATATATATATATATATATATATATATATACATATATATATTTATATACATATACATTTCGTACATATCCGTTTTCTCAATTAAATACCGTGAATATTCTCGTAGTGGTGCCAACTGAAATTCAAGCAAATGTTGATATGCAAATAGCATATTTTTAAGCGGACGCTGAGTATTGCCTTCTTATTTATGCAGAAACGACGATGTATTATTTATATATATATATATATATATATATATATATATATATATATATACACATAGTTTCGAGGTCGTTGGTAAAGAACCCTATTTGCTATCAAATCTTTTGTTCAACCAAAAAAAAACATAGTCTACTCTCAATTCTGAAATTAATATAACGTATATTAACAAAAATATAATTTTCGTTACGGAATAAAGTTCCGTATGATTTAGCATACAAAACCATTTTATAAGAGAAGAAAATATATATTTATATTATATTTATATTATTATACTTACAATATATTTATAAGGGGAGAAAATAAGAGAGAGAGAGAGAGAGAGAGAGAGAGAGAGAGGGGGGGAGAGAGAATAAAAGAAAATAAAATTTACAAATATCAACAGATGCCCATAATATGTGAAAGTATTGTCAGATTAACCTAAAAAATAAAAAAGATAATTACGACAAATTCCACACCTTAAGAATTAAATCCCAAAGTTGGATACTCATTCGTCTGGACTGGCCTGGTATTAATATTTTAAGCGGACTACTTTGAGTTGGCGTTCGTGATTCAAGACGCCACCTAGTGGCCGCTAGTAAAACTCACTATTAAAGATGTTAACGTAAGTTATTAAGAGTGCTCCATACCGTGTCCCAGCGCCAAAATGAACTATTAAAACGGCAATGAAAACGTGTAAATCGCAGGTTTCGTTTTGCGTTCTCATTTTAGGTTTTACAATGTTGAAACAAATTTTATCTGAATCTTTGAAAAATTCTACAACGGGTATATCTCTTACTGTTTTCATAATATTTTTCAAAGTTAGTTTAAAAAAATAAGAGAATTCGTATCCAACTGTCGTCTGGACTATAAACATCGCGGCTTTGCAGTAACATCAAATAACAACAAATATTATAAATTTTATACGTATAGAACAGATGAAACTTGGATAGCCGCGGATGTCCGGATGTAGAATTGAATAATGAATCGAATGAACTTTGTTTCATCTTTCTATTCAAAGAATTGAGGGAGTAAAACAAACCCTATGTTTTTATTACGGTTATAATGCAAGTTGTCAATTCTGTAGATATAAAAGTGAGAACATTAATTTCTGATTTTTTGCATAGGTGGCACTGAAGAAAATATTCAGTTGCCGTAGAAATCAAATAAAGAATTATAAAGCCTGATGCAGAAAAAAAAATATATATATATCATATCATATCATATCATATCATATCATACCAATTTATAAAGACAAAGCGTGTTTTTGTTTGTGCGCGATAACTGAAAAAACTACTGTTTCTTATGACAACTAAATCTCGTAAGAAATTCCCAAAATTTCGAACATGTTTATTTTTCTTGCAAAATAGTCTTTTAGCCACAATTTCAAAAACTCATAATTTTTGGAGAAAATGATAGTTTTGAGTTTTCACAATGTGCAATTGTTGAATTTGAGTTGTTACTTCAATATGCACCCCTATTAGATAAAACGGATAAGAAAAAGTATCGTGAAAAGAATATATAATTTTTAATTCAAATGTAATATATCATAAAACCATCATTATTTTGGAAGGTAATGATCCACTATGAGATGCTCCCATATGTCCAGACGCTTAATTCTACCATTTACTGAACAACTAGACCGCTTGAAGTAGGCTTCGATCAGAAGCGTCCACAGTTGGCTAACAGGAAAGGTGTAGTGTTCCACCAGGACAATGCCAGACCACACTTCGTTGATGACTCGTCAGAAGCTACGGGAGTTGGGATGGATGCTTTTATCGCATCCACTACATAGCCCAGATATAGCGCCAAGTCATTACCAGCTGTTCCTGTCTATGTCTAACGACCTTGGTGGTGTAAATTCGGACTCAAAAGAGGCTTGTGAAAAGTGACTGTCCGAATTGTCCGCAAATAAGAAGGGGGATTTCTACGAAAGGGGTATTATGAAGTTGTCGTCTAGATGGAAACAGATTATCAAACAAAACGGCGCATATTTGAAGTAAATCCGACCACTGTAACACTTTTTATAAAGCATTGAATGAAGAGTAAAAAATCGGAAGGGAGATATTTGACAACCTAATATATATATATATATATATATATATATATATATATATATATATATATATATATATGCATAAAAAATATGGCTGCGACGGAGAAAATTGTACCTTCGAGTCCGAGCGGTAGAAACAAATATCCAAGTGTTTCGAGACGACGTTTACAGAGAGTATCATGTTCGGACTCTACGCAATGTATCGGGACGACTACTATAGAGAGTTTTGTGTTGGGAAGGTAAAATATAATATCCAAGTGTTCCGGGACGACTCTTACTGGAAGTATATGTGATCGAATGATAGAAGACGAATCTTTTCATAGAAATCATACTGATCTACCTGGACATTATTTCCCACTCACTATACACTATCATCCAAATACGAAACTCCCCGTAAAAGTTGTCCCGACATACCAAAGCATCATTTCCTACCAACTAAACACGATAGTCTCAGTAGAAGTCGTCCCGAGAAAGCTAGCATCGTTTCCTAAACACTAAATACAATGCTACCCGTAGAAGTCGTTTGGAAAGACCTAGATATAGTATTTTACTGTTCCAACATGAATCTTCCCATAGAAGTTGATCTCCTCATACCTGGACGTCGTTGTTTATCAAGTAAATACAATATTCCTCGTTGAAATCGCCTAGAGACACCTGGACATCGCATTCTACCATTCGAACACACAACTGTCCATATAAATCGTCTTGAGGCAACGGGATATCGTAATCAACCGCCCGTAAACGTCAATACAGTATTTCTCAGTAGAAACAGTATTTAAAATGTGTATATGTAATATGTACAATATAATATACATACAATATATATATATATATATATATATATATATATATATATATACGTCATATATTTACGTTTTTTCAATGAAATACCGTGAAAATTTTTTCGTAGTGATGCCAATTGAAATTCAAGCAAAATGTTGGTATGCGAATAGCATATTTTCTAAGCAGACTATTCTATATACTATATATATATATATATATATATATATATATATATATATATATATATATATATATATATATATGTATGTATGTATATATTACATAGTTTCGATGTTATTGGTGTAGCACCCTATATTTTGCCATCATTTCTTTTGTTCAAACTAAAAGAATATAGTCTGTTGTCACAATTATGAAGTTAATATAACGTATAAAATAAAAATATAATTTGTCCTCACAAACTATATTCATACAGAACCATTTTATAAAAGAAGATGAAAGATAGACAGAGAGAGAGAGACAGATTTTCCCACGTAAGAGAAAATAAAATTTACAAAAATCAAACGGTTAGGTGTGAGAGTAGTGACAGATTAACCTGAAGAACAAAAAAGATAATATCGATTAATGTTACACCCCCTTTAGGATACGAATATCAAAGTTGGATATATTCGTCTGAGCTGGCCTGGTATTAATACTTTCAGCGGACTACTTTGAGTTGATGCTCGTGATTCAAGACGTCACCTAGTGGCCTCTGGTGAAACTGATTGTTAAAACCATTAACTTAATTTATTTAGGAAAGTTAAATGAATTTCAATAAAAAATAATATTAATTTTATTTCAATAAAAATAATTTCAATAAATAACATATGTCTTTCCCAAGATAATATAGAATCTATATGTCAAATTTCAGAAGAATCAGTTCAGTAATTTTTCAGTTATCGTGTATAAAAAACATACTTTGTCTTTATAAATTAGTATGATATGATATGATATAATATGATGTGATTTGATGTGATGTGATGTGATGTGATGTGATGTGATGTAGACGATCGACAACGTTGCCGTCACAGGCCCTGATGTTCCAGGCCCTGACGTCAGCGACCTTTAGCTCCATATACTTCTCTCTCTCTCTCTCTCTCTTCTCTCTCGCTGTTTTTTTATGTACTGCACCGCATGGCCACTATCGGCGTGTGTAAGAATGAGTGCGGTACATACTTTTCTGGCTGACAATACCAATTGCGTGTTAGAGAGAGAGAGAAAAGTATATAGCTTTGTCTTTTCCAATGCTGCCCGCTGTATTACAGAGTCAGGTCTCTGATGTCCATGGGAGATAGACGCAGAGAGAACAATATATTTTTCTCTCTCTATCTGCCAGAACTCTTATGTTATACAAATAAGTTTATACTTACCGATAAAAACTTTTTCGCTGCTCTGGTACACCCTCTTTATATATATATATATATATATATATATATATATATATATATATATATATATATATTATTAAATAATTAAAATAAAAATACTGTTTTTTAAGGAAATACAATAGATTTATTCAATTTAATAACAATAGCAATTTTGTGAAAGTTTATTAATATTAAAATATGTAACTATATTATACACTTTATTTAAAATGTTTACATAAAAATCACAATTGTAGAATTCCCGTATTTTAATGTGAAAATTAAAATACTTTTGTTTCTCCAAAAGTTCCACGATTTCAACATTAGTTAACTTGGCACTAATGCAATTTTCAATCCGCCAAGGTACGTGGAACTCATTAATCTTATTATAAGAAATATTTAGAGTATCGGCTAAACTTAACCGCCGTAATACATCAGGAATTGAATTTTTAACAACGATGATGTATTGCTTTTCTATTTTATCTAATAAAATAGAAAGACTTCGGCGACACTTCCTTCTTGATTTTTCATATATTTCCCATTGCACTCCACATCGCTGCATCCATGTTGAAATTGTAAATTTCCAAATGCTTCAAATAAATATCTCCCTGGATGCTCCGTACAAAGTTTCTGCAAATATCTTTCTTTTTCGAGTTTACTTTTTAAACTTTTATAAATTTCTTCAGCGGTATCTCGCGCTTCCAAACGTATTAAATTAACACAATTGAAAATGGGAATCCAAGCCCACGTTGTTAACCGCACTAGCGTATTGTCGACAAAATTAACACACGTTTTCTTACTACAACGAGGTGCCATTGTAAATTTAATATAAACTGTCGACGATAAATCTAGTTAAAGCACAGGTTTAAAACTGATGTGGATGCTGCAGTCAAATTATCTCACGGTGTTAGATCTACGTTTACAGTTAGAAAATTTCTTCACCGTTTTCTCTTTTTTCCCAATTCATTGCCCTTTTCCATTTCCTACGCACTTGCCCAGGTCGAGTAGCTGTCCGTATGCATGGCCCTCAGCTGCTTACACCAGAGTCAAGCCCAGCCCCCCTGCTGTTTACATTAGACACAGTTCGAGTAGTGGAGGAGGACGTTTTCAATGCCGCTTGCTGTATTTCATAGGCAGGTAGAGAAAAAGAAGATTTTTCTAGACAAGGCAGGCAGCTCAGTCGAAACTCTGTTTTGAAAACATTAGAACAACAATGGAACGTTTTTTCTCTATAGATGAATTTTACTTGTATTACGTAGTATCCAAGATTTTAGTAAATGTGCATTGTATACTGCGCATACAGGCCTAAAGTATAATATATGATGACTGCAGTACGTATTGCCTGAACCTTGTAATTCCCATAATGGAGTGCACTTTAAGTCCTCAAGATTTTTAATATTGTTTGAAAATTTTTGCAGGTATATTTTCTTTTGAAGACTTTTAATATAGATCGTTCGAGCATTGTTTAAACAATTAGCAATTATTTTTTTAATTTCTTCATATAGTATATTGCCTGAACTCCATGGTAACCCGTGAGAATTATGTTCTAACCATTGATTCTCACTCTTTTCTTTCTCAGACAGTCTACACCATTTTTTCGGTGCTTGAAACAAATAAACTATTGGTGCATCGTCTTCAAAAGTAATTATTGCAACTTCTTTCAAAAGAAATTAATTCAAAGAGCTTTTAAAGCCTTGCACTTCTACAATGTACTCCATAATGAGTAGAAATGGTTTTTTTTTATTATGCAATTGCTTTTATGGATAAATAAACATTCCCACTATTATCTTTTCATTGCATATGCAATTATTTATGCAATAGTTATGCTACATATTGTTCATTATTCGCATATATTACTTTTCAGTAATTTTTAATTCAGTTAAGCTTTACATTTAAAGCAAGAGATATACATTTGATTTAAGAGTGAAAGGATATTTTCCAGCATATTTTAGGCATGCTGCTATATCAAGGTTTATTCTATAGAAAGATCACTGTAACAAATAAAATTTTGAGTCTTCACTAATTATACAAGTAAGACGAAGCAGCAAATTTACACAGTATATATTTGAATTTCAAACTATTCATATCATTATATATTGGTAGCTTGTCGTGATAAGCTTTTTTTAACCTATACAAGTTACTGATATTTATAGAAAATAAATTATAGTGAAATAGTTTTTTTTTTAAACGTGTATTGTTTTAATGATATTAAATCATCTTGTATTGTAAGTGTGTTGTCAAGGATTATGGCGTTATTAAAATATTATCAGGATATCATTCAGCGGCTCCAAGAATTCTGTTTGTATGCAACTAGAAATATGGCTGATAGTGATGATATCGTTCGATGAATGGATCGTGTGTCTGTAGCAACTACATTGATAAATCGTCTCATGAAAAATGCTAGAATCATGTCTGAGAAACGATGTTATCATACACTTGCAAATCATTTTCAAAGCATTTTTTGTAAATTAAATAGTTATGCTAAAACGGGAGGTGGCTTAGCGCAAAAGGAGGATGAGAAGATAACTTGGAGTGATGTTGAATCAGCTTTCAACAATTGTATAAAATCTGGACTTGTAACGAATATCAAACATCAAGATTTTCATACATTTTTATCTGATGCATTTAAATTTGTCGAACAAAAAATTAAACTATCTTTACAAAATCATACAGCTATTAAAATTAATTCTGTGCTCTCTGCAGAGTATATTGTATCTAAACATTCAGGGCAAATAGTAGAAATAAAGTATTTTAATATAAAAAAATCAGAAATATTTAGTACTACGAATTTAAAAAAATGGTTTGCAACGCATGTTAATGAGTCCATTCAACGTGATATGGATGAATTTCAAGAGAGAGATTCTGGCTGGTCGTTGGATTCTGTATTAAATTTAGCGATCAAGATGTATAAATTCAATCCTATAAAAGGTAGCTTATATATTGCACTACCTGCAGCAATAGAAAAGAGACATGCATGTGTTAATGTAAAAAATAATGATAGTCAGTGATTTAAATGGGCAGTTATATCAGCTTTGTATCCAGCTAAAGTAAATGCTAATCGACTGTCTGTATATAAGCAGTATGAAAATGTTCTCAATTTTAAAGATATTGAATTTCCAGTCAAGGAAAAAGATATAGTTAAATTTGAGAAATATTTTTTCTTTTTTTTATGTTAATTTGAGAAATATAATCATAATATTTCAATTAATTTATATATTTTAAAGAAGAAAAAAAATGTCTTTCACGTATCTCCATGCTATGTAACAGCTATAAAAAAATAAAAACATGTGAATTTACTTATTATACAAGATAACAACAATGATGAAAATAGCGAGAGCATAAGTGATGAAAATCTCCAAACTTATTATCACTATGTTTGGATTAAGAATTTATCTCGCTTCATAAGTTCGTAATTGTCAGAACATAATGGAAAAATTTACCTTTGGGATCGTTGCCTACATTATTTTAAATCCGCAGAAAAATTAACATTGCATAGCATTGATTGTCAGGATAAAATCAATGCAAAATTAAACTACCAACTGAAAAGAATAATATTTTACAGTTTAAAAACTTTTCATATAAGGAATGTGTCCCATTTGTCATATATGCAGATTTTGAATGTATATTAGAAAAAATAGAAAATCATAAATATGCACAGCAACGACGTAAAGCATTTAGTATTGGTTTATATACAAAATGTAGTTTTGAAGATGCAAAGTCAGAATACCAAAGCTATAGACAAGTAGATGATGAAATAAGACCATCGCCTGCTGAATGGTTCATGCAGAAATTACAAGTATTTTCAGAATAAATAGAACCAGTATTTCAGAATCCAAAACCAATAAATAAATTTACAGATATTGAAATCTTAAATTTTGAAAAAGCAAAAATTTGTCATATTTGTGAAAAGAATTTTAATTGTGAGGATACAAAAGTACTTTACGTCCTGCGTATAATTCATGTAATTTGAATTATAATGATTCAAAAGTTATACCAGTTGTATTCCAAAATTTATCAGCGTATGATTCTCATTTATTCATTAAAGAGCTCGCAACAAATTTTGAAGGTCGAGTATATCTTCTACTAGAGAATAAGGAAAAATATATCTCATTTACAAAATATGTAAAAGGCATAGACATTCGTTTCAGGTTTATTGATTCATTTCGCTTTATGCATTGTGCTCTCGAAAAATTAGCCACATATCTGGAAGAGCATCGTATTCTAGAAAATACTTGTAGTAATTTGTTTGTAGTAAATAGTGATTTTCGATAAAACGATCAAATTAATTTAGTTACAAGAAAAGGAATCTTCCCATATGAATATATTTCATCTTTTGATAGACTACGAGAGGCACAACGACCAGTACAGGATGCATTTTATAGTAATTTAAGTAATGCAACTATTGCTGATGAAGATTATAAGCATGCTCAACTAGTTTGGCAAAAAGTTGATATTAAAACTTCAGGTGACTATTCAGATTTGTATTTGAAAACAGATGTATTACTTCTTGTTGACATATTCGAAAACTTTGGAAACAATTCTCTCGAAGCTTACGGTCTTGATCCAGCACACTATTATACCACTCCTGGTCTACCATGGGATGCCATGCTAAAATATACGAAAATAAAATTAGAATTGCTTACCGATATTGATATATTTATGTTTATTGAAAGATGTATTAGAGGCGGTATTAGTCAGTGCTCTAAGCGATATGCAAAAGCAAATAATAAATATACGAGTAGTGACTTTGATGAGACAAAACAAAATACATATTTACTCTATTATGATGTAAATGATCTTTATGGCTAGACTATGACACAATATCTTCCTTATAGAGGCTTTGAGTGGTTTCAAAATATGGATGATGATGATGAAACCAAATTTTCTAACATAGCAGAAGACTCTCCTGCTGTATACTTACTAGAGATTGATTTAGAATATCCTGAAAGTATACATGTTACTCATAAGTATCTACCTCTGTGCCCCGAATATATTGCACCTCCAGGAAGTAAAATGAAGAAATTATTAACGACATTATACGATAAACATCGCTATATTATACATTATCGAGCATTGCAACAAGTACTTCAATATGGCTTACGCTTAAAAAAAATACATAGAGTATTAAAATTTAATCAGAAGCTATGGCTTAAAGATTATATTGATTTAAATAGTGAAAAGAGAAAGCATGCTATAAATAAATTTGAGAAATTATTTGTTAAATGTTTAAATAATGCTGTTTACGGAAGGACTATGGAAAATGAAAGAAAAAGAGTCGATGTAAAGTTAATAAGTAGAACAGATGGACGTTATGGTGCAGAAGAGCTAATTCCTAGTCCAAATTTCCACGATTGCTCCGTTTTTGATGAAAATTTCGTTGCCATACAGTTATTGAGAACTGAAATTCATATAAGAAAACCTATATACGTTGGATTGTCCATATTAGATTTATCTAAAACTCTTGTTTAAAGATTTCATTATGAATATATGCGAAATAGAGTAGGTGAAAACTGTAAATTATTATATACAGATACTGATAGTCTTGTATACGAAGTAAAAAAGATTGATATGTATCACATAATGCGGAAGGATAGTCTTAAATTTGATACGTCAGATTATTCTGAGAATAATCATTATCAAATATCTCAGAAAAATAAGAAAATTGTCGGATTAATGAAAGATGACTGTAATGGTACAATTTTAAATGAATTTGTTGGATTGAAAAGTAAAATGTATAGTATAAAAATTCAAGGTGAAAGTCAAATCAACAAAGCCAAAGGTCTTAAAAGTGCAGTAGTGAAAAATACAATAAGTTTTGAAGATTACATACAATGCTTAGAAGGAGAAACCATCATACATAGAGATCAGTTTAATATTTGCTCGAGACTTCATATTCTACAAACGGAAAAACAAAATAAAATAGCATTGAATCCTTTTGAAGATAAGCGTTTTATAGAAACACACTCAACAGAGTCTCTTCCTTGGGGACATTATAGCATTCGTAAATATGAATGTGTATTAAACGGCCAAGTCGCTAGAAGAATCACACAGGACACTGAAAATGCACAAATACTTCAACTATCTACTGAACAAGTTGCAATCGGAATCGTAGAAGAAGGCGTGGGTAGTAGTAGCTTAGTACATTGCTCAATTGAATAAGTCAGAGCCTGCATGGAAGACAAGGTTAGCGATAAAATTTTACAAAGGTCACCTGAGCAAGTCGGGATAGTGAGCCGCTAGCGAAAGAGCTTGCCCAAACGACGTCGGAGCACTTTCAACATGGAGATGGACAAGGGAGGGGACATAGACCTTATGGAAGGAGTAAAACAACCGAAAAAGCGAGAGAATAGTGAGAACTCAGTTATTCAGTGTCTAGTGCTTGACTGCAATTGTCCACAAACAGGCGTTCGAAGCAGTGCCTCTAAAAAAAAACATTTTTCCTAAAAGAAACTGTTCAACGATAATCATAGACAATGGATTAGAGTCCCGAAATGAATCGTCTACTCAACTGGTTGCACAACTGACGGCTGTTGATTTCATATCAAATTTTAACGTAGACGGTGTACAACTACAGAATTCATCTCTTCAGGTGCTTTTTTTTTTTTAATTGTAGATAGTAGAAAATAATTATATAACAATATTTTTAAAATATTTTTTGTTCATTTTTTAAATGGATTTGACAACATTGAACCATATTGCAGGAAGAGACTTTCTTCTCACTAACAAATTGCTGAATTAGAAAGAAATAGAAATTATATGATTACAAAAATCAAGAAAGTTAATACGAAATTTGGGTGGAAAACAGTGGTCGAGCTTGATTGTGAATTCCAATCTTTTTTACCTAACTATATGTAATGTAGTTAATGTACTTAATATGTATTTAATATACATATAAAACCTAATATGTAATTGAGCCACAATTAACAAAATTATACAAAATTAATTTATATATTAAAAGTATAATGATTTTATAATTTCTTATTACTTAAGTTATAAACTCTCATTATTTGTCCAACTATTATGAGAGCTATCGAATCCAAGCAACTTGACGAAAACTTTATCTTCTCGATATTTAAGAACTTTTTCAACGAGGTAAACATCTGGATACTTACTTCTTAGAAGCTTTTGTTTATACAAACATCCAGCGATAGATTGATTTTTATAATCTTTTAAATGGTAAGTTGTAGGATTGGTTGCTCCAACTCTGTTGATTGTGAAAATTTCTGTTGACCAGTTAGGTGTATATCCTTTCTCAAAACTCTGCTTCAGTTTACTCACTGGTACTTTATCTCTAATATTAAATTTATTAAGTTTCTTCTTTATTTTTGCTCTTTCAAGTAACGTTCTTAAAATTTATGATTTTTTTGCTGATGTAACATCTTTCGGTTTAAGACCGATAGTTCTATGCTTTGTCGCATTATAAGCAGTAATTAAATTCGATAAAGTATCAATCCACTTAGAATTTCCGCGAAGACTAAACTGTATCCACATTTTTTCATTCAAAGTACGATTGAAACGCTCGCATATAGATGCTATTAGATTATTATATGTTGAGTATAGATTAATATTATTTTTTCTCATTAGTTCCTGAAAATATGCATTGTAAAATTCTTTACATCTATCTGTATGCAAATTCTTTGGTATACGTCCATGCTTGAGAATAGTATTAAAAGCTGTTGCCACATCTTTACCAATTTTTTGCTTCAAAGGTATAGCCCATGCAAATTTAGATAAGGTATCTACGACTGTAATCATGTACTTGTGTCCTTTATTTTCTCGAGTATAAAATTGCATTTCAACGAGATCTACTTGCCATGTTTCATCTATATCACGTAGTTCAAATTGTCGTCGAATATAATTACGACGAGCAGGCTTATGAAGTTCCCTTATTATTTCCATTTTTTCTTTGTTTGAATAATTCATTGTGTGTTTTTCCTGCTAATTCTATAACTTGTTTTACCTTGCTATACTTAAAAGAAATCAATTAACTTCTAATTTTTAATTTATATGCATTAAATGATGTTTTTGAATCAGCTATTATTTTTTCTAATTCTACAATAGATGGTGGTATTGCTGATAAAACATCGATTTTTTCATTTATCTCGCTTAAAAGTTTTAATAAGTTTGAAGTTTTCTCTTGCACATACGTTCTCAATGTTTCTAAATCAACAGCATCGTTTATTTTCCATATCATATTGACTATCATATGTAAAGTTAAAGCCAACGCCAAGTGGACCTTGCCTGCCTTCAGTTTTTTCCAGTTTCCGTCTGAATACATCGACACTCATTGTTAAACTGATTGGTGTATTATGTTTGTATATTAATATATTAGACTAGTCTCACTCAACTGCACGATAATAGAGTATATTTCATACGTGTGACTGGTTTCCCGCAGACCTCTCAGCCAGCAATACCATTAGTCGATTTACTAACTCATTCGGGTTATCCCAGTATGCATAATCTAAGGGCATATTTTTTTATACAATTTTAAATTGAGGTAAAATACCTCCTCCTTTTTTTTGTAAACATTGATAAAATAATTTCTAAAAATGCTTTATTTTTCATTACACGAATTCCTTTATTTTTATCATAATCTTTTTTATGAGCATTCGATACTTCCAGAATTTTTTGATAAGTTTGACGATCGTTATTGTTAATGAGTTTTACATCTGGTAATTTTTTAAATAATAGTTCAAACAAACCTTTAGTGATGGGGTATTTTGTATTATTAACTATGATATTACCGTTGGCGAAATTTATTGTTAAATTTCCAATCATGAGATTGGATTATTATTTTCCTTATGAACTGCATACACAAAATCAAGAAGTGGATGGCGATTAAGGTTCACCATACCTAGATATTTTTCAAGACATTTATCATCTTGTTCAATATCACGCTCAACTGATTCAAAAGAAGTATTAATGTTGTAAGTGCTATGATCATTTTGTAGAGTGTCATTATTACTAATATCAATATGCGAATCATAATTACTCTCATCATCAGACAACGATTCTATATTTTTTTTTCCTCCTTAAAGGTAGATAAATTATTCTTCTCTTCTTTTTTAATATTTCATACATCAGTCACTTTTGCTACAGTAATGAGTTTATTTACAGGAGTAATGATTGGTTTGACGGTTTCATCTAATGCGCATTCTAAATTTTCTCGATCATATTTTAATAATTTATAGCAAAACAGTCGAACACTTTTCTATATCTACCAGAATTTATGTTTTGATGTTTATCAATGACTATAAAACTATGTTTACCATCATTCTAATAAGTTGAGCAAATGTTTTTAAATTGAATAAAAGACATGTCTGAGTTTACATGTTTTAGATATATATATTTTTAATTGACCTCATCTTGTCGAAACAATATAAGTAAATTAGCATTATCCTTTACAATATGCTATGGAATGTGTACATAGGACTGACAAAAATAAAAAAAATCAACATTCTTATGTCTCCCCATGCAAAAGTAATCTTTAACATTGTCCTATTTCTCGCAAGCAATATCATCGAAAATCATAATAGAATTAGAAAGTACATCCCCAGGTGATACTACTACTTCATATTCACTAAATGGAAAATATTGTATACCCTCTATTGGTTCCAAAAGTTTTTCTAAATACTTGTATTTTGATTGATTTAATGATTTTGAATATATGTATATATTTTCAAATCTAAGACCATTCGGATGTGTTATAAGAGTCAATAAGTGCCGTCAGGATATAAGATCATTGAAGTACTTTCGCATGTTATTTACCTTCCAGTAACTGTCAAGTGCATAGATCACATAGAATTACGCATTGTTGATCAAAACGGAGATCTAGTGAATTCCCGAGGAGAGGTTATAACTATCAGATTACACGTTAAGCAAGTAGCTTAGTGAGCGATGGGAATTATTTACAACGCTCCTGGGTATATGAATAGTCAGTCATGTTAGCAAACGACCAGTCTTTCACCGACTTTCAAAGAAGTCAGTTTCCCGAGCAAAATAAAAAAAAAAACAAAATCAAAGTCTCATGGTCGTTCTCGTCAGAAGACAGCTCTGAATCACAATCCAGCAGTCAAAGTACTTACACCTCAAAACATTCAATTCCTAAAAAGCGTAGGTCTAAAAGTCATTGCTGCTGGTGGAAAATAAATTGTATTTTTTACAACTGTATGCAGCAAAATGGTGGATGTTATAAGTATACAATCGTCTGTCGCATTTGATGATTCGATTGTGAATTACGAGGTTCACGCTCATCAGCCATACACATCAACTAATTTTAATAATAGTGATGAAACTCGTATATCTATTCAACATCAAGACTTTCTAAAAATTATGGCATAGAGTTACAAAATACGACATTTGTAAACAATGCTATTCGTCACTTATTTGACGATATTCGTCAATATGCAGGGCTTAAAGCAGGATGATAATGAATATCTACTGAAAGAGCTGGCCATTTTACCACTCAAAGGCGAGTCAGAACCCATAGTAATTTTATTTAAAAAAGCATTCTCTCGTGAATAACTTGCAGATCATATCAGAGCGCAAAATAAATGGCTTGAAATTAATTATCATGGTATTCCATGGAATTCAGGGCAATTTTGCTATAATCAAATTGTCAATATACTTTATGAAAATTTACCCAATGCAAATAAAATATTCACCGATGAAGAAATAAAAAGAGAATGGCTGGCTAGATTTAAAAGATACAATTTTATCGTTTACGATATTAACACTGTGAATTTACCATTCTACGAGTGGAAGAAACAGAAAAGCAAGAATGCTCTAACTGTATGTATAAATCGTAATGCAGCATATAAAGTTACCTGTGCTCTGCATAATGTAAAACTATTAAAAAAATACTATTTCGAAAAACGGACAAAGTAGAGTTTTCACTCGACGAAAATAAGCATTGTGAACGAGCAATAGTACCACGAACACACAGGCGCGTGTTTTCGACTGAGTTGCCCACATCAGATAGCAATAATAATAAAAAATAAACGATTACAAAATCGTCCTCCTTGAATTGACATAAACACGTCCATGCATGTGGATAGCAACGCGAGTAAGGCAAGTGTGTAAGAGAAGGGCCCTGGTAGAGAGAGAGAGAGAGAGAGAGAAAAGTATATTGTTCTCTCTCCGTCAAGCTTCTATGAACATCATAGACCCGACTATGTAATACAGAGGGCAGTATTGGAAAAGCCAAAGCTATATACTTCTTTCTCTCTCTCTAACACGCAACTGGTATTGTCAGCGAGAAAAATATATAGCGCACTCTTTCTTACAGACGCCGATAGTGGTCGTGCTGTGTAGTACTTAAAAACAGCGCTCCCTCTACGAGAGAGAGAGAGAGAAAAATATATGGTGCTAAAGGTCGCTGAAGTCAGGGCCCGTCATGTCAGGGCCTGTGACGTCGACGTTGTAAGCTATGGGCGCTCTGGATCATCGCGGAACTGCGCGTGTCGTTCGTGATGTAACCGCTGTAAGCTATGAGAGTTCTGGATCACTGGTAGTAATCCGGAACTATCGTGACGTCAGAATCTGTGACGTAAGCGCTGTCATCTATGAGAGTTCTGGATTACACCGGAAGTGATCCAGAACTCTCATAGCTTATCTACTAATGTAGTGTTTTTATTCTTTATAGTTATAGTATCATTTTCATATTGTAATTGAATTTTTGGTCATTCTTACTGTTGCAGGTTGAAATTTTAATTGCAATATTTATTGTTAAAACTAAGTAAGAAAAAATGATAATGAAAAATCAGTTAACACTCATAAAATATTAATCCAAAGATCTTATTTAACCTATAATTAAAAAAAATAAAAATAATTAAGCATAAATAAATAAAAAAATGTTCAACACATATTTTTAAAAAAATGGTTAACAAATTTAATTAAAAGTTAAAAAAGAAATAACACAGAAAAATTTAACTAAAAAGTAAAAGATAAAACTATGCCTAGAAAATATTAAACATATGAAAAATATTAAAATATAAAATATAAGCAAGTTATGCTCGAAACAGCAAAAACATCCGATTAAGTTTAAGCAATCTGCAGGTATCTCCGAAATTTGTTTTCAAATATTATATAATTTTTATTAATTTATAATTTTACAAAATAGGCTTATTTAGAATAAGTAATTTAAAAATAATTTAATACAACAAATAAAATAATCTATTTTAGGTAAATGTCAACTAATGACTTTTTTTTGTTGTAAATTATACATAATTGTATATCAAGAATAGTCTAGTGTGCCATGTTCGATATAATTATCATTTTTATATTCTTTATGCAATAGAATCAAGTAGTTTCTGTTCGACACAAATTATAGATTACAATTCTAATTTTCGATTATAAATACAGATTTATAAGATAAAATTGTAAAAAAAATAAATAATATAATACAATAAAAATGTATTGTAAATAAAAAAGTGCACGGTAATGGTGCATGGTACTCATGAAAAAGACCGAGATATCGTATTTTACCGTCCCAACACGAATCTTCCCATAGAAGTTGGTTTTCTCATACCTGGACGTCGTTTTCTATCAACTAAATACGATATTCCCCGTATAAATCGCCCAGAGACACCTGGAGATCGTATTCTAACATACGAACACACAACTGCCTATAGAAATCGTATTTACAATGTGCATATATAATATGTACAATATAATATACATACAATATATATATATATATATATATATATATATATATATATATATATATATATATATTTCGTATATACCCGGACTTTAAATTAAATATTATTAGTGGTGCCAACTAAATTCGATCAAAATGTTGGTATGCGAATAGCATATTTTTTAAGCCGACCTTGCATATTGCCTTTTTATGCAGAAGTGACGATATATTTTATATAGTAATATACATAGTTTCGAGGGTGTTGATAAAGAACCCCCTATTTTTCTATCATTTCTTTTGATCAAACTAAAGAAAACAGTCTCTTGTCACAATTCTGAACTTAATAAAATATATAAAAACAAAAATATAATTTGTCGTCACAAACTATATTCAGTATAATTTGGCATACAGAACCATTTTATAAGAGAAGGGGAAAGAAAGACGGAAAGACAGAGAGAGAGAGAGAGAGAGAGAGAGAGAGACAGATTTCTCCACCTAAGAGAAAATAAAATTAACAAAAATAGGATATGCAAAAGGTGTGAGAGTAATGTTAGATTAACATTACTACTCACGTCACACCTTCTTTAGGATACGAATCCCAAAGTTGGATATGAACAGTCGTTTAAGCTGGCCGGGTATTAATACATTAAGTAGACTACTTTGAGTTGATGCTCGTGATTCAAGGCGCCACCTAGTGGCCGCTGGCGAAACTGATTATTAAAACCATTAACTTCATTTATTGATGAAAATGAAATGATTTTCAATAAAAAACGTAGCCCATGTCCTTCCCAAGATAATATAGAATCTATATGTCAAATTTCAGAATAATCGGTTGATATGATATGATATGATATGATATGGTATGATATATAATATGATATGATATGATATAATATGATATGATATATAGATAATCAATACATAGCAGAATGTTCAGCCAGTTTTATAGTAAGACGCTTTAAACCTGCATAAATGGAAAGCCGAAGGTTATATCTAGTAATATAAAATTCATGAGATTGATAAAGTGCGATCATAACATTGTATCATTTGCAATAAGCGAGTGAACTCTTTAGGTAGAAGTATTTCAAGTATTTGTTTTTTAATAATTGTTTAATGTTGGAGGAACATAAAGATCAATTGTTGCTTGTATTAGTAATTTTAATTGCAATAAAATAGTAAAATGCCTTAGGATTTATATTTCTGTTTTGACGAAAGAGATTATATATAGTGTATTTCTAAGACATCATTTTAATTATATTCTTAAAATATTTAAACAGGTATTATGTGATGTGAAATAATGCGATGTCAAGATTTATCTTGGTTATAAAATTGTAAAAAAGAAAAATCTTAAAAATAATTATAACTTGTAACCTACAAAAAGTTTATGAGAATTAATTTTATTTTAAAAATAATAAAGTCAGCGCTAGTGCTACCTAAATCATGTATGGTGCTTATAAATGGATATGCGTTATTATCATTGCTTATCAGTATTATTGAAATTCTATAAATAAAATACAGATTTCATTATGTATATAGTAAATATTTTATAAAAAATATTAGAAAATACTTTGCAAAAGTTCCAAATATATTAACAAAAGAATATTCTAAAATTAAACTAAAAATCAGTTCACTCATACAGTCAGATGTCCTTCTGTGTTTTTATATGCTCTTAGTATATTATGAAATTTATAGTTCATTAATCTTATATGAATTTTATAGAAACTTCATATAAAATGTTTTTCTAAATTCAATAATTTTGAAGACAAAAAATACGTATCTAATAATATATGTAATTATATTCTAAATCTTTTCATAATAAAAAAAAATATTCATACATTAAAATAATATTAATACACAATATTTTTCTAAAATCTTCTGAAATAGATTAGTAAAAAGAAATGATAGAACGCAATAACGTCTTAAAACAATAGACCATTAATATAAATGGTTAAATGCATTTTATATGCATCCCTATAAATAACAGTTTGTACAGTTTACACAAATATAACTATAACTCGAAAAAATAGTATTAAATAAATAGTTTCAATGGAAACGCAGCTAAATAAAATAAAAAGCTCATTGCTTATACTCATAAAAATAAAGTAATGAGATCATTTATAAATATCTGAATTGACTTTCACATCATTTTCTCTACGCTAGGGCTCACGACAAAGAATTAATTATCGTGAAATAGTGATGCTTTTAGGTGAACATTCTTCTGCTCTTTATTCTGATAATTCATAATTATTAAAAAAGCAGGTATATTATTTTATAAAAATTTTTTTTAAAGATATATTATTATGTTTGTATTTTTGTCTTAATATACTACTGAATTTAGAATAATATTTTATCTAAAGTTTCTATAAAAGTCATATAAAATTAATAAGTTGTAAATTTCTTAATATGCTAAGAACATATATTATTATGTTTCCTTTTACCACAATCAGTAGGACATCTGACTATATCAGTCAACTTATTTTTAATTTAATGTTAGAATATTTTTTGTGTTAATATATTTGGAACTTGCGGAAAGTATTTTATATAAATTGTTTATAAAATACAGCAGAAGATGTATTTGAAATTCTTTTTCTGCTAAGAATACATCGAATTCGCCTAACTATTTTAATTTTCTTAAAAGTTATTTTTGGAGTTACAGATATATAGTTGTATGTGAACATATAAATAGTTAGTATAATAAAATTTTTCCAGTGATATGATTATACTAATAAAAAAAAGTTCATATGTCAGTCTAGGTAATTTCAAGTATAATGCGATAATAGCAAGGATCGATAACATTCTCTAAATAATGATCATAAGATATATATATATATATATATACGAATGACAATCCGACACACGGTCCCTGTATAGGAGTATTCATGTCACGTGTCACGAGCGTCGATAACCGTATTGATAAAACTTTAAAAGCCGTATTCTCGTTTGAGCATCGCCGCGACATTAAAAATTGTATGTGGCCTTTACGGCGGGCGTGGATGTCGGACAGAATGAACGACCAGTTTCTCTGACACTCCAATGCAATTTTAAATAGCCATTCAATTGAAGCTGGGATGCGAATCGGATGTCGTTTCGAGTGACACATGCCCTCGATGCCGCTTGGCGCTGAGCCCGGAATACCAAGCAACCACCGATAGATCTTCATGCGTAAATATGCATATATATATATATATATATATATATATATATATATATATATATAACTCCTTCCTAAAAAGCATAAGGCGAGTGTATGTTTATGCTCACTGACACATTATATGTTTCAGGGCATAGAGAAACACATCACTCTGCCGACTTGTGTTTTAACTCGGGCGCGATGAGAAGGCAAAGACAAGACATGCCCACGTGCGGGCGTGAGTGTGTGTAGAAAAAACCAGCTAAAATTCCAGTAGTTCAAATTGAATTTGAAAAAAGGCTCAAAATGTCTAATGAACTGAAATTTAAAAATCCGCACCGAAGAGCTTGTTAAAAAAACATACAAAAACTTTTTAAACAAAATGTTCAGAATGTCTTTGACAGTTTTTTTATTATGTATATAATTAATATTCAAATTGGATTCAAATTAATTTGACAGTTTTTTTATTATGCATATAATTTTTAATTAATTATTTTGCACCCTAAAATCAAACACTGCTTTGAATGTAACTTGTCGACTTATGAACTCATCGATGAAAACAACGGAATTGCACATAAGAGTGCTGCATACCTGTTCACAGCGTTATGCTGAACTACCAGAACAGAAGTACATTTACTTCGACGTCTCATTCCCTCAATTTGAATTATAGACAGTTCAAAAAAATTTTGTAGAAATGCTTAGACATGCCTACAAATGGCGAAATGCTGTTGTATATAAAATGCACTTATCCATGTGTAGTAATGGTCCATTGTTTTGACACGTTATTGCGTTATATAATTGATTTTTATTAATCAACGAGGGTGGTCCCAGAAGTATCTGTCCCAACAAATAAAACACAAAATTTTTTTGTGAGCGAACCACTTTTTAAAGTCTGGGAACAGACAATAATCCGAGGGAGCTAAATCTGGCGAATAGGGTATACGAGGTAGCAATTCAAACTTTAATTGATTAATTTTGGCGATTGCAATAACGGATGCGTGAGCTGATACATTGTATTGATGGAATAACGCTTTCTTCTTAGACAAATACAGCCGTTTTTGCTTGATTTTTTCGCTCAAACATTGCAATAAGTTCGTATAATACTCGCTGTTGATAGCTTTTCCTTCCTCCAGATAATCAATGAAAATTATCCCACACGCATCCTAGAAAACGATCTTTACCTTCTTTGGAACTGGTTTTCCTTTTGGAGTTCATTGTTTTGATTGTTCTTTTGTTTCGGGTTTGGAGTGGTCGATCCACGTTTCATCCATGGTTATGAAACGGTGCAAAAATTCGGCTTTATTTTTGCGAAACATTGTCAAACTGAAACATCTTGACGACGCTGTTTTTGTTCCATTGTGAGTAAACGCGGGACCCTTCTTACGTACGGCTTTGTCATCTCCAAATATTCAGTTAATATGCGATGTATCGTACTTTTTGAAATGCGTACCATGTTTGCTACCTCGCGTTCTTTAACTCGATAAGCGATGCTCGTCTTGGCAGCTCATACGGCCTCGTTTAAACTCTTTTACCCAATATTTTACTGTTGCAAACGATGGAGCAGTCTCACCCACAGTAGAGTCCAGTTCTGTTTTTGTATTGGTCAGGCTGAGCCCTTTTAAATAAAAGTATTGTATCGCATAACGATGACCAATTTTTTCCATGTTTATAAATTCACTGAAAATGTTCAATATTGATGGCTGTCAAACAAATACTAAATATCATGGTGTCTTCAAACTTATATATATGCTTTATACATTGTGTGCTTTCTAATACAATGGTATTTTTTGGGCAACTACCGCCATCTCTAGGTCAGGCCAGATACTTCTGGTACTTCTGGGACCACCTTTATATTTCGGATAATTTTGGAAAAAAATTGTGTAGGTGATGAATATTATTTTATAATATACAGACATTTTTTTGTTTCACTATGGAATGATTTACAATAGAATTACATAATATGATTATGAAAATATTTTTGACTTAATATATTAATGAATCTAGAAAAAGAATACATAAAGATAGATAAAGATAGATACATTTTGATAAAGATTTATCAATTGTAAATTGGGACAGAGTCATGTACGCATCTACTCCGCGTGCCATATAGTTGTACCGTTAGAGAGAACTAGGAACGAGCGCCGGCCGGATCCAGCAGCGGCCTCGCTAGCTGGGCTACAAGGCCAAGGCTGCACACAGCCAAGATAGAAGTGATAGATAAGGTCCAGTATAGGTGCGTAGTGACAAAAAGCATATCACGCGGAGCGAGGCGAGGGTTGTCGCGTAAGTGTGCACGAATAAGGGATGGTTTCGATAAACTGGTCGCTCCGGTACTCAGGCGAGCCGATGATCGGAGAAGCGATCATATTCCGAGAGACACATCGAGCCATCGTGCTTCCGTGGCCTCCGGATGTCATAAACCCAGAAGGAACGTAGTTCACACGGAAGATTCGCGGTGAAGTCGTGCTTCTTCCGAGTGCAATTGCGAAGTGGGAATATCCTATTGGATGTAGAAAATCCATGGTAGCGAGACGTGTATATGTACATAAGTGTATATTATAATGATAAGTGCAATGTAAATAGAATGTTAAACAAATTGTGCCCGCAGTATGAGAATATGATAAGGACTTGGGTTTGTGTTCCTTTAATTTGGTAAAATAATAAATCACATAATGGCATCCCCGATGGAGAATTTTGCTCAGCACCGCGGAGTTTACTGTGGTTCGAGGAAGCATTTACAGTTGCGCCATAGTACTGCATGCGTGCATAGTACAGATGGGAGGAAAATCATTCGCAACACTTACAGCCATGACCGTATCAAATGATATGTACCGTATCCGCGCGATATATCGAGACAGTATTGTGCACGCCAGTGGGGCAAGGGCTGAATTTGTACCACGTTGTCGCGACGCCGCGAATTCTAGTTGACGAGAACGGGCGTGCAAATTGGCATGAGAATCCCGCACAATGGGAAATATATTCCTCCTGATTTATGCGCGGAGTTGGTGCACGTCTTCTAGGCCGACGCGTCGGGTAACCACGAGCGAGTTCGCCACCGTCGGACGTAGCTAGGGTACAAACGTCCGAATCTGGAAAAAATGGCTGGTTTACAGCAGCTCAGGAGTTTGTGGAGGTCAGGATGAATGGAGGCGGGGAAATATACGTCTGAGGGTGGATTGATAAGTTTCCCGCTTGACCAAGAGATGGCGCCACTAGAACTAACTTGAGGTGACGTTCTATAGTACCATACTTAGATAGCTTGTAGCTATAGTTTTAATTCGATCGCCATGATAGTTCAGGTTTGAGAGAACGCTGAACAAGACGCCTCTGTGTTTTTCGTAAAAATGGAAAAGCTGGAAAATCGTGCTGTCATCGAATACTTTTATTTGAAGGGGTGCCGAAGAAAATTAAAGAAGAGATGGACTCAACAGTAGGGATACCCTCCTCATCATATTCAACCGTTAAGTAGTGGGTTTTCGCGTTTAAAAAGGGTAGTGTGAGCACCTCTGATGAGCCTCGCTCAGAACGCCTCATTGAGGTCAAAACTCCAGATCTGATCGAAAAAATCCATCAAATAGTGCTGAAAGACCGCAGATTAAAAGTACGTGAGATAACTGAGACCTGTAAGATGTCCTATGAACGTGTACAAAATATTTTGCACCAACATTTGTCTATGGAAAAGCTCTGTGCGAAGATGGGTGCCGCGTTTGTTAAGAGTCAAGCAAAAATTGATTCGAAAGAACATGTCTACCACTAATTTGGCGTTGTATAAGCGTAATATAAGCAAATTTTTGCGCCGATTCGAAACCGTTGAATTATGTATTTCCTAGCTTCAAAAAATGTCTTGGCGGTAAAAGATTTGCGGACAATGAAGCAGTAATGGAAGCTGTAAATGGGTATTTTGAGGAGCTTGACGAATCAGTCTATATAGATGGCATTACTAGATTAGAACACCGCTATGAGAAATGAATCAGCATTGCAGGAGATTATGTTGAGAAATAAAATAAAATTCTTAAAAACGTTGTTTTTCTTGGTCAGGCCGGAAACTTATCAATCTACCCTTGTATTCCGGAAATTCTAATCGTGAGACCCCCGGCGGGAGGACGACATATCGCGAGGTAACAGGGGGTTTACTTAAGGCCAAGAGCAACGACAGTTACAAATTCGGCATGCCGATTGTGGATTCAAAGTCACCATCATTACGAGTGTATGAAAGCGAGTTAGTGATGGAATCTGAATGGCAAGAAGTGAGGCGTATACGAATGCGAACGAACCTCTCCTGTCGAAAGTGAACATCGCGCCCGACCACGAAGCTCATCGAGCAAATACTCAATCGATGCGATGTGAGATCGACATAACTGCAGCTCACACCGCAAGGACGTTACACGATCACGATATACATAGGACGATGGGAGTGTGGTGCATCGTACGAGGAAAGGAAGTCCTAGCTGATCGGGCAGCTACAGTGCGGCGAGTACACTAACGAGTGTCTCACGGTGGATCATATTGAGGGACGACTTTCCACAGGTTAACTCTCAAGGCAATAAGATTCTTAAAGAGTGTGGGCTTGTGATTTTCAGGAGAGGAAAAGAAGGCGAATGCAAAGGAATTTATGAAACTATTAAATCCTTGTCGAGGGGTTGCGGAAATTTTTGATGTCGATCTATGTCAAGCCTTGCCTTTTACGCTTTCGAAACGGATACGACGGTGGCATATGCCAGTAATGGAGAAAGTAGAGGTGTGTGAACATTTGAAAAGGTTATTTAGAGATAAGTTTAATGGCGAATAAGATTGCAAATCTTGATCGACTACTTAAAAAGGCGAAAATAGAGAAAGCGGGAGCAACTCACAGATTATGTTTCTAATTTGAATTATATTTGTCGCGTTTTAAAATAACGCCGCTGGAGAGAGAGAGCGGGTCAACCTTACGTACTGGGGATTGTTGAATATCGAAATATGATGAAGGAATGGTTGGTGGATGGCCTAAACTACTGGGAGTAACTGTAGGACACAGAAGGACTTAAATGGCCGGTACGTGTCATCGCCATCGTCTGAGAAAATGCATATTACGGGTTGACTTCCGTACGTAGGAACGAGCGCTATTCAGATCTAGCAGCAACCCACGTAACTAGACTACAAGGCCAAGGCTACACATAGCCAAGATAAAAGTGATAGATAAGGTCCAGTAAGATATGTCGATGAATGGCAGGAAATCTGTGATATCTCGACAAAAGTAGACTGATACATTCTTACCTATCTAGTGTCAGAGATACGATTGGGGTGGACTAGATTGGCCCGTCGCGATGGTTAATGCAATTTCTCACTGAGCATGTAGAATTCGGGTCCTATCTCTCCCGCTACCATCTGAGAGTGAGAGAGAGAGAGAGAGAGAGAGAGAGAGAGAGAGAGAGAGAGAGATCGATAGGTATTTGTAGTTTCCTGTACGGGCGGTAGAATACGTTGTCCAAGTACTCTACCTCTGGACGTTTTTTAAAGGGAGTTGCGTATTCTGATGGTAGCAGACGAAGTGCGCGTGTCTATGAGCAACATTTACGAAGACTTTCGTATTCGGATGGTAGAATACGATTTGTAGGTTTCTCAACGACTTCCACGAGCTGTATCATATTTAGTTGATAAAACACGATATCTAAGTATGACGGCACGAGTTCTACAGGGAGATTCGTATTCTATTATCGGAATAATATTCCCCGAAGAAGCAGAGCTGAGCAGAGTTTGCCAGAGACATAGGCGATCTTGTTTCCATGAAAGCGCCAGATTTTGCGGCAGAATCACGAACAAGGTCCGTCTGCAATCTCGATTATCGATACATATAGCGCACTGCTGAAAAATATCTGAATAGCTATTCGAAAATTTCATATATAATGTAGTTAACGCATCACAGCAAAGAAGGAGAGACAGCGGGCGCATGTACAGGCTGCTATTAGGTTGTCAAATATAGTCCTTCCGCCTTTTTGTGTTATGAATTTCGCTGCTATGTACGAAGCGCTACAGAGCTCGTATCTGGTAATACTACACATCATTTGAAAGGTCTTGACATAACGTACAAAACGACGCTATGCATGATTAGTGTGGATATTGCGTGTAAATATGGAGTTCACTAACGCCGAAATTCGCACTATTTTAAACTTTCCCTTCGTCCAAGGCAAATCCGCTAGAGAAACGTTCCGTCAGATTAATGGTGTTTTGGGGGATATCTTACTATCACTTCAAACTGCAGAAGAAGGTTTTCGACGATTCAGAGCCGGTGAAAACGACACCATGAATAAGCCAGCAGGCGGAAGACATGTGACGACGAATACGGATCAAATCAGGGAATTTATCGAGTTAGACCAATATGTAGCATCTCGTGACATCGCCCAGGAGATGTGGACGTAACTCTTGTCACCACGAATCTCGAGACACTCATCACAGGATGGGCCGTCAGGGAGGACTGGACTTCGAGTGATCACAGAACGATCACGTTCAACCTTAATGGAGAAAGCACACCTGCAAGTTCAGGTGCTGCAAATCAGGCAAATAAATTAAAGCGATATTCCACACAGAAAGCGAACTGGGATACTTTCTGCGCTGTACTTGAGGATGAATGGGACCAGGTCCCTAAAAAAATGCCCGGCTCCAAAATGGAGACAATCAAGAGATCTCGCTCATTGACAGACACTTTGAGGAAAGCGTGCAATGCTGCCATACAGAGGAGTAGGGTAGCTCTTAGAAGGGTTCCCTGGTGGAACCCTGACTTAGATAGATTAAAAAGGGCTACAAATCGAGCCCGTCAAGTATTCCAGAAAGAGCGTTATCCCGTCAGACGGGAGCACCTCAAGAAAGAATACAAAGCGGCCAGAAAGGAGTATGTCCGTAGATTCAAGCATACTAAAGAGTCTAAATGCCATCCCTTTGTCATTGTAAAGGGTAATCAAAACCTCTGGGGTGTAGCTTACCAACTTCATGTCGGTAAACTGTCCATTAAGGAGGTTGCGTGCAACGTCCGTTTGGATGATCACACCTATACAACGGACTGGGTGAGCACCGCTACGGCAGTGCTAAACAACCTATTCACTCCAGACAATTTGCAGGATGAAACGCAAGAGCAAAAAGATATGATTTCCTTGGCTGACGCTCTTCCTCCAAGGGGAGCCGAGATAGAATTCAATCTCGCCGAGTTGGATCAGGTTATGGCCAAGATGAAGCTGGGTAAGGCCCCTGGCCCAGATAGCTTCGACTTGGCTATTATTCGAACTGCACTGCCGACCATCAGGCAGGACATGATCAATATAAACAACTTATGCTTGAGATTTTCGGTCTTCCCGAATGAGTGGAAGGTTGGTCAAGTTGTCACAATCCGAAAGGGTGGGGACAAATAACCTGAGGACTCTGCGTCCTACAGGCCCATTTGCCTCTTGACATTGCTCGGAAAAACCCTTGAGGCTCTGATACTGAATAAGTTAAATAGGATCATTGAAACGAGGTTATCTCCTAGACAGTACGGCTTCAGGAGAGGGCGTTCCACAGAGGACGCCATTGTTCAGTTGCGTAAGTCTGAGAGTGAATCGAGCAGAAAATATTTTGTTGCAATCTTTTATGGACATTAAGGGCGCGTTCGACAACGTCTGGTTGCCCACTGTACTAACAGTATTGAAAAGCAAAGCATACCCCAGGAGCCTCTACAAACTGATAAAAGATTAGCTGAAGGGCCGTCGAGTCCTGATGCAAGATGGCTTTGAGGAAGTACAATTTGGGGTCAGTAAGGGATGCCCGCAGGGATCCGTACTGAGCCCAACTCTATGGAACCTAATTCTAGATCCCCTTCTTTGACAGCTCTCAAGACTAGGGTGCGAAGTCATTGCGTATGCAGACGACATTGCACCCGTAGTAGAAGGATACTCACCTAGGGAGATCGAAAGAAATGGCCAGAGTTACATTGAAGAAGTGGAAACCTGGTGTCGCCTCAATAAAATGAGGCTGGCCTCTCAAAAATACGGAATGTTGATTTCGAGAGGTCACCTTCACCCGAAAGTCCCCCCTTCCGAATTATGGTCAGCGTAGGCTCCGAAAGTATACGGTACCTTGGAATCCACTTCGGCGAACATCTTACAATCGGTTTCCATTTGATAGCGGTACAGTACAAATGTGTGGACTTGTTTAACAGGATTGGACGCCTGGCAAGATGGAAATGGGGCCTTAAATTTAAGGCGCTTAGTACTATCTATACCGGGCTATTGACACAAGTCGCTACTTACGCAGCAGCAGGATGACACGATTTGATGTGTGCTAAACAGCAACGCAAGTGGGCAAGTACTCAAAGACGCGCTCATTAGAGTCACCAGCGCGTACAGAACCACCTCAACAGACGCCCTAGCAGTGATAGCGGGAAAACTCCTCATCTTGCTAGAATGCAAGCGTAGATCGGAACTATATGCGAACCGTAAAATGGCGATTTTACTAAGGATCAACGTCGTGCCGCGAGAGAGATATTTGAAAGATATCTCGATGACTGGCAGGAAATCTGGAATAACTCGACAAAAGGTAGGCTGACATATTCTTATCTACCTAATGTCAGAGATAGGATAAAGGTAGACTGGATTGGGCCATCGCGAGGGTTAATTCAGTTCCTCACTGGGCATGGTGACTTCTGGTCATATCTCTCTCGCTTTCATCTGAGAGAGAGCGATACATGTACATGTGGGGAGGTGGACACACCTGAGCATGTCCTGACTGTCTGTCCCAAGTTTGATGAAATTAGCATCAGGTTCCAGAGAGAAAATAACAGCTCTATTGAGGTTAGAGCTCTATTGAGCCAAGCGAACTATAAGGCATTAGAAAATCTAGTCAAAGAGCTCCTACAGACAAAGGAGTAGTCTCTTGAAGCGATAGAGCATCTGCTCGAAGCAGATGTAATAGAGGAACCTCATTAGGTAGGTAGGAAACTCGCAGTTGTCTCGTAGAAATAAACAAATAAGGATCATATACATATAAAGTAATTTATACAGATGTTACGTCGCCATGAAAAACAAAAAAAAAAAAAAAAGAAAAAGAAAATATTTAAAAGCCGAGCCGGCCCGGTGCAGCAGCTTTCGATATCGCGGCTCTGCGCGGCGAAGCACGGTTTTGTCGAACTCATACGGAAATAAAAATTTTTCCATGAGACACCGCTAAGCATCGACGAGCCGAGCCGCGTCATCCTGCTCTTTTCAGGCGCAATACCTGACACGGCTACCGACATTCGTACCTCCGAGATATGCCCTTATCTCCCCCACATATTTTCAGACCGAGTCAACAGATTAGAGAAGGTTCCAACGAACTTTCTCTCATCTTTTAACTCCCAAACAAAAACTACAGAGTAAAATAAAAATACAAAACTCAAAATTATACAATTTTAATTATACGTGCCCTGTGAATAAACAAAAGTAACAGGAATGTGATAAAAAAATACACGTATATACAAACTAAATATATAATGTATGAATATATATATACGTATGTGTATATATATATATATGTATAAAGGATAAAAATACATATGTAGTAAAATTATGTTATAAATCATTCTAGATATTATACATAATTTTACGTACATGTATATATATATATATATATATATATATATATATATATCTATATATATATATCTATATATATATATATATATATATATATATATATATGTATGTGTATGTATGTATAGAGCGAATATATATATATATAATAAATAGTATATACAAATATACGTATATACTGACCTTAAGATACACAGATATTACTATACAAATATGTTATTGTATAAAATGTATAAAATATATATACATATATATAATAAATAGTATAATACAAATATACGTATATACTGATCTTAAGCTACATAGATAATACTATATAGGTATATATATATATATATATATATATATATATATACATATTTATCATAAATAAAGCAATATACAGAAATACGTATATTCAAATTTTAAAATAAATAATTATATTACTGCATAAAAATATTACTATATGCATATATATATATATATATATATATATATATATATATATATATATATATATATATATATAATAAATGAACCAATAAAATAAATATATACCATGAATAAAACATTCAATAACAAATGTACGATCAAGGAAATAGTATTAAACAAATGTACAAACCAGAGTAATCTTGTTGAAAAAGAGTTTATACAAATAAGATAAATATTGTAAAATTATTAACTAAAAATGTAAGTTTTAATACAACTAATGCCATCTGTGAGAGAGAGAGAGAGAGAGATGCCATGCTTATCAGTCCCAGCACTGGCAGCGGGAAACACAAGCCCCCGAATTTTACGGGCCAATCATAGGAGAGGAAACTCGGAGCAATAGAGATGTCCGCGCTTCCCCTATAAAAAAGCAGGTTTTCATGCTCAGTATTCATTCTGTTCTATTCAATTCACCTTCTACTCCTAAGTCGTTTTCTACCTCCCTACACCACGCACCACACTCTTCACTCCAGTCCAATTCCAATACAAAAAAAACCCAACACCGCCAACAACAGCAGCAAAGCAGCAGCCAAGGAAGGAAGCAGCGAACACCCTCTCTCTTTCTCTTCAGTGGATTAGAGTACCTGCGTCAATTGAAAAATAAAAGTGAGTAAGAAAATTTTAACATTCGATTATTTTAAAATTCATTTCTTTTCCTTCACTCATTTATGCATTTATCTTTTTATATTTATATTTTTATATTTATATTTCTATCATTTATAACCCTACCGGGGAAGTGATTGGGTCCCCCTTGCAAAGGGCTGGGACTATACAAGCCCCAATACCTCTCCCTTAGATTTGTCTAGATTTTCACAGTAGTAGGGAAAAGTTAGATTGGTAGGCCGAGGTGGATAAGGGCGTCTTCTTGTAAGAGAAGGAGTCCATATCCTCGAGAAGTTCGTTGGCCTCCATCTACTAATCGATAAAAACTAGGGCTCCATCGCTTAGCTGATATATATGTTCTTATTATATACCAATTAAACGTCAGGATACAAGGATCCAGAGCTCGTGGAGGCAACTCCAGGCTCAAAAAGCCAAGTATAGTGAGGCATACTTGTCTGTATACATACGTATATATATATATATATATATATATATATATATATGTGTGTGTGTGTGTGTGTACATATAGGTGTGCTTCACGAAAGCTCATGTGTACGGAAGGGTGAGTAAACCCAGACGTCACACAGAATAAACCATATACACTAAAATCGTGGACGGGCGCCATACACCAGTCCACAAAACTGTAAATCAAGAAACCTCAATCAAATTGCAATGGTAATATATATATATATATATATATATATATATATATATATATACACGAACACAAATCTATTTTTTCCTAAACAAGTAGACCAGCACAATACACTGGTCTACAAACCGCAATATACAATTAGTAATTAAGCAAAGCGAGCCTATACACTGCCAACCAACTCTAGTCTGGATATACAAGGTGCAATAAAAATTGGTTCGGAACCCACTATAAACTGTAGGACGACAAAAGTCGCAATGATGTACAAATCTGCACCATTGAAAAGATCAGCAATACTACATAGGTCTGAAGCACAACCGGCCGATAAAGCGAAAGCTAGGTGCGGCCGGGAATGTTTATGTGCAACAAAACATAACTGAGCGACCTTTGTTTTTTTTTGTGTTCGGTGGGATTGGAAAGGAATCATCCACTAGGAGCTGCTTCCATATGACCACTTAATTCTACCATCTACTATGAACAACTGGTCCGCTTGAAGCAGGCTATCGACCAGAAGCGTCCACAATTGGACAACAGGAAGAGTTTAGTGTTCCACCAGGACAACGCCAGACCACACACTTCATTGATGACTCGTCAGAAGCTACGGAAATTCGAATGGGAGGTTTTATCGCATCCACCTTATAGCCCGGACATCGCGCCAAGTGATTACCACCTGTTCCTGTCTATGTTGAACGCCCTTGGTGGTATAAAGTTAGAGTCAAAAAAGACTTGTGAAAAGTGGCTAACCGAGTTCTTCGCAAATAAGGAGAGGGGTTTCTCCGAAAGGAGAATTATAAAGTTGCCCGTTTTTAACAAAACGGCGTATATTTGTTGTAAATTCAACAACTGTAATTTTTTTATAAAGGATTGAATGAAGAGCAAAAATCGGAAGGGAGATATTTGACAACCGAATATTAAGGGGAGAGCAATATGGCAGGCAGGCACGTTGCCGAAAAGGGGAAGTAGGGGACATGAGGGACCAAGGGAAAGAGAAAAAATTTGGGCGTATATACGTATATATATATATATATATATATATATATATATATATATATATCGGCAATATAAGGCGTGAGAGTAGTGTCAGATTAACCTGATCAACAAAAAGGGTAATATAGATTAATGTTATACCATATTTAGGATACGAATCCCAAAGTTGGATATATTCGTCTGAACTGGTCTGGTATTATACTTTCAACGGACTACTTTGAGTTGATGCTCGTGATTCAAGCCACCACCTAGTGGCCGCTGGCGAAACTGATTATTAAATCCATTAACTTCATTTATTGATGAAAATGAAATGATTTTCAATAAAAAACGTAGCCTATGTCCTTCCCAAGATAATATAGAATCTATATGTCAAATTTCAGAACAATCAGTTTAGTAGTTTCTTCAGTTATCATTTATAAAAAAAACACACTTTGTCTTTATAAATTTGTATGAGATGATATGATATGATATTAACTTCAGAATTGTGACCAGAGACTATTTTTTATTACGGTTCTTTACCAACAACCTCGAAACTATATATATATATATATATATATATATATATATATATATATATATATATATATATAGTTTCGAGGTTGTTGGTAAAGTAATGTAACTGTAGCTTCCAATAGAATTCATTACATAAATAGTATAAATAATATATAAAATGATGACAGTACTTATTTTAAAATTAGTAATCCACACATCATTAAGCTACAAAATAATTTGAAAGAATTATTAAATAATTGGAAAAGAAATGAATATATAAATGATACCATATATTAATATTTAAAATGTGAAAATGGTACTGTAGCAAACTGTAATGGGCTTCCCAAGATTCATAAAGAACATCTGACATTTAGAAGAATAATATCTTCTCTAAATTTCCGAACTTATAATATTGCTAAATTTTTATCTAATATATTGGTTAAGATAGTTGGCAAAACTAGTTCTTATATTAAGGATAGTTGGTGTTTTTCCAATGAAATGAAAGATATTATTATTTTGAAAAACTACAAGATGATTTCATTGGATGTAGTATCTTTGTTTACAAATGTACCTTTATAATTGTTAAATCATATTATGAAAGAATAATGGCATGAAATTAATTTACATACCAAATTAACAATGAATGAATTTATTAAAGCAATTAATTTAGTTTTTAATAAGACAATTTTTTCGTTTGATAATAAATTTTATGAACAAAAATATGAATGCCCGATGGGGTCACCTTTGTCACCGGTTATAGATAATTTACTTATAGAAAAATTAGAAAGTATAGCTTTGTCAAAATTACTTTTTGAACCAATGATATTTAAAAGATATGTGGATGATATCTTTACAATTGTTCCAGAATTTTTTGTGGACGAAATTGTGGATGTTTTTATTTCTGTACATGACAGGATTAAATTAGCAAGTAAGATTGAAGTTAATAATCAGTTATCTGGACATTAATGTCATTAGATGTAGTAATAATAAAGTGAAACTTAATTGTACAGAAAGCCTACTTGGTCAGGTAGGTTTTTTGATTTTATTTCACACCACCAATTCGGAAACACAATTGGAGCAATGAAACGTGTCATTGACACAGCAATAAAATTGTCACATAAAGATTTTAGACAAATTAATTTACAGATAGTAAGAGAAACTTTCATTAATAATAGACATCCAATGGAATTTATTAATAGATTCATTGCTGAGAATTTTGACATTTATAATACCGAAAATATACATAATGCATGAGTTGTTGTTAACAGAGGCAAAATTATTGTCTTACTATATGTTAGAGGATTATCTGAAAGAATTAAAAGAAATTTTCAGAAATATAACATTCAAATTTTCTTTAAAATTAACAATAATTTAAGTAAGTTGTTTAATAATTGCAAGGATAGGGTTGATTTATGTTTAAAATCTGGAGCTGTTTACAAAATTAATTGTATGGATTGTAATAAATACTATATTGGATAAACAGGTAGATATTTAAAAAAGAGAATTTATGAACATAAATATAGTTTAGGTAGCTCATCTTCCGATGGAAACGAGCATTGCTTGAAGTTTTTACATTCAGTTTATTTTGTAAATGTCCATATTTCAGAACATGGCATTAATAATAAGTATAAAAGGCCGAGTTTTTAAAGTATTTACATTTTCAGGAATCGGAATAATGTGAATTTAATGTTAGAGTCTAGGAAATTGGACAACATTTATCATTCCTTATTAAATTGATTAGTTTTGAACAATTTGTGTAGAGGGAGAATTTAGATTTAATTTACTAAATTTAGTACTGGGGATAGGGTATATATAGATTAGAATATAAGGTTTAGTTTATTCCCTTGTTTATTTTATTATGAGGAGCCGTAGCGAGCTCGAAACGTTGGACTGGATCTTCCATTACGTAAGGGTGTTGGGGACAGTCAGATTGCACATTACTAACTTAACATTTACTAACTTAAAACGCACTTTACTAACAAAAATTTTTTCAGCTAATATTTTATTTTCATATTATTCTACGGGCGTGACTGTATACAAGGACAGTCTGACTGTCATTATAATTTTTAATTTTAATTGTTATTTTTATCATTTTTGTGTAATGATGTATTAACGTTAATGTAGATATGTATTGATATATTGTTATGTATTGTTTTCGGTTGATTTGATTAGACTTTAAGACCAATAAAAAAATATTTATTAATTTGAATATAAGCAGTCGACAAAAGTACAATTAAAGTATTTCAAAATATCACCTTTTTGAAGTCGCCGGTACATTGAAGCAGCTTTTTATACAGAAGCGACGATAGGTAAATTACGGTCATTTATTTATAGAAATAAATTTTTATATATAGAGTATATTTTACTTAGATATTATTGAATTGTTTATGAAATCGGTTAAATTATAATCTCGGGCGAAGCCGAGACGCGGGATGCTAGTATACGTATATACGCGCAGTTGTTTCTCTTTCGCTCGGTCCTTCAATTCCCCTACTTCCCCTCTTCGAGATCGTGCCTGTCTGCCACCTTGCCCCTCCCCTTAATAACAGTCTGTACTCGCGTACGCCGTTTCTCATTCATTGCGTTAGATGTGTTATTTTCAATTTTTATTGAGTTATTGCAATTACCGATTATCGACATCGCAGGCGGACCTTGTTCGAGTACCTACCACAGTAGACTGTAGCTCCAATTTCGAAACGATTGATTTAAATATTGCAAACTTTTATACGTAAGTCCAATTAAATTACGAAACAAAGAAGATGACTTCAGTAAATTTCGTTGTCATCATGATTTTAACATATACATCAATTTTTAACATATATTTAGTTATACGTTTTTTAATAAATTAACTTATTGTCAGTAACTAAATTTACATCACTTTTTAAAACTTTTGTATTTCAGTATCTTGTACTTAATGTAAACTATTACTTCTAAGATCACAATGCTCTGTGAGAGCAAACATTCATATTTGAAAAATCATTATTACGAGGGTGGATTGATAAGTTTCCGGCCTGACTAAGAAAAACAACATTTTTAAGAATTTCTTTTATTGCTCGTCATAATCTCCTCCAAGGCAGATACATTTCTCATAGCGGTGTTGTAGCTAGTAATGCCATCTCTATAGAGTGATTCGTCAAGCTCATCCAAATACCCATTTACAGCTTCGATGACTTTTTCATTGTCCGCAAATCTCATACCCCCAAGCCATTTTTTGAGGTTAGGAAACAACGGGGCTCAAACGATGCAATAAGTCTGCGTAGTATTGACCAGTGATAGTTTTACCCTTTTCAAGGTAATCAATGTATATAATACATTTTGCATCCCAAAAACAGTAGGCATAACCCAAGTTTCGTCAACGGTTATGAATTGACGCACAAATTCGCTTGGATTACGCTTATACAACACCAAATTGGCGGTAGAAATGCTCTTTCGAATCAATTTTTGATCGACTGTTAGCGAACGTTGCAGCCATCTTGCACAGAGCTTGTCCATATACAAATGCTGGTGCAAAATATTTTGTACACATTCATATGACATCTTACAGGTCTCAGCTATCTCACGCACTTTTAATCTGCGGTCTTTCATCACTATTTGATGGAGTTTATCGATCATATCTGAAGTTGTGACCTCAATGGAGCGTCCTGAGTGAGGCTCATCAGAGACGCTCACACGGCCATTTTTAATCTCGGAAACCCACTGCTTAACGGTTGAATATGATGAGGAGGGTGTCCCTAGTGTTGAATCCATCTCTTCTTTAATTTCCTTCGGCGTTAACCCCTTTAAATAAAAGTATTTGATGACAGCACGATTTTCCAGCTTTTCCATTTTTAGGAAAATCACAGAAGCGTCTTGTTCAGCGTGCTCTCAAACCTACGATAAAATGGCGATTGGACTGAACCTATAGCTACCAGATATCTAAGGATGGTACTATAGAACGCCACCTCAAAGTAGGCCTAGTGGCGCCATCTCTTGGTCAGGCCGGAAACTTATCAATTCTCCCTTGTATTCAGATCGTCAATTATATTTTTATAACATTACAATTATTTTGTAGATAAATTTTCCATATTTTGATAAGATTCCACTAGTAATTTGGTACAAAATTCGTTGAGACTAAAAACTGGTTTTCAACTGATTTCAAAATGATTTCAAATAATTTTCTTCATGAATGATTTCGGTTGTTCCAAGTGATTAAACTAATTTTAAACGTTTTCCAAATACCTCGTCTAAAAGAGTCCAATGACTTTATAGAGTAAACAGGATCTCAGTGTAATTTTGAATCGGTAGCCATTTTGTGCAAAAAATGAAATAATTTAGTATGTACAATTCTCTTTTTTACCAAAAAACTTTTCAAAGACGGACCCGCAAGTACGTTTAAAATAATTTTTAAATTATATTTTCATAGTACTGTATTCCAACGTTATAAATAACTGAGTACATGGGCACACTTTTAATAAGCAACTTTTTTATTGAATAATAATAAGTAATAATTTCAAAACTTACACGAATTGCTACTCATACATATTTACAGATATTTGACTACGTAAAAATTTCTATACTTTCTTTTGTTTCAGTTAGAAATATTTACAAATAATAAAACTATAAGCTTTGAAGCATCGCCTGTTTATGTTTTATTGACTGAAAAGTCTAATTAGGAAAACATTTCATTTATATAAATAAATATAATACATTCCTTATATTCATAAATGTGTTATATTAAAGAGAAGCTTCAAATGATAAGGGATTCGAATATACCATACTCGCCTTATTTTATACTATCGTAGAAAGTAATTTTAAAGTTTACATATACTGGACTATGTAAAAATTTATTTCAATACTTTCTTTTGTTTAAATTAGAAGCAATTGAATGTAATCCTGAAATATCGTTTTATTACTATCTTAGGCTATAACTTTTTTTATGAATGAAAAATATTTACGTTTGACGGTGAAGTATAAATAGGAAAAAATATAATTTATATAAATACAATACATTATAGAGAAGAATTTTTAAATGACTAGACTTCCTAATACATCGCACTTGCCTAATTTTATACTTTTTTATAAAGAAGTTCGAGAGTGATTTCACTTCTTTTTAAGAATCCAATATTTATGTGTAACTAACTATTAAAAATAATTAGGAAATAAATTTCATTTAATCAATATAATACATTATAGAATAGAGCTTTTAAATGATTAGGAAGTATAATACATACAATACTTGCCTTATTTTATACTTTTGTGCATAGTAATTTTAAAATAATACACAAGATGATTTAGAAAGTTGATCAAATTTTTCTTTAAATTATTTAAAGAACTTAAACTTTTTGGCGACATGTGCATTTTTGTTTATACTCCTTTGTTTGTGTTGTCACAGTTTACTTTTTCTATGGGTTTCTATAATTTGCAAAAGTTTGACGTACAGTTGCTATATACGGTTTTAATATTTTAACTTCCAATATATGTTCATTTACATAAGAAAATTGGGTTATTCCAGATTAAATTTATATAACGTACTGGCTAAATACCTCGGTTAACGTCTCGTCTTCGAAAAATCTATCTGGAGAATTCTTTTACGGTAATTGCAAAAATTTCGTGAAAATAACTCGATACTTTAAAATCGTCTGATCTTTACAGCTTCCAGATATAAAATTAATGAAGGCAAATTTAAAGTCTTTGTTGAAAAAAATTTTTTTCGAACATATCCGCACATGGATTTTAAAAAATTGGCAGGGTTACTCAAAAACCTTCGTACTTGAAATTGGATTGTCTCAAACTATATTGACCGCATCTATGCCGAACTTTGTTCATTTATATAATTTGTTAAATAATCTTTGAAAGTTTATAGTTAAAACATAAAAATATCAACAATAATCCAATTGTTAAATAAATGTAACATGTCCGCACGAACCTGAAACCGATTGTGATAAACATTATTGTGCTCTGTATTTTTTCATCTACGGAATTTTTTTTTTTTGAATTGTTGAAAGAATGGCGTCTCTATTCGATCAAATGTTATTAAATATTTCCATGTTCAAGTTATGTAGCGTGTCAATCCGGTACATACGCTGTAGTTCTCAATCTTCCAGTAGTAGGAAAATCAACTTTGTTCCGATTGCAGGTGATAGGCTCAACTAAGTTTGAGAATTCAAAAAGCTTTTTTACCATTCTACTCATAAACCTAATCAATAGACACATCCAAGCCGTCACATAATATAATAAATATTAAAGTTGAAAAATCTATACGAACATCTGAGAACTTTTAATGCTTGCTCAACATACTACGTTATTACATATTTAATAACTGTTAATCTAACATAGATACAACATTTTTATGAAATAAATTTTTGAGGTATATGAAGGAAGAACACTTACGATACTCTAAAGATTAAATAACTGTAATTTGTTTTAATTGGCTAGACCAATCACTTGTAATGTTAATTTGTCTTCTAGCGTGGGAATCGGCAGTACAGCGTGGGCCATGCGCTACAAAACTTACATATTTTAAAAATATTGTATAACTTCTGATCTACTAGTTAAATCATGTTTAAAAGTAGATTTTGTAGATGAGAATAACAGATTAAAATGGTTTTTTCAAAATCAATTTCAGTTGAGAGTCTGGTATGTTATAATTATTTCGACAACTAAATTATGAATGTTAAAAAAATTTAGTAATGCATATTTTTTTACTTCACTTTCAAATTAGATTACAAAGTAAAGTGTAACCTTTAACTGAATATGTTCGAAATATATCAATATACTCTGAGGAAATCAATTTAATGTATGAGATTTTAGAGTAGATCTATAAAATTTAAAAAAATTTTGTTATGTTTGTCGAAATAAATTTTTCAAGCAAAATCCTAAAATAGATATCCATAATTTCTATGTATAGAAACTATAAAAAATTACATACTATTATAAAATGTCAAATGCAAATTGGTTTATGATTTATTAAAGAATTCTTTCATATGAATATATTTTTAGCTCAATTATTTCATACATTTGCGCGCTTTATTTTCAGATACAAATTATTGTAAAATATTTTTATGAACTCTCAAGCTTTGAATTATTGAAATTATATTCCTATTGTACTCGGGATACCAAAATCCGACCACATTTTACTTACTTTTTTGGGATACTTTTAAACATTTTTTCGTAATTTATACAGACGGTTTCAATCTCTATAATCGTATCTTTAAGATGAAAAAGGAAAAAAAGTATAAAAATTTTCTAAAAAATAAATGTTTTTTTTCATGCAACCTTCTACTGTCACCGCATCGAGAAGAATTAAGAGTATGCAGAACAAAATGCATGAAAAGTCAATAAAGATTATCTCTATAATTTCATTTATATTAATGCGTTAATTTTAATTAAGAAATTTAGAATATTTAATTATATTAATCTTGTATGTATCAGTTTCTTTTCTAGAATTTTTTATATTAGAATTAAATTCACGTATATTTTAATTATTGATGATTTATGCATCCGATCATAAGGAATACTTATTCTTGCTTTCGCTATACCATTAAATTATAACATCCAGTACATTATTTGCAAATAAAATATGATACATGTTATACGACAAATTGATACAACATAACCATTTCGGAATAAATAAATAAAGACATTTGATGGTTAACAATATTTAATAAATTACTGAAAATACTTATAAATATATAATGGTGGCAGGCACTATCTATGAAAGACGATAGACGTGCGATCGCTTCGAGCGCTTGATGATACTGAAAATATGTATTCTCGTCAGAAGAAAGGAATCGAAGCAGGTATGGCCCTTCGATATTAGTTTAAACTATTATAAAAGAAAGGTAAAGGAGACAAACTCGCTCTCGTTGGAAAATCCCAAGAGCACCGAATGGGCCGAACATGGCACACATCTGTAGTGCCTTGTCCCGGTTTATGAGTTTATTACGGTGGCCTTTATTATTCTACTAGTACAGTCTTAACCAGTCATAAATTAAGCAATTACATAGATCGATGGCTATACCTCTCTTAATCCGCTTACAATCGTTTGCTTCTACGAGAAAATCTAAATTAAATAAAGATAAATATATAAAATATATTTAAATATAAAATATAATATAAATATAACTACAACATTTGAAATTGGGCATATAAATTTTATAGTAGATAAACATATTTCTCAAATAAAATTCTTCATTAATAGAATAAAAATAAAATTATAAAACGGAATATTCTCTACGGAACACCCAGTAACGTGTATGATTGCTGGCAAAACCTTATTTATAGCTGATATTTATCCATAAAATTTTAATTATAGCCCCATCTTACGAATTAAGACTAACTACATTTTTTAATAACATGCGCGCTTATAAGTAATGTTCTTGTATAAAAGTCTATCTTCATTGGTGTTTGATAATATTCTAAAAAAATTTTTTAGCTAACCTGCAAACTCAACTGCAGTACATGATAATAGCAGATTAGAGATGCTTTAGTTATATAATTTAGTGATATAAAATTTAGTTATAAATTACGCAAATCTAGTGCGTATTCGCCGTAGGGACAAAATTAAATAACTAGAAAGGTAATGAAAATGGAGTAAAAAAATTCACTGTTTAATAACTTTATTATAATCAATGTTAAATTAATAAATATTTTTATTGGTCTTACAGTCTTTATAATATAATATATTAGTTAAAATAATAACAGTCAGACTGTACTTGTTTATGATCACCCCCGTAGAATCTGAAATAAAACTTATAATTACAGTAGATTATATCAGAAAATTAAAAAAAAAAAATAAAAGAAAATAAGTAATAAAATAAAAATAAAAATTAAAATACAATAATAAGTAAAATAAAAAAAAAATAATAAATGTGTTTATTCTATGTTAGTAAATGATACCCTGACTACCCCCACCACCTTAAATTTAGGATCATCTTCGTATTCGATGTTTCCAACCGTTACGGGTTCTCCTCAGGAACTAATATGTTTAGTTCCTATTAAGGGTTATTTTTAACTGCTCGTAGAAAGATAATATAGAAAACTCATTAAACGATTTTTTATATCCAGGTCCAAAACTTCATGAAGGCATCGTTATTATTATAAACAGATGGTGCTTTTACAAATATGCTTTTACCTATGACATGATTAAAAATTTCGTCAAATTAGTGAAGATTTTATCGATATTAAATGGTCATATATTTACTGGCATTGTAACCTCTTTCTATGTCTTCAGGTTTGCCATTTGTTTATTGTTACATACAGAACAGTACGAGTTGAATTTTCTTTTAATGAAATAGCTAATTTGGTCACGTTGAATCATTGAATAGGATTTACAAATATTTGTAGGCACAGATAGACAGATGGCTGTTTGACTGAGATAATTACTTTCGATGAGGCAAAACAAACACGTCATAGGCTTATGGAAGTTCTTAGATCTATTGTAATATCTTTTGAACAATGCGTACTTTCTAATGATTCTTTCATTTTTAAATAAAATTTCCTACAAAGCCTTGAAACACATTAAAGTGTTTCTATATTTCTATAATTATCTAAGCTTTTTGGCCCAGGAGATACCTCTCGACACCAGCAATAAAGTGTGGTTCGTCGTTTAATTCTGCGTATAGTATGAAAATATTTGTTAAATATTTTCATATTTCAATAGATATGTACTTTTGTATTGTGAGTCAGATTTCCTTAAATGAAATAGTTCTAGAAATATAGATATTAATTCCGTGACTACAGAAAAGTCTGACTTCTTCTGCCTTAGATTTCTACCCGCAATCAAGTTTTTATACATAGAAGAGAAATCTATAATTATCAAATCTATATTTCAATCATATATCTGTGACTTCTCGGCATATATGCCCTTTCGTGTACATTAACTTTGTTCAAAGTTCACCCGTATTCTTTCTTAATATACGTATGTGTGCCTTTGAATGTAGCTTGGCTAGTTTCTAGCCTGGAGTTTCCTCCACTAGCTCGGGATTAGTAAATAATTGAATAACAATAACGCAATGATAGTTATTCTCGGTTATTATACTTTAGTGTGTTTCCTAAGCTTGGTTAAATAGATCAGAGTCCAAGGCTCTACTTGAATACGAGTTCCCTTTCTTTAATAAGGAAAACCGTATTCGCCTCGGCCTGCCGACCTAATTCCCTAACAGAGAATTGTGTGTTTGTGTACATTCGTGTGCAAAAAAAAGAAAGGGGCATGTACAGTCCTACCATATAGGAGGATCAGTCACTTCCCCAGATTACGGAAAAGAATTGACCTTCCTCGGAAAAATATACGCTTCGGACGTATCATTTTGCGCAAGCCAACGCCTTATTTAGGCGGTATTACGAAGTTGTTTTCCTCGTCCAAATAAGATGATGACATGCTAGACGAAATTTAGTCATTTTAGTTTCGATTTTTATTCTACAAAACATTATTTTTATATATATTTTTGTATGTATTATTATTATTATATATATTCATTTATATATATATATATATATATATATATATATATGTTCATATATATTATTATTATTGTTATTGTATATATTTATATATTTATATATATATTTATTTGTTTTATTTTTATTCTTATATCTTTTACTTTTACTTCATTCTACAAAATTTTAATTTATATACATATATATGTGTTCGTATATATATATATATATATATATATATATATATATATATATATATATATATATGTAAATATATAAATGTATATATATACTTTAATGTTTACATCTATTTTATGCTTTCGTTTGGTTGTTAAAATTAATAATATTTTATTCTAATTAGTGGCTCGATGTCACACCCCTTGCGTAAGACGGTGGTTAGAAGTATGAAAACAATCGTTCGCCTCTGTTAGGGTAATGCAGCGTTACGTGGTGTACATATGACAAAAAATTTTTTTCCTCCCCATTTGATTTTCGCATTTGCCCAGAGCAGTGTGTCTGTGAACGAGGGAAAACCTAAGGAAAGAAAACTCAGTGGGAAAAAATCTCCATAGGAAAAGCTCGTTGGAAGATGCGTGGGGTTGACATGATTCTTTGTATCGCAACTTACTCTACTTAAATTAATACGTGTTAGAATTTTGATGCGAAATTCGATATCTGGAAATTATGGAAATAAGAAATTTACATTTATTGTTTCGTCTAATTCTGGAAAAGTCGCGTGAGTTGAGAATTTATTTTTATGGCTTTGCAGAAAAAAATGTTTGTTTTTCTTTTGTCTCGTCGGTAGTGGTTAGTACTGGTTCTGGCTTGGGTTCCGGTTCTGGCTCTGGTTGAGCGATCATTTCGTAACTGTTTCCTGCCTCTTGTTTCGTCGGTGATTGTTTGAAAGATATGAAGAAGTGTGCGGCTGTGCTCCAAATGGCTGACAATAGGTATATGGACCAACCGTATACACGATGAAGGGCGTATCCGTTGAGGACAACCCCTATGAACGATTTTATCACGTGTATGATCACCAGGGCTGCTATTATCCCCGCGCTTGCGAATCCAAAGGTGATAAATTTATTCCATATTTTTTTCGAAGCAGAAATTACTAAATTATCCATGGTGTCTTCATTTATGAAGTGCGATATCGTGTTGCCGCTCGTCACTCCAGATTCGTGCATTTCGTGTGCTATGTTATTCAACAATGCAGCTGTTTCTACTGGAAACATAATTCGTTCCTTTAGTTTTTCTAAATCTTTACTGGAGTAGATTTCAAATGTTGCTAGGCTGATTGAATTAATATATTTCCATATCAGCTGAGTCACGGGTTTTTAAGGTTGTGGGTTCTCTTGCCTCGGTCGGTTTTGGTGCCAATTTGTACCATTCGCTATCAATACGGTAGTATGATGGTAGCACTTGGTTACAGGGAACTCTTGTACCTCGAGTTTTCAGGATGTGTCTTTTTGGTGTGAAAAAAAGGGTTGTGTTTTGTCTTACAACTCTCAGCTCGGTGTAACAATTATCGCCGTGATCTATCTTAACTTCCACTGGTATACATTTTACCAGGTGTACCACTTCGCCGGTTACCACAGCCACATAGCCAGGACCTTTCATTATGTTATACGCAAATTGGTCGGGATTTTGTGCAGCGATAGCGAGTGCGTTTTTTAACGCAATCTGTTCTACCCGACATCGCTCTGTCACTATGTTGCGGTATAAGTTAAGCATTTGTCTTTTTACATGTTTTCCAGATATACGAACGTTGCATTTACGCAAGCGAAAATGTTCAGATTATTACTAGACAATGTACTCTTTTGGGCAAACGTTATGCCCTCTTTTGTTTCGAAGATATACGCCATATTCATTATAGTGGCAATCATTATTAGGGACCGACTCCCAGAAAGTATATCCATCTTTAGCGTCTATATAGAATTTTCCCGATAGTGGACATGATGTTCCCGACTGTAGATGAATTTTGTCGTCTTGTAAATTTACTCGCGCAAATTGTTGTGATAGGGTGATTTTAAGGGTTCCTTAGACAATAACAGAATTCCAAGTTCCATAGAGGTCGCTATAATAAGCTCCCGCGCAGGTTCCGTCATTGCTTATGCTTTCGGCGAAGGTCATCGAATATATATATATATATATATTTTTGGTTAATTCTGACTCCGTTTATAACGTGATTTTGTCCGAATTTGATTATCCCAGTTAAATGTAATTTTAACAACTATCTCTAGTGATGTCATACAAATATTCCATTTCGCCATTATTAACAACAGAATTATGCGAATGCATCCCGCAGCAATAGATGGTTCGCCGTACCTCTATTTTACATTGTAATGCTTTGGTTTCTTGAAAATCGTTAATTTGAAGTAACTGTATATTAGCAAGTTGGCTTATTGGGTGGAGTTGAGGAAAATTGCATTCTCCGACGTCAGATCCACAATCGTACCCTATCATTGTTTTTGTCGGGGTGACGAAAAATAAGGAAAAAAGTATCGTGTGTAGGGATATCATCTTTTCTGAAATCATAAAAAGGTAAGTTGCGTAATCTGTAAGGAAAAAAAAAGTTATTATGGTTGGCATAAGAAAGAAAGAAACTAGTTGTGACTTCGAGTTCGACCTTTGTAGACAACTGAAAAATTGCATGTATAAAAAGTTACTTGCGTCTGTTTTGTGTTTTTTTTTCTTTCTTAAAGTGATAAACTTATCAATAGTATTCGTATACTTATTTTCTTATAGGGTTAGTATGGAGGATGTGAAGCGTTAGGTAGTATAGCAGTTTATTTATGTATATAAATCTTATTATATAAAAAAAATGTTTAAAATGATAGAAGTCATTAATTTCTTAGCTAAGGATGACACTGATTATTCTGGTTTCTCTTGGTCTTTCTGTCTACCCTTTTTCTTTTGAGTTGTTATTTCGTTATTTATATAATAGATGCGAAGTGTATTCGTATGGAACGATATTACTGCTTTTATTTACTTGAATCCTAATATTATTCTTATTTAGCACTTCTAATATTTTATGAGGTCCGGAGTAATGGTTTCCAAATTGATTTGGTGTAGGACTAGATAGTAGGAATACATAATCCCCTATTTTAAAATTCCGTGGCTTAATTTTTCTGTCGTAATATTTCTTCGAACGAAATTTTGAGGATACTAAGTTGTCATAAGCTAATTTCTGAATTCCATTCAGCCGCGTGACTAAGTCTACTAGATATCCCTTGTACGTGGGTAATGATTCCCCTTCATTTAAAGGATGCATAGAAGGCAACCTAGAGATGCTACTCAAAATTAATGCATACGGTGTATGCTTGGTGCTTTCTTGGATACAAGTGTTATAATTTAAAATTTCTCTGTCTAACCAACTGTGCCGTTCCTCGTCATTGGTAGTACATTGTTTCAAGAACTCGCCCAAAACGTGATGTGAGCGCTTTAGCGATCCATTGGATTGCCGGTGGAAAGCGGTTGTCCATAGTTTCTTTATTTTAAACCGTTTAGCTATGCGGTTCATTAAAATACTAAGGAAATTTTTCCGTTGGTCTGTTAAAATGGTTTTTGGTGTTCCGAAGGTGCAAATAAATTTTTTTATAAAAGAATCTGCTATGGTAGTGGACAGTGTAAGAGTCTGGTAAGGGTACTGCTACAAGAATTTAGAGAATTGATCTTGCATTTTCAAGATGTATTTGTTTCCAAGTTTAGTAGGGATTAATGGCCCTACGACATCTAAAGCTATTTTATAAAATGGTGTACCAGGGGTGTCGGTGATCACCATTGGTTGTTTGGTCTTTAGTCTCACTAGTATTTTAAGTTGACAATCCAAATACTGTTGTATTCTTCTTTGAATGTCTTCCTTTAAGTTATTCCAATAATACTTCTGTTTGATTGGATTATATGTCTTGGACACTCCTCTATGTCCCCCTATTGGTGACTTATGTAACTCGTGGAAAATGTTATCCCTCTTTTATTTTGGAACGAATTTAAGGATGCCAGTGCAAATAATAATTTTAATCGGGGAATTTGTAAAAGATGCTTTTATTGTTTCAAGAATGTCTTGCCATTCAATGTTTTCAATGTTCTTGATTTTGGCAATGCTAGTTATGTTTTCTCCTATTTTTATTAGAATTTCCTTTAAGACCGACAAAGTTTTGTATATATTGGTTTTTATTATAGTTATGGATATGGGTGTTTCTCCTCGCATGCATAACGCGAAGAGGTTTTTGCAGTGCGCCCCTTTTATTTGTTGGACGTCTCCAATACCATTGGATTAATGCTTATGCCGTTGTTTACCAGTAGTCTTTTAGCACCGTCGTCAAAGGTCTTTCCGTTGCTAGTTACGAAGAAAACGATGTTATCTTTGCGGTGTCATATTAAATCTTTAGTTGCTATTACCTTGCCTCTTTCAACCTTGTATTCTTTGTCGTGATTTAGGCTAACTGACGAGTCCATGGAGGATCTTGATTTTGTGTCTTCTGGCTGATTAGCGCTTATCAGTAGGGGTAAAGCTGTTGGTTCAGCGTCAAACTCTTCGTGTGATTTCAGCTCATTTTCGGCATAACAAGGCACCTATAGTGTCACGTCACGCGTGGGCCTTTTTCTTATCGGAGATTGTTGGTTAGTTTCCCCTTGCGTATTATCCTTTGTTCTTTTGTTTTCGATTACTGGTAAAGGAGATTTTTCGGATTCCCCTTGCGTAATCTGTTTAGGTCGTCCTCTCTTCTTTGGTTGTATAATTATCTTCGGATTTGATTTATTTTTATCCGTGCATCCTGGCGCAGTGCTGAGTTCTCGTCCTGATCTCGTCACGATAATTGTTGTGACTATTTCGGGTGGATTTCGTGATAATGCATCTGCGTTAGAATTTAGTTTTCCTGATTTATACAAGATGGTATAATCGTATTCGTAGAGTTTGAAACGCCATTTTTGCACTTGTGTATTCAGGTCTGCTGATTTAAACCAAACTAAGGGCTGATGATCGGTGATGATTGTTATTTTTCATTGATATATGTAGGAACGAAATGCCTGTACGCTATGTATGACTGCTAAGGATTCCTTTTCGTAGACCTCGTATTTAAGTTCTGCATTGCGTAAAACTCTAGAAGTATATGCTATGGGTCTATCTTTCCCTATTTCTCCCTTGGACAGAATATCTCCTATAGCGTATTCTGAGGCATCAGTTATTATATTAAATGGTTGAGTAAGGTCGGGGAATTGTAATAAAGGCGCATTACATAGAATGTCTTTTAAAGTCTGAAAGGCTTCTTCGGTTTTTGTTCGACCATTCAAATGGTACATCTTTTTGCAGCAATTTTGTTGCTGGCTTTGTAATTGCAGCGCATTTTTTCAATAAATCTGCGGTAATGTCCGGTTAAACCAAGAAACTGTCGCACGTTCTTTGAGTTTTCGGTCGTGGGAAATCTTTTACAGCTTCTATCTTTTTTCGTCGGGAAGTTCCTTTTCACTCAAACGGTGTCCTAGATAATTCACTTCTCTTTTCAGAAATTCGCACTTGTCGGCTTGTAATTTCAGTCCGGCGTCTCGAAGTCTGTTTAATTGTAGGCTCAATTTTCTATCGTGTTCAGCCAATGTGTTTGCATATATCAGAATGTCGTCCAGGTACGCAAACGATTCTCTGCCTTGTAGTCCTCTTAATAAGGTATCCATTAACCTTTGAAAAGTGGCGGGTGCATTTTTCAACTCAAAAGTCATACGAACGAATTGATAGTGTCCAAATGGCGTACTAAAAGCTGTTTTATGTGCATCTCTCGGGTTCAACTTAATTTGGTGAATCTCTGATGCAAGGTCTAGTACGGAATAATATTTTGCACTTCCTACTTGGTCAAATATCTCAGTGATATTCGGCAGTGGATATGCATCGCTTACTGTTTTTTCGTCCAAAGCTCTGTAGTCGAGCACCATTCGCCATCTTGGTTGACCTTGGTCTGCTTTCTTTTTTACAATTCAAATTAGGCTATCAAATGAAAAATCGGAGTTCTCTATCAGCCCTTGGTTTAATAAATCATTCGCCTGTCAATCTATTTCTTCTTTGAGCGAGTGAGGAAATTTGTATTGTCAGGCATTAATTGGTTCTTTATCTGTGGTTCTTATTTTGTGAGTTATAGTATCTGTTCCAGGCAATGAATCTACGTGTAAAAAGAAAATATCGCGATTTTTTTCGACTTAATGCTGTACGTATTCTTTTTCGGTTTCATTAAGGTGATCTATGCGTATTATAACTCTTATAGATGCGAATTGTACGGAAGTTAAGTTGTCCGTGGGGAAAATGGTGGGTTAATTATTTATTCCCTTTGAGGTATTATTCAGTTCATCAAATATTAGTTCTTGTGTAAGTGAATAAAGCATCTTTGTGGATGTAGTCTCATTCTCGAAGTAATTATTTACAAATTCATTTGTTTCGTCATCTATGTGTAACAATTCTTCGTTCACCGTTGTTTTTCACCGTTTATTTCGCTCTCGTCGCTATGACTATCGGTAGATGCGTTCGCGAGTAATGAGTGTACCGTATGGTCTATTCCTCCTTCTTCTAATTCCGTGGCTAAATTTTTGTAAAGCATCTCTGGTGATACAAATTCAATTGGTTGGTCATGTGTATGAAGAAACTCTAGTCGTTTCATCTTGTAGCTTAGTGTTACTCGAACGTCGCTTAAATATCGTGCCCCCAAAAAACCGGAATACGGTATTGGAAAATGATCAGAGACGAAGTGGAAACTGGAGATTCCTTCCAAAACTTTAAGTTTTAAAGTTCCTAGGGTGGAAAATTGTTCTGAGCTTATTCCCCTTAAGAGTCCTTTCTGTGTCTCATCGATTTTGAACTTATGGGGTATGGTTCCTATATTTATTAAATTTCCTTCAGATCCTGTGTCTACTAGGAATCTACATTTGCCGCCCATTGGGTTCTTGGTAATCACGATAGGAAGTAACTGCGTTTCCTGTTCGACGTGGATATACACAATGCTATATGTAGGGATGCCTAAGGTTTCATTTCCTAGTCGTAAGTTCGTCGTTTGGCCAGCTATGATGAGTTGTTTATGGCTCAAGTTTAATTCGGCGCTAGTATCTGTTAAGAATTCTGATCCTATGATTCCATTGTATGGAATAGGAAAATTGTCTGATACTACGAGAAGTTCGATTCTTTGTCTGGCAATTTTTAATGATACGGTACCTAGGGTTGTTTCTTTACTATCTCCCACTCCTGTTAGTGTATAAATTTTTGATTCATTTATATGTGCCCCTGTTGGTATTGATCCTATTTTGATAATGCTTACTTCGGATCCACTGTCTATCATAAAAGAAAAAAGACATTGAGGCCCGAACTGAACCTCTACGTATGGTACGTAGCTGCTTATTCTGGCTCCAAGGGTATTAATTCGCCTAGCAGATTCGATAATTGGTTTGTGTTCATTGAGCGAGTTTGTCTGTCGCAAGTCCCCCTGTTTGCACTCTCGTTCTGGGGACTTCGTCCATTTCCCTGATTATATTGCCGCTTTCCACATTCTGATATTGTGTGCCCTGGGTACTTGCAGTAAGCGCATGTGGGTCTGTTAGAGCTGGCTGCGGTTTGTTGAGTGGATTCGGGTACCCTACATGTAGCTTCAGAGTGCCCTAACCATCCACATTTTTGTCATTTCGGAATCGGTTTTTGTTTATTCGTTTGATTAGTGCGACAGAAGTTAGCTGTATGGACAGACTTATTGCATAGCTGGCATGTTATAGACGATGGTCTATTGCTACTTCTGTAGTCGCGGGCCTTCTGACGGATTGTGTTACATGCCCGACATTTGATCGTTGCGAAGCACTGAGAGATAGTATGGTTTGACCTTCCGCAAGTTTGGCATAATAGCGCTTGGCTTGGTCTGAGTCTTTTCCGACATTCTGCAAATGTTTGACCTATTATATTGCAGTAGCTACAAGAGTATTCCTCGGAAGAGTTAGATTGTTTATCTGTCTGAGGTAAATTTTTGATTGTTAGGTTTATGGCGTATTTTTTGCCTCCTAAATAAATTCTCTCGAACTTCGAGTCTTCGTTTTACTGCTATCGCGTCATTTACTACGTCCTCGATAGCTTCGTTCTCTTCCAATCTGGTTTGATTTCGGGCTTTAATCCTAGTCGAAAACATTCTATGATACACTTTCCGATGTTGCGCTTGAAAGCGACTGTATTTGGTGCTACGTTATGTGTCGATTTACTTCATAAATTTGAGAACCGATGTCTCTCATTCTATTCGTGTATAACTGACTCGTGTTCACCCTGATTGACTACTCAGTTCACGGAGAAGTTGGTGCACGTTTTTCGATTGGGCGTAAAAGTCCTTTAAATGTTCTTAAAATTCTTCGACTGTGTCGAATGCGTACCCAGATATTATTTCTCTTGCTTCACCCAAGAGTTTTCTCTTGAGTAATTTCGTAAAGCTTTCTTCGAGATTGATCGTTCGCCATTTTAGTACTTGGTAGGTGTTCAGATATTAAGCAATCACTTGTCAGGTGCGATAAGTATGGTCTGACCATCTTTTGTTCGGCGAGGTTTATAGAGTCACCGGAGAACGATAAGTTTTCAGGGGTAGATGAATCTGTGTACGGCACTGACGTTTTCTATATTTTGTTCGATATTCGATTGTTCTCGAGCCGTTATTGTGCCGAATGGCGTACATTTGGCCTCTTTTAAGTCTTTCGGAGGAGTTCTGAATTCGTCCTCCCTTGGTTGATTTTCGGATTCGTTTTTTAATGGGGTTTCTAACTCCTTCCTTGATCGAGTTTTACTACGCGTATTCATTCGATTTTTAATGTATATGTGTATAAATGTATCTCCTCTTTATTTTTTTGGCTGTGAGGCAGTTGCGTATGACTACCGTTTGTTCCGATATTTTATTTTTGTTCGTAATTAATTAGATTTTCTCTCTCTATTTTTCCAATTGTTTCGTTTAATTGTTTAAATCAATTTTGTTTCCTCAACCTTCACCTGTTTAATAATTTTATTTTCATATATATTTGTTTGTAAATTGTGCGTTACGAGATATATATTGATTAGTAATATCGTTTCATACATTTTTGTGATGATACAGTGGATAATTTTCGACGGAGAGGCAGTTGCGCGTGGCTATCGTTTGTAGTTCAGAGGCTTTGGTGCTTGGTCGTATTAATTTTTAATTTATTAAATTTCTGACCAAAAGGCAGTAGCGCATGGCTATCGTTTGTAGCTCAGAGGTTTTGGTGCTTGGCCGCATTAATTTTTATTTTGTTTTTTTTTTTAAATCCTTTCGAATGGTGAGGTTGGGTTTTTAATTTGTTAATGTTCATTCGTTTGTTTAACTTGCAGCATACCAATTTAGGCTTTTCGACGATTTGTTATGTTCATTTCTTACGTTCTCCCTTCTTTTTTTTATCATTAAATGGTTTGTGTTTTTCTTTTGAAAATAAAATTTTTATTCATTTTTGATTATTTAATCCCACTTCTAGTCGTGAGGTTTATTCCGTTAAGGAAATTTGTTCAAACGCCTTTTCTAAGCTTCCTATAGTTTCAGTATCCTCCTTTTTAGGTGATTTGTGTAGGCTTATTGTAGCCTTCTTTCTGATTTATTTGTTCTTCTGCGAGCAGGGAATTTATTTGTAATATCGTATCTTTCAATTGTTTATTTTCGGCTTGTTTCTTATTCAGAGCCTTTTCCAATTGGTCTATTCGTTTATCTAAATAGTTCCCGAATTCCCAACGGTCATGATCGTTGCTGATTAATGCATCAATATTTTGTTCTAGTCGTTGTAGCCTAGTGTCTGTATAGATGCTAATTCCTTCGGGGTCTAGTATTGGTATCATATAGCTTATATATATATATATATATATATATTGTAACGGTGCGCGTGTCCGCCTCGAACACGAGGGCGGCGGGCACGGCCGTTGCAAAAGGTGTGCCCGACTGGGCTTAGCCCCGAATGAAGACAGCAGAATTAAAATTGAGTCGGATTTAATATTTCACTAGCTTAAACTATGTGTGCGCGAAGGCGCGTCGAGCGCAGACCGAGGGTCGCCGAGGCGACGGCGCGCGCGGAGCTAGGAAAGAGAGAGAGAGAGAAAAGGGGCTACCACTTACAGCGAGTCGAACGTGCGCTCGTTGACCCCGCAGCACGTCCTCGTTCGGCAGTAGCACCTTTCTTCACCGGGAGAGGCGGCGACTTCGCTGTCCAGAAACCCCGGGATGGGGCGGTTCCTCCGCGGAGACGGGGTCGGGCGACAAGTTCGTCCGCTCGGACTCGTCCTCAGTGCTTGTGCACTACACGCACACACAATGCCGTGGCACAAACACGCGCGTCCGGTCGTGTACACTCCCCGAGGAAGAGGTACGTAGCGAGGGGGAACACGTGGAGCACGAGGCGTGTTCCCGTAAACGATGAACCAAGACACCGAAAGCAAAAACAAAGCGCGTGGAGCGAAAAGCCGGCTAAACGCGTGTCAATCCTAGCTCTCCTATTTTCTCTCTAACTCTTCGCGCGCGCGGCCGTCTCTCCCCACTCCCCGCTCTCTCTCTCACTTACCTCTCCGCCGGTGTAGTTGTGCGTCGGCCTGTAACATATAAACATCTATACATCGGAATATACATACACATATTTACAGGCTACGAGAGAGAGCAACGGGACGTGGGAAAGCAAGCGCACGCAGTGCTTGCGTTCCCCGTCACAATATGTATATATATATATATATATATATATATATATATATATTTATTATTATTATTTGTTGTGTTTTTATATATGTAATTATATACATAAATTTTTTATTTATTTTTACGGTGTTATTGGTAATGGTTATCGTTATTATTGTTATTTTATTTATTAAATATTATTATTATCCTTATTATTTTGTAGTAGATTGTTGATTAAGTTTTGACGTGTAAAAAGTTACGTGAGAAGAAAAACAACAGTGTTGCCACCTTTAGTGTAATCAGAAAATTGGGGAACGCGTGATTGCGCTGATTTCCGTTAGGCGCGCTGTTGGACGTCTTTGCGTAGTTCGTATTGAACTTTTATTGTGCGGCAGTGAGTGTATACGTCTAGCTTCCTACTTTCGTGCTCGGCAGTTGAGCGACCACGTTCTCAGATAAGTTTCTTTTCATATATTTTTTTGTTATTTAATTATTTATTGTTGTAAATATATGTACATATACATATGTATTCATATCAGTGTAATACTCTTTCTTTAATTTTTCTTTTCTTGTTTTTTTTTTTTATTCTTTTATAAGTATACACTAGTGTAAGTATATACGTGCATATACATGTATATATATATATATACCTATACATACATATATGCACGTACATGTGATTTTTGTAAAGGTATATATATACATATATATATATATATATATATATATATATATATATATATATATATATATTTCACTGTACGTGGTTTTTATATATGTTATTATAGGTTGTGTTTTAATTTATTTATTTTTTTATTGTTTTGTATATAGTGGAATACATATATATAAATATATGTGTATGTATTATATTTATTTTACTGCACGTATATTTTGCTTGCTTTGTGAATATATATTTTTTTTCAAGTTTTTCTTAATGGGTGTAGGGATTCTTCGGGTATGTTTGAAATAATATTTATTGGTTTAATTATTAATTCTATTTTAATGTCATTGTACTTTACAATTCATTATAAATTCTTTTATTTATATGTAATCTGTTTGATTTTCCAGGTTTCTTGCTTCCTGTATCGCAGTACTTTCTTGGGTCTAGTATATTGGCATGATATGCAGCCCAAGCAGTCCTCTATTCGGAGTTTACGCTCCTCGAAGCATTTCACTCAAATGCTTCTGTGCTAAATCTCTACAATGGCATCGATGGAGAGCAGCGGTTACTGTTGTTGTACCTCCAGGTCGCCTAGTTTACCCTTAATGCCATAAAGGATTTGAGTGTGTTGCCGTGGTTCGAGGTTGTGCGAGGAGATTTTAGGGATGGTATAGTGCTTGGACCAACATGCCCAGCACTTTTCCCTTATTTTACCTCCCAATCAGTGGATACAGAGTGTGTGTTTGAACAATTTGGTACGTTCTTCTGGGCTGAGCGTCTGACACGCATCAGTAAATGCCCCTTGGATTTGAGCCGTGCATTCGCCCAGCAGTTCCTCTCGACGGAGAGCTTTTAATCTCACCTATTTCTGTTTTCGCAGCTGTCTCAGTTTCTTCTGGGATGTTTTGTTAACCTTTTTTACGGTTTGATACCCTAGGTTATCCACTAGATAAAGGAAATTAAGGTAGTATTTTTTTCTTTCCTTATTCTTATTAAAAAAAAAATTTCTTTTCTGTCTCTCATTTTTTTAAAAAAAATTTTAAGTGTTAATATCTCCGCTGAGCCCCCAAAATTTAAAGTATAATGTGACGTCTGGGCATATATGTCCTTTCGTGTACATTAACTTTGTTCAAAGTTCACCCGTATTCTTTCTTAATATACATATGTGTGCCTTTGAATGTAGCTTGCCTAGTTTCGAGCCCGGAGTTTCCTCCACTAGCGCGGGATTATTAAATAATTGAATAACAATAACGCAATGATAGTATTAATATAATATTCATGGATATTATACTTTAGAGTGTTTCCTAAGCTTGGTTAAATAGACCAGAGTCCCAGGCTCTACTTGAATACGAGTTGCCTTTCTTTCATAAGGAAAATCGCATTTGCCTCGACCTACCGACCTAATTCCCTAACAGAGAATTGTGTGTTTATGTATATTCGTGTGCAAAAAAAAGAAAGGGGCATGTACAGTCCTACCATATAGGAGGACCAGTCACTTCCCTCGATTATGGAAAAGAATGAGACAGAGGAGAGAAAGAAAAAAACGAAAAATAGTAATTGAATTATAATTATGTTTATTACTTACTTAGAGAGAGAGAGAGAGATACGACTTCCTAACTAGCTGTTTCTTCTACTGAATTGACATTGCTTCCTGGACTGAGACTGAATGCTGGACTGAGACTGAATGAATTTTGTCGAAAAATCGGGGCTTTATATACCCGATTTTTCCATAATCATCCGCAATCCCTCTCTCTGCTCCTCGTTTTTAAAGCTTATTTTATTGCTTTATTTATTTTTCTTACATCTAGCCTTAATGTTTAAATTTGTCTTGATATTTTTCCTCTTCACAGCACAATTATGATACCAATTATGTCAAATTTATATAGCTCAAGCATCTCAATTTATGTGAATAACGTTTTTATTCACATTTTACGCATACAAATAGGAGTACTGCTCTCCGTAATTAAGTTCATTTAAGATTCATACAAAACAAAAAAATTCGAGTTCAAAAGTGTGTAGCGCAGAGACTTCCTATGAATGAACCGAAGGTGCCTCAGTGTGAACTTTATATAACATTGTAAGCGCAATCATGGTTTTAGAAATAAATTCGTTTTTTTTCAATTAACAATAAGTTTTAATGAATTCCTGTCAACAATGACTGTTAATTATGATGTTGACTTGTGATGGTTTCGTTACTGGTGATAAAAATGTAATTCCAATGACGGACTAACTTCGATATCATTGTGAAAAAGAAAATTTATTTATTGAGTTTAATTCGTTTGTATGCTATTTTAGGACAACTAAATACTTTGGTTTGTTAATCCATCAAAGAATTATAAAAATTGGGCTTGTAATCAAGCACTCGATTTTAATTAATTTAATATGCATAAAAAGTACATCATAGCCATAATCAAAAAATTTAATATTATTTAAATGCTTAATAATAACTTACCAGGATTTTATTAGATCTGCTATCCTAGTAGCCGCAATCGCATCCATTCTCATTCGCATCACTTAACCTACATTTACATAAATCTCATTCGCATCACTCCACTTAACTTATTCAAGCCACCAGTTACTCATTCCCTTTCTTCCATCACCTGTTATTTCTATTATCTCTATTATTTTATATATACCAGTATTTCTTATTATCTATCTTATATTCTATTGTCTTTAATTGTCTTCTATTATTTATCATTATCCCTTATCATCTATGTTATTCTACTATCTTTAATTATCTTCTATTATTTATTCTTATTAGCTATTTTATCTCTATTATTTCTTATTATCTATGTATTCTATATACTATTATCTTCCATATTTTATGATTAACTATCTTATTATTTTATCTACTATAGTCGTATAAACTATTCTGTTAATTTTATCTCTATCATTTCTATATCGTCTGTTATTTCTTATTATCTATGTTATTCTATATACTATCGATCTGAACAGATGGTAATCAGACGGAGCAACACGTCTGGACTATACGGCGGGTGGGGTAGGACTTCCCATTTGAGCGTTTCTAAGTATGTTTTCACCGGTGGTGCAACATGTGGGCGAGCATTGTCATGTTGGAAAATAACTTTGTCGTGCCTGTCGGAGTATTGTGGCCGTTTTTCTCGCAGTGCGCGGCTCAAACGCATCAATTGTCGTCGATAGACCTCGCCTGTGATCCTTTCATTCGGTTTCAGAAGCTCATAGTAAACCACACCTAGCTGGTCCCACCATATACAGAGCATGAGCAGCTGTTCGCAAGTGAAAAAACGCCGTTCGACGTCTCTCAGCTTCAGTTCGTACGGCACCCAATTTCCTTGCTTTTGGATCATTCCCATGGCTTTCAAACGCTTGGAAATGGTTGTTCGGTCAACTCCCAATGCTTCAGCAAGTTCTTCTTGCGTTTGACAAGAATCTTTATCAAGCAAAGTCGCCAATTCTCGATCTTCAAAGATTTGCGGCCGCCCGGAACGCTCCTTGTCTTCCACGTCGAAATCACCGCTTTTGAATCGTCGAAACCATCCGCGAACTCTTGAATCATCGACACAACCTTCTCCATAAGCCTCCTGAAGCAATCGATGCGTCTCGGCAGCAGATTTCTTCAAATTGAACCAATAAAGTGAAACTTCCCGCAAATGACGTCGACTCGGCTCAAATTTCGACATTTTCACGATATCAAAAATTTATGATGCGAAAAAATTTTAACTAATGTTAGTATGGAATTGTTGACATATGAATAAGCTTTGATTATGACATATGTAACCATTGAATACTCGCACAGTATTGGTGGCGCCATCTCTTACAAAAAACGGGAAAGACTTATTCACACTCCTAATATTATCTTCTATATTTTATGATTGTATCTTATTATTTTATCTATTATAGTCGTATCTACTATTCTCTTAATTTTAATTCTACTATTTCTAATTATCCTTTATTATTTCTTATTATGTAATTATTTCTATTATTTCTAATTATCTTCTTTATTCTTATTATCTCTAATCTATTCTTATTATTTCTAATCATCTTCTTTATTATTATTATCTCTAATTTATTCTTATTATTTCTAATCATCTTCTTTATTCTTATTATCTCTAAATTTATTCTTATTATTTATTCTTATTAAATATCTTATGTATATTATTTCTAATTATCCTCTTTATTCATATTCTTATTTCATCTTCACTTTCACTTTGTCTTGTTCATTTATTCCTTTGATCCTTAATTTTCTCTCACTCATTACCTTATTTAAATATACCACCATTCTATTCAGTATCGCCTTTAATTTATACTTATTCATTTTTGGTCTTCTTCTCCTTTTTTTTCGTTCATTCATTATTGTACTCATTTTTATCATTGAATTCTATTACCTTCTATGGCATCCTTTATTAAATTCTAATTTAATGTCTAGTATCTCCGTGAGCACCTATCAACACTCGTTTGCGTCGTGCTGTAGGTTATGGCTAATCGCCGTTCCACCAGCCGACGGTTATGCGCGGCTCGCGGCGCGGGCGCCTTGTGACTCTTGTCACAATATATATATATATATATATATATATATATATATATATATATATGTTCATATATATTATTATTATTATTACTGTATATATTTATATATATATATATATATATATTTATTTGTTTTATTTTTATTCTTATATCTTTTACTTTTGCTTCATTCTACAAAATTTTAATTTATATACATATATATGTGTTCGTATATATATATATATATATATATATATATATATATATATATATGTGTGTGTGTGTGTGTGTGTGTGTATGTACATATATAAATATGTATATACTTTAATGTTTACATCTATGATATGCTTTTTATTTTAATATATTTTCGTTTGGTTATTAAAATTAATATTTTATTCTAATTAGTGGCTCGATGTTACATATCTGTGCTTACTTACGATTTCTTAGAGATATTTCTGATCCTGTATATTTAAGATAGGTTTTTCTGCTTGTAAATAAATCATCCTTTAGATTTATATAAATCGTTCTTACGGTTCGATAATGCTTTTAGAAGCCTACAAAGTCTTACATGATTTATTACTTCCAAACAATTATAGGACATATCAAATTATTATTATTATTATTATTATTATTATTATTATTGTTGTTATTATTATTATTATTATTATTATAATTATTATTATTATTATTATTATTATTATTATTATTATTATTATTATTATTATTATTATTATTATTATTATTATTATTATTATTATTATTATTATTATTATTATTATTATTATTGTTATTGAGTCCGTGATTCCTATTTATGAATTTCCAATGGCCGCTGAGTAAGAAGAATCCTGAAAAATGGCCACTGGAATATGCCACTCAACGAAAAACTCATGTCACTACTCACTAATTACATATGTTCGTGTGGTAACAACACTAAACCAGAACTATTATATACATAGCTTCAGCTTGCGTGGCAGTCCTTAGGTGGTCCTCTCACTGTAATTCCTTTCATACAAGAATCTAATGCATACTCGAAAATGTATTCACTCTTCACAGTCGGTCAATCATCCAAACATCCATCCGCTGTTTTGCTCCGACGCATATTCTTAACGTATTTTGTGATCAACTGCCAGCTGTCCGCGTCTGTCATCATAAGTCTCGTCACTTTCTATGGCGTGATCACGCCTAGACTCGCTTGTAGAACACGTGCTCCTCATCGTCGTAAGCCCATCCGCAAGACTTGTATTCAGGAGTGCTTGTCTCCATCTCCACCATACATGGGAAATACGCATTTAAAGGTTTCCCGATATAATCCCCAATGAGAGCACCGTAGACTTACAGATATGTAAATGTTTGAAAGATAAATGGGTTTAAAGATGAGCGAATTAACTTCGTCACCGCCGATTCATAGCGATCTTATATTTTGTTTGCACCCGTCCCAAGCCCGGATAAAGGAGGAAGGATCAGACTGATAATAACTGAACAGCATACTCCTACAGTTACAGATTTCACAATACTGACACGTCAGACAACATAGTATCTGGCAGTGGAAGGGGTTATCATTGCCACGCCGGCGTGTGGCGGTTCTGGTTCAGCCACGAGATGGCTAGCACGGGTTAGCCGCCATTGAGTAAGCTTGTAGGCGTCATATCTGGTAATAGCGCCCTATACAAGGAATATGTACCTGGTATATAAAGATGCGGGCGTCACGCAGCTCGCAAACTCTGTAGAGCAGTTTGAGCAGTAGGAGCGACACACGGAGTAAAGCTGAGCAAGCACAGAGAGGATGAACTCTTTAGGCCCAGAAATGCACGGGCGGGACCAGCTCATGCGCGGTGGAGTAGGAGCCTGTTGTGCGTCATCGTTTGGTGACGGGTTCTATAAACGGAAATCACCTCGAATATACGCCGTGCATCACAAGGAGTACTTTCGACTTTTCTCCTGCTCTATAAAAAATTATTTTTATTATGATTGTTATAATTATTATGAGCTTTTTAGAGGAACTTTAGCTTACTTAAGAATACTTCAACTTGGGCAGAAATTCTTGCGTGGTCAAAGATATTGATTCAGATCTTTACGTTATTTTTTCCGATTCTACATTAGAATACATTCGAACCATTTAATCTTCTAGACATCAATTCATTCTTCTTCTCCAACATATATGCTACATAATTTATAATGACTTCTTCAGGCAAATGTTGGGGAGTCATTTTGGCGAGCTCGTCGTTGAAGCGTCGATGCAGGCTGGCCCTGTGGTAGGACGAAAATACAACAAAATAAGCATGGACATTGCACACGACATAGGAGAAGAGGTTAGGAGCATGGAGAAGCAGATGAATGCCTAAAAGAGTATGGGAGTGAACAGCCTGAAGGCCCCCCGTATGCTCAGTAGTAGCGGAACCAACACTGTTACCGTTACGATAAACGCGGGCAGCTATGGCAACAGCAGTGACACTGGAATTCGACAGCCAAGACATCCAGAAGGACATCAGCAGAAGGAGGAGGATCACGATAAAGCCCTTATTGACTCCATCAACAATTTGTTTAAAATGTGAATAACACAATCAGAAGGGGCTACCGGCTTTACAAATTCAATTCGAGGAGCTGGTGGGTAGAAGGCAACTTAAAGCTAGGTACCCACATAATCCTGAGACTACCAATGCTAATGAGACCCAGAACAGGCATGTATCTACCCCCTTCACATAATTACCTGCGGGGGCGAAAGAAGAAGAAGAAAAATGAGAGGAAGTTTCGACAAAAGAAGAAGATACGGCTGCTAAATCAAATCGTGAGGACGAGCCACCGTCTAAGCAATACTGAAAGAATGTCTCCACCAGGAAAGAAAAGAGGGCAGCCCAAAACAAAGCAGAAAAAAAGAATACAAACGAAAAGTGGGCTAGCAAATCCTGATAGGGCCCCCTGAAACCTAAAGCTAAAATAGGGAGAAGGGCAAGGCCTAAGACAATGCTCCTTAAATCCGCGTAGGGGAAGACCTACCGGAAGATCCTCGGAGGGATCCGCCATAAGGTCAACCACTCGTAGCACGGACTTATGATCAAGAACATCCGCCGAACATTAAACGGCCATGTCCTGATCGAATTCAACTAGGTTTCGGCGAAGGGTAAAGACGGCTTCACTAATGTTCTGACAGAGGTCGTCGGACAAAACGCGGCACTTCATGCTCTGATCCCCATGACTAACATGGAGATCAGAGGAGTGGACGGTTACGCGACACTCGACAAAGTGAAAACAGCCCTGCTTGGCGTCTTGCAAGACTATACCGGTCCACTCGATGTGAGGTTCACGAGAGAGAGCAAAGTCTCTCTGAGGAGGCTGGCCAGCGGTTACTAGAAGTCGGAGAGATGACCATCGGATGTAAGTCCTCCAATTGTAGGACGCCTCCGAAGTGTTACCTCTGCCTTAGTACCACATCTACAGAGTTAAATTATTTTGCTGGATTTAGGGCTTGTGCGGTATTTCGCAAAGCCTTACCCAAGTCTGCGGTAGGAGAAATGGAGGGAGAGCTGTTAGTGGCTTGGGATTTGAACAGCAAAGCTCTCGAGAAGGGGAACCCTTATCGGACTGTAGGAGAAGACATCCTTTCAAGATCCTTTGAAGAAGAAGACATCGAGAAGATACATCCTTTGCGACTGAGATTCTGGCCACACGCCAATCGAAAAACGTAGAGCCAGGGTTCACTAATACATCACCATCAGATTGGTGGACGGACGAAATCGCTGAGCTACAGCGGCAATGCCACTTTTAGGATAGCTCAACATCTAACGGCGAAGAAGACTATAAAGCGAGCCATCAAAGCTAGTAAACACGGATGCCGGAAAAAGCTGCGAGAAGATCTGAACAATGATCTATGGGGATTGGGGTACAAAATCATAACCCGCAAATTAAGCATGTTTCACAAAAATAAGCCTATGAGCGAGAAAGCGATGGACGGTATCGTCCGTGCCCTATTTACCACACATCCCAAACGACTGGATCAGCTTCTGGCTTCCGAGGGCCCTGAGGCACTGCCCTTCATAAGGGCGGATCTAGAGGAAGCAGTGCGGTCTCTCAAGAACAACAATGCACCAAACCTAACGGACTTCCGACGGAAGAGTTGAAAGCAGTGGTACAGAGTCATCCAGAACTTTTGCTTGGTATGTACAACTCGTGCTTTCGCACGGAAATATTATATCCTCACTAGAAGAAGGCGAGACTTGTGCTGATAAGCAAGGGCAGGAAGCCATCTAGTGCTCCGTCGGCGTACAAAGACTTATATATGCTAGACACCGTCGGGAAAGTCCTGGAAAAGCTGGTGAGATCCCGCCTACAGATTGCGCTTTGAACAGCTGATGACCTTTCCGAGCGGCAGTATAGTTTTTGGAGAAGGCAGTCCTCCATAGATGCTACTAAAAAGGTAGTCGAGGCAGCCAGGACAACGGAGCGGCGGAATCACTTCTCCCGACTTGTGAGTCTTCTGGTGATACTTGATATCAAAAACGCCTTTAACTCGGTTAGGTAGACAGACGTGCTGGAGGCACTGGAGAAGGACTTCAATATACGTAGGTACCTAGTCCAGATCATCAGCGATTATTTGCAGGACAGATCCATTCTGTAGAACATGGCAGATAGCTCTAAGCGAAAAGAGCTAACCTGTGGCGCGGCCTAAAGCTCTATCCTGGGTCCCGATCTATGGAATATTTCCTATAACGAGATCCTTTGTTTGGACATGCCGGGACGCTGCCTTGATCAGACCATACGCAGAATTTGCCATTGAATGGGTGATAACGGACTGGAACTAGGGGAGGCCAAAACTGATATTGTGTCCCTGACGAACATGTGCTTCCCCAGATGCAGCCACTAATTATTGGGAAGTTGACGGTCCTGATCAAGGCATCCCTCAAGTACCTGCGGATGATCCTAGATACAAAGCTCACCTTCTGGAAACATATTCGGAGGTCGGTGAACAAGGCGGCAATAATGACGGTCTCCCATTGCAGGGTCATGTTCAACGTATGAGGACCACGCTCCTACATCAGGCGACTGCTACTACGAGCTGTTGAGTCCGTCATGCTTTGTGGTGCTGAAGTCTGGGCCAATGCACTGCAGTACGTAATTATCGTAGGCGCATGGCAGCTGCACAGAGAAGATACGTTTTCGTGTTCGTATCGCACGGTTCCGGAGGCGGCTTTCCAAGTGGTTTCCGAGGTGATTGCCGTAGAGCTCCTGGCCAAGAAGCAGAAGTTGTAAGAAACAATTAAAGAGGACATTTCGCTGAGCCGAAGAAAAGAATCAAGCCCAAGCGCTTTCTCTGGCTTGCTCACAGAAGAGGTGGGAGCAAGATACGCATGGAAGGTGGACCGTCAGACTTATAATTCAGGTGGCCCCGCGCATCGATCGGCAGATAAATTACTATCTCACTCATGTGATGACTAGCCACGGGTACTTCCGTGCGTACTTGGAGAAAATGGGCGAAGTCGCGGATCCCTGTTGTATATAATGTGGATCAGCAAAAGACGATGCCTATCATACATTTTTTGTGTGTGGGCAATGGGAACAGCAGATGGTGCTATTGGGGGAAGATTCTGAAAGGATCATCCCCGAAAGCATCGTCCACCTGATACTTTCCAGACAGGAAACTGGGGAAAGGGATGCCTATTTCGCTGAGGATATCCTCAGCCTCTCCGAAATAATGCCTAATTCCGGTTCCGGTGTGGGGAGTGGAGTCAGGGAGAGAGGAGGTCTCTTCGATGCACGCCTGCCAACTCCGGCTTGCAGCTCTTTTCAGAACTGTAGAAAGCAGTCGAGGGAATGCACCAACGAGGTAGTTTTTTGTGAATATGCCTTTGTTTAGATGATTCCCACATACCTACCCGGGCACTGGTCCCCGTGATCGATAAAGGACTTTTCTCCGCCTCTATAAAAAAATATTATTAGTATTATTTTTTTAGGAGTATGCGAATGCTATTTATGCATTTTCAATCTCCATTCTGCAAGAATAATCCTGGAGAACGGCCACTAGAATATTTTCGACTCGACACAAAACCTATGTCAGCACACACTAAACACATATCTCCATGTTCAATTGACGGCCATTCTTTTCGTCCTAAAATCTCATGCATACGCGAAACTACAATCACTCTTCACAGTCTTTCAATCATCCACCCTCTCTTCCTCTGCAGAAAGACACTCGGTAAAGTAGAAGTTCACCTCCCCGTGTTGCCTCCCCATTCACGGAACGATTTCGCGTATTAGTCTTTTCGTCTATTTTCCTCGTTCATCCATCCTCCACCGTCTCCGCCGTGTCTCAATCGTCTTTATACGTTCTTCAGTCGCAGCCTCTTCCCTTCTAGCATTCTGGATCCGTTCGTGAATACGCTTTTGTTCAGCTTCCAGCAGATGGACGGGAACGATCCCAGCAATCACGCAAACCATGCCCTCAGAAGAAGTGCAATATGCGCACGCGATTCTTAACTCGCCGATCCTTTTTACACTTTTTATGACATTAGCTCGTTTTCTTACAATCATCGTGTGGGCCCAACTTCCGCGCCTTGAAGCAAGATCGAGTGGATAACGTTTATCAGCAGTCCACTTACGTTCTGTCTAGGTCCATTCGTCTTGACCATCAGTCTGCTTTTAGACTTGGTATTTTCTGCTGCCTTGTTCGTCACGTTTCGTAGGTGAGGCCAGAAGTTTAGTTTCGTATCCGAATTGACTTCAAGATACTTAACTTCTGATCCCCAATATTTCTGTCCCTACTGTCATCGAGACCACCGTCTCTATACGTCTCAGAGTTAACAGCAAACTCCGTTTGCAACGCAAACTGCAGTCCGAGGTCTGTCATCCATTAAGTCACTCATGTCATGAGCTGATGCAAGATTAAGTAGCTGGGCTTGTCTTAGATACGAAGTTGAGTTTTTGGTCTGTTAACAAAGTTTTTCAGAAAAGGACAGAAATGACAAAATCTTGAAATAGACTGACGGCCAACACGAACGGACATAAACAAAACATATGTAGATTATTGTTCAATGTTATCAACGTTATTATCAACGTATCAATATTATCATCAATTATCAACGTTACCAAATCGATCATAAGAGATGTGAGTCGTTTCGATACATATCAGGAGATACATGTAATCAATGAAGAGCATACAAGGGGGTCGACGCGCTAAAAATAGTATGTGCATATCGAGCCGTACCTCAAGACATGGTTTGTTTGATTGCCAGAAAAATCGCGATGGATCTACTCGCGGCCGAAGCGAAAAAAATCTACAAGTTTAGCGCCATTTGAGCATTATCTAATTCTTCTGATTGTTTACTCTAATCAAGCATCGGATTTTGTTTACCAAATTCAAGTTTGTCAATGGTTCAAATTGAATTCCTGTCAAACAAAATTTTTGGAATCTTTGTACAAAACATTGCTATCCTATTTCTCTGAGGGCGAAAATTGAATACATAAGTCAGAATTTTTCAAGAAAATATGTAATCTGTTCAAATACGTAAATAATATCTTTCTATATATAATTGTTCTCTATAATTTATTCATAATAAACTATCAATCATATTTATTCATATTTGTGGCTATGTAAAACGTATATAGTTAGGAAATTCAAAATTATTTAACAATAGAATACATATATGGTGATTTAAATATATATTGTAAAATTCATTCATGCAAAAATTAATTATTAAAAAAAGCAGTGCAAACTTATATATATATATATATATATATATATATATATATATATATATATAAGATAGAAATTTACTATATTATTGTATGCCCCTAATTTTAATATTGCTTAATCAATTATCAGAGTAAGAAAAAGCCATAATAGAAACTACGACAAAGTTTCTCAGTTTTTGTTCAGTCAATTATAAAGAAATGCCTTTTAGATTACGGACAAAAATATTAAATGCACTATTATTAGTTAAAATAACTACAATATTAATTAATTCAAATAATTACAGTATTAATTGCGATCAAAGAAATGTATCCCTTCGTCTTAAGGCAGTCTTCTACTTTACAACTTTGAAAAAAAATTTTTTTTTTTGCATTTTTCGAACGTAAATATATTTAAGAACGTTAGCTCAAAATTTTAGAAAGATTAAGGTAGTCTAACTATACTTTTTCACCTTTCGAACGCACTTACCTGAGCGCGTTATTCCGACCCACCCAACGCGCGCGTTCGGTAAGTTATCTACCTGGCCTTGTTCGCTGCAGCAGCTGTTCCCATATTCTAAATCATTACACTTATATATATTCTCATCAAAATATATACCTTTGCTCCTCAGTATTATCTTCCCTTTATAATTTTGCTTCTGTATTTCAGTTCTGTATTTCAGTAGTGGAGAATCAGTCGTGATTCGAGGTTCAAAAGTGAAGCATCTATCTATTCGCAATGGATACGAAGAAAATGTATCGTGCACAGAAAATTTCTAGTCGTCCATCTAAATTCCATACTGAATGCAAATTCAGTAGAAGACATGCGAAACGAAATCTGGGCCGGCTATTACCACAAAATCTCAGCAGACTCCAAACCACAGCATATGTACTGTTCAGACAGCTGGTGAAAGAATAAGAAAGCCGAAGTAAACAACGCTTTAAAAAATTATAAACAGCATACTTCTCTTCAAGTGACGTATAAGAGGTGCTGAAACCGATCTACGAAGATCTAACAAAAACGGAATTGTTGGAGAGATGTTTGGGAAGAAAAACTCAAAATAACAATGAATGTTTCAACTCAACAGTTTGGGCTATGGCACCGAAGTATGTCTCTAATGGAAAAAAAATCGTTAAAATTGCATGTCACGCTGCTGCCTACATTTTTAATGAAGGATTCAGCCCAGTTTTGAAAATAATGGAAATAATAATAATAATATGTGTCTGAAAATCGGCCAAAGCGCCATGCAGTTCGCCAATATGTAATTGAGGTTTTTAAGGAGAGCAAAACTCATAAGAAGCAGGCTAATTTAGATGAAAATACTCGCCTGGAACAAGTTGAAGGTATATTGTATGGCTCAGGCATCGGATTGAGCGTCAGATAATTTTATCTACGATTTTTCACTTACGAAAACTTTAAACGCGTTTTTCTCAAAACAGCGTTTTCAAGTGCCGTGTTCGTGAAAAATAAAAAACTATTGAATCGATCCTTATGAAATTTTTAACACATATTCTATATGTTTCAACTTAAAATTTTAATTCTAACAATATTTTTATTGCAAGAGAAGGCGGAAAAAGAAGCAATTTTTTTTCTTTCGTATTTTACCCGCCATTTTGTTGATTTTGCACCTACATAAAATATTCTAGTTAAATCGGTTTCAGGAGTTATCCTGAACATAGAACTATTTGATTTTTTTGTTTCCGACCATCCGTCGGCAAGATTTTACGACTACGACAATGTTACCTACTTTTTTAGGTGTTGGCTTTGATTATACTTTACATGGATAAAATTAAACAATTTCTTTTATGTACTTTAAGAGTGTATTTATTAAGCATTTCAAATCCTACATCCATATCTTCAATAACATTCTCAGAAAAATTTCACAAAAATAGCATTTTTTTCGAGGGTCTAAAGTAGAATAGTGCCTTAATATTATAAATGCTTTATGCGAATGAGATTAGTAGAAAATAGATTTTTTATGTTTATAAGCATATCTAAATTAAAATTAATTGGGAAATAAATAGAGATAATTAACTAAAGCAATAATAAAGACTATGAGAAAGTTTTTCTGATTATTATAAATTTAATATAGAAATTATTTTATAGGTTACTAACTGTAAATCTAGTATTGTACTAGTATTTAGTTAAAAATTTGTGGATAGTATAGTTACTACTATACGCATTAATTAAGATAAGGAAAGATTATGCCTTATTCTATTCTATAAGACATCTGTTTCTATAGTGCGAATATAAAACTAGCTGTGGAACTCGTCCTTGCAGACCTGGATGTCGGATTCTACCGTTCAAACTTGAAATTCTGTTTTGCACCTTTAGAAGCCGAGTATATATATAAGTGTTTTTGATCATTTTGCATATATCATACATTTATATTTCAAACCGCTTTGTAGTCAAATATATTGGTTCCAAATGATTTCTTTATTATCCTCACCTCATAAATAGTATATATATATATATATATATATATATATATATATATATATATATATGTTGCAAAACTGTCAGTAGAACAAAGTTTAATATTTTTTTCTGATTTGAATTTTTGAAAACCAAAAAGAGAAATAAATTCTACAGCAGCAGCGCTAAGGCTCGGCGGTTCTCAAACTCGCCTTCGTGGAGCTACCGCCCCATTAGATACTTGGCTATGTAAAAATTAAATGCAATACTTTTTTCAAATTAGAAATAATTGAATATAATTATAAAATGTCATTTTTCACTATCTTAGGCTACAACTTTTTTTTTAAAAAATGAAAAAATTTTTACCTATGACTGTGAAGTCTAATTAGGAACAAATGTCATTTGTATAAATACAATACATTATAGAGAATAGCTTTAAGTGATTGGAATGTCCAATATATTATACTTGCCTTATTTTATACTTTTTTATAAAGTACGAGGGTGGATTGATAAATTTCTGGCCTGACCAAGAAAAACATCCTCCCAGCCTGATCCATTTCTCATAGCGGTGTTCTAGTCTAGTAGTGCCATCTCTATAGACTGATTCGTCAAACTCCTCAAAATACCAATTTACAGCTTCAATTACTTCTTCATTATTCGCAAATCTATTACCGCCAACCTTTTTTTGAGGTTCGGTAACAGATAATAGTCACTCGGGGCTAGGTCTGGTGAGTATGGAGGTGCGGCATCCACTCAAACTTCAGATCGTTGATTTTTAGCCATTGCAACGATTGACATGTGCGCTGGTGCGTTATCGTGATGAAACAAGATTTTTTTCTTCGCCAGATGAGGTCGTTTAATATTCACTTCGTGGCTCAAACGTGGCAATAAGTCTGCGTAGCATTGAACAGTGATAGTTTTACCTTATTCAAGGTAATCAATGTATATAATACCTCTTGCATCCCAAAAAACAGTAGCCATAACCTTGTTCGCCGAAAAAATTGTTTTTGCCTTCCTTGGAGTTGGTTTCCCTGGTCCAATCCACTGTTTAGACTGTTGTTGGGTTTCAGGAGTGTAGTGGTGGACCTAGGATTCGTCAACGGTTACGAATTAACGCAAAAAATCGCTTGGATTACGCTTATACAACGCCAAATTGGCGGTAAAAATGTTCTTTCGAATCAATTTTTGGTCGACTGTTAGCATACGCTGCAGCCATCTTGTACAGAGCTTATCCATATACAAATGCTGGTGCAAAATATTTTGTACAATTATAGATGACATCTTATAGATCTCAGCTATTTCAGGCACTTTTAATCTGTGCTCTTTCAGCACTATTTGATGGATTTTTTCGATCATATCTGGAGTTGTGACCTCAATGGGGCGTCGTGAGCGTGGCTCGTCAGAGGTGCCCACACGACCCTTTTTAAACTTGGAAATCCACTGCCTATCGGTTGAAGATGATGGGAAGGATATCCCCAGTGTTGAGCCCATCTCTTCTTTAATTTCATTCGGCGTTAACCCCTTCAAATAAAAGTATTTGATGACAGCACAATTTTCCAGCTTTTCCATTATTACGAAAAACATAGAGGCGTCTTGTTTAGCATGCTCTCAACCTAAAATAACATGGCGATCGGACTGAAACTATAGCTACAAGCTATCTAAGGGTGTTACTATAGAACGCTACCCCAAGGTAGGCCTATTGGCGCCATCACTTGGTCAGGCCAGAAACATATCAATCCACCCTCGTAATTTCCAAGAGTCAATATTTATCTTCATTTATAAACAATTTGAAACTGGACCTAGCCAGGTCATGGCTGTTATTTTTTACAACAAAAGTAAATCGAAAATAATGACATAAAAAGACCGTTGACGAATTGAAGAAACACCAATTATTGACCATCTCTACATAACGAGACCGCAAGTGTATTTTTTATTAGATAATTGTGAAAACTTGAAAAACTTGACTATTAGTTATTAATCTCAATTATTTGTCTCATTCGTCTTCTACGGTTACAAATATTTGTTAAAGGAATAAAATAATTTTATGTGAATAACTAGTGTGTATTCAAGTATAAAAAAATCTCTTAAATGGATTTCTTTTTAAAATGGTATAAATTAAATAATTGGGTTGTAAGAAATAATTAAAGAGAAGGAACATTTATTCAAAATATCTAATTCATTAATTTCTGTAGAAAAAGAACATTGTTAACTGTGTTACTAGAATATTTAAAATATAGATTATTATTTCAAAATTTATTATATTATATGAAATGGAATTAAAAGGATAAATTATTATTAGGGAAAAATAAAACTCAAACTTATTCACAGTTGATATCTTTGTATAAGTTTTTTAAGGGAATGAGATTAAAAAGCGCAGTCGCACTCTGAAGGCAAGTATGAGTCCTACAGCCTTCGTACGACCGTGCTATTTGTACAATCATATTTGATTTCAACATATGTCAATAATTATTGCGACAATATTAAAGCATTATACTACTTCTAATTATACTTAAAAGAATGATATTCCATTATACTTGAATTTAAGAATGTTTGTTGTAAAAAAACTTTTATTATACTAAAGTTATTAAGCAGTGAATTTTTGTACTCCGTTTTCATTATATTTCTAGTTATTCAATTTTGTGCATCTGGTGAAAATGCATTAAATTTGCATAATTTCCGGCAGTAAATAACTAAATCAAGTGGATCGATAGCAATACGAAGGCAAATTTAATTTATATATATATATATATATATTAGGTGTAATATATTACGGTTAATCCGAAAATTTACGATTCCAAGGTCATGTTCTGTATTTGGTGGGACCAGGTCAAGGTACTATATGAAGAGTTCTTAAAACCGACTGAAACAAGCACAGGCGATCTTTATCGAACGTAATTAATGCGTTTGAGCCGAGCATCGAAATACAAACAGCCGCAATACAATGATAGACATGAAAAAGTGTTTTACAGCATGACAATGCTCGATCCCATGTTGTGAAACGGGTCAAGATATATTTGGAATCGTTGAAATGAGAAATACTACCTCTCCCGCCGTATTCTCCAGACGTTTCTTCTTCAGACTATCAATTGTTTTGATCAATGGCACCCGGCCTGGCTGACAGCACTTTCGGTCTCATGAAGAAGTAAAAAATTGGATCGATACGCGGATCGCTTTCAAAGATGACCAATGATGGACAATACTTTGAATTCTAAGTGTATAACCAGCTTTTTACAATAAAGCCTCGAGATTCGAAAAAAAATGGCGGAAACAAATTTGTACACCTAATATATATATATATCTTATTTACGACAGAAAACAAATGACATTAGAGAATATAAATATACTAGATAAAACTCTCAAAAATTTGTAAAATCTCTTTAAAATTACTTTCTACAATATTATAAAATAAGATAAGTATGGTGAATTCCTTATAATTTGAAACTTCTCTTTAATGTGAGACATTTTTCAATATAATCAAGGTATTGTATTTATTTAAATAAATGAAATGTTTTCCTCATTGGATTTCTTAGTCCATTACACATAAACGTGCTATGTTTCTAATTTAATCAAAAGAACGTATTGAAATAAATTTTTACATAGTCAAGTATATGTAAATGATTATATTGATATATTTTAAAAATAATTTTTAAATTATATTTTCATAGTACTGTATTCCCAAGTTATAAATAAGTTATAAATAACTCCATGGGCACACTTTTAATAGGTAACTTTTTTATTGAATAAGAATAAGTAATCACTTCGAAACTTACACGAATAGATACTCATACATATTTACATATACTTGACAATGTAAAACTTGATTTGTATGTAAAATATTTGATATGTAAAACTTGATACTATCTGTTCTTTAAATTAGAAATAATTTAATATAATCCTGAAATGTCATTTTCTTCTTAAGAAATCTATATATATATATACTTTTTTCTGTCACTTAATTAATAAAATAAACTTTTAACAAAAACTGTTAAACCAACCTGAATTCTGAAACTCATACACTGAAAAAAATATTTTCCGATATCAAGTAAATATTTACTTATTTTGTACCAAGTAAATCATTTTCTTAAGTTAAGAAAATCTTCACAAGATTTAAGAGTACGTGGATTGATTCAGTTGAATTCTTCTTGCATTAACTAAATACTTCCTTGACTTAAGAAGATGCTTTCTCAATTTAAGAAAATAATTTACTTGGTACAAAACAAGAAAATATTTACTTGATATTAGATATTTTTTTCTCAGTGTACGAATTGGTACTCATACAGGTTTACATATACTTGACTATGTAAAAATTTATTTCAATACTTTCTTTTGATTAAATTAGAAATATTTACAATTAATAAATCTATAAGTTGTTTTTTAAGCATCACACGTTTATGTGTAATTGACTGACTAGTCTAATTAAGAAAACATTTCATTTATACAAAGAAATACAATACGTTTATTATATTGGTAAATGTATTACATTCAAAAAAAATTTCAAATGATAAGGAAATGCACCATACTAACCTTATTTTATACTATCGTAGAAAGTAATTTTAAAGATACAATATACCTGTCTTTTATAGAAATCGTAACCGGGTAGTGAAACATATTACCTTGTTAGCATAGTGTTTCCATAATTTTAAAATACTCTTCCCGCGAGATATATTGTTATTTGAAAAAAAATAGAATTTTGATAAAATTTATTTCATAAAATCCAATTGTTATAATATTTATCAGGATCCAGATCTAGCTTTATATTTACAAAATGGAGAAAAAAAGTTTTTATATATAACTATAGTTTGCTACAATAAAATTGTGTGTGTGTGTGTGTGTGTGGTTTTTTACCATAAATTTGTATACTTATACATTCATTATTGATATAAATGAAGTTAAATTTCTCATAAGTGATAAGTTTGTCACCCTACTTTTTTGATAGGGAATTTATTCCTCCTCATAAAAATGAATATGTTCATCTCTGCCCTTTTCTGCTCACATCGAACACGAGTCGCGCGTGTGCGTGCCTACCCCCCGCAATAAAATATTAAAATCCGCTAATTATACGAGAAAGAATCGTCATAAAAACCAAAGCGACCTTATTAAACTACTTTGATATATATATCATATAGGTGCTCGGACTGTAACACCCGCGCCTACCACCACGACTCACTCGTTATATTACTCAACTTCGATACAATTTAGTCCTCCACCCCCGTTCCAGAATTCTGTTCACCTGTACGAAACCGGGGATTTCTCGATGTCGTTTGAGACATCGATCCCTGGGGACTCACGCCTCGACTTCTTTTTCCCTGGAGCATGTGATGTGCCGACGATGCTCTCACGTAAAACAAGTTTGAGCTCCGCGCGAGCATCAGGCGATTTGTCGCAGAATATTCCCACTTTTGCCCCCCGGCCCCTGTATCCTCGGTGCTATTTCGACATCGGAGAGAAACGTCATGCTTCGAACTTTTGTGTGTATGCGGGCTCATGCGTGCCTATGTATGCGATCACTCCGCTATATAAAAACGGGATCCCGGCACCAATGATTTGTAGCCCTTTGACGATTTGTTATCATTGCCCTTTACGGATTTGGAGGGGACGAAAGGAAGAGAGAAGTTATGTGCTGTGGGAATAAAACTAATTCCAGAAATATTAAATTTTCACATCCAACGAGCTCTTACGGTCAGCATAGGGGAAATGGAGGCATGTTAGATAACCTAATTTCATTCACGTCTAAAAAAATTTTATATCATTTTTGTAAATAATAACAACAGATTCAATGCTGAGTAACTACAGATTTGTTTATTAACTTTCTAGGTAACAATTATTTATTTCAAAAAATAGAAAATATGAAAGGATAAAAATGGGACATGTATGGGCACAGCAGGGCACAACTGATAGTACGAGAGCGGTTCAATAAGTACCCGTGTTAGAAGACAGAGCACGTTCCTTAGGAAAGCTGGTTTATTATCGTGTACTTCCATCCATCAAATGACGCCAAATCAAATTTCCAATATTATTAAACAAATATTTTACATGATAAGTTGGCTATGAAAAAATTGTCGGCCCGCCGAGTGCCACGATTGTTCATGGTAGACAACAAGCGGAAATGGCTGTTAACTTCGAAGCAGTGTTTGGAACAATTTAAGCGCAATCCGAAGGACTTTTTACGTCGAGTTGTTACCGTTGATGAAACCTGGATTCATCATTACACATCAGAAACTAAGCAAATATCAAAACAGTGGATTTCTCGAGCTGAATCTGCTCCAAAGTAGGTGAAGATGATCCTATTGGCCGGAAAAATTATGGCGACAATTTTTTCAATCAGAAAATAAATAAAAATGATAAAATTAAAGTAGTAAATAATATAGGAATTCAGGATTCAATCACTCTTAAAGAGGAAGCAAAAACGAGTAGTAACCTCACTTATAAATTTGAAAATTCTAATAAATAAAAGAACTGCTATTGGTCTCTGTGCGATCCGATGTATCTTTAATAAATTATAAATTCTGGAAAAAACAAAAGTGGAACAGAAATATAAGTGGGGGTGGAAATATTGAGACCATTTCAGGGGCTTCGGAAACAATAGGCATGGTAGCATTATCGGTTAAAATTTTTAATATTACAAATCAATTTCCTTTTTTTATAGTAAAGAGCGAGTCATTTGGCGATGATATATTATTAGGTTCAGACTGTATAAAAGAGTTTAATCTCTGTCAAGATGAAAATCTCAAAATATGGCAAAAAAGTGTAAAGATAAAGCAGATAAAAGAAAATTTCACTCATTTCACATATAACATGAATGCGGATAATATTCTAGAAAATCTATTAATTAAATACGACAAAGTGTTTGCAAAAGGAAAATTTGATATTGGCACAATAAAAAATTATGAAGCCACCATAACACTAACAGAAAACAGGTACATAGCGAAAAAACCATATAGATGTACGATCCAAAATAGAGTAGAAATAGAAAGTCAAATTAAACAACTATTAAAAGCTAAATTAATAGAAGAATATCGGTGCAGCCCATACGTTGCACCGATTACATTAGTATACAAAAAAGAAGATGAGAGAAAATCTCGTTTATGTATCGATTATACAGATCCGAACAAAATAGTTGTGTCAGAAAGCCAACCGTTCCCGAGAATTGACGATTTAACATTACGTGCAAAAAATTGTAAATAATTCATAAAATTAAACGTGAATTCGGCGTTTTCGTCGATCCCAATATGTAACAAAGATATATAAAAAACAGCATTTGTAACTCAAAAGGGGCACTGGCAATGGTGTTGTTTTCCATTCAGTCTAAAATCTGCACCGGCATTATTTCAACGCATTTTATCGAGCATAATAAGAAAAAATAATTTAGATAAATTTACAGTAAATTATATTGATGATATTTTAATTTATTCAAAAAACTATAATGACCACACAAAACATATAAAGTTAGTACTAAAAGCGATACAGGACGAAGGGTTCAATCTGAATTTCACAAAATGTAAATTTGCACAATATAAAATAAAATATTTGGGTTATGAAATAGGAGATAATTCTATAAAACCCATAAATGACGATATAATAACTATTAAACAATTTCCAACTCCAAAATCAAGAAAGCACATTAGCCAATTTCGAGTAAAATAAATTTTAATATAGAATAAATCCCGAGATCGTCCATAATATTAAAACCATCTTATAATTTATTGATGAAAAATTTATACTTCAAGTGGTCAGAAATCTGTCAGGAAAATTTTGAAATAATAACAAATTATTTATGCTCAGATCCAATTTTGGCAATTTTTGATCAAACCATTACTAGTTATATTTATACAGTTAACAAAAATACGGTTAGCAAATAGACGTATATTAAAAATTAAAAATGTATGTTATATAACAATTAGATTTATATATATCCATGCGTATATATATGTGTATAAATAATAAAAATACACATGTAGTATATACATGTATCGTAATAAATCTAAATATTATATATGTATTTCTTTATCGATATATATGCGGTAAAATGGGTGTATTTATGTTGGATTTATATATTATATATATTAGACAATACATTGCATTATATTGAATGAAGTTCTTTTCAAATCTATTTTTTTGTACTTTTACTTTTACAATACTTTTACTACTTTTAAAATACTTTATTCTAAAACGAGTTAAATTAGGATCCAAATGTTCTTGAATAGTTCAATGCTACTGTATGTATCATCAAATCATTGTACATAATAAATCAGTCTCAAATTGTATAATTTATCATTTGCTAAAAATGCTTAAGAAATTGCCTAACTTTCAAAGAAAGTAAACTATTGATGAATATTTAAATAAATTTTATTTTAGAAATTTTGTTAAAATTTGCAAGATCACTAATAGGTAAAACCATCGTTTATTTATCTAAAAACGTTAATGTTTATATACTTACTTTTATTATAATAAAGAATACGAGTAAATGTTAGGAATGTATAATTGTAAGGGGAAAGATAAATAATTTAACAATAATTTAATTAAAGTGATTTTACATTTATTATAAGAAAGGCATAAAAAACCTCCACTGGGTGAGTGGAGCAAAAAGCTGTTAACTATGCAATTACAAAGGCAAAATTTAAAAAGAAAAAATATAATGTTTCGATCGAACAAAAAATAACGGCGGAAGTTTATATAAATGGTCACAAAAATCGCTAGCGCTCTTACCACAAAAATATTCGTATCATATAATGGCATACAAGGAGGTGAAGCCTAAGGCATGAGAATCCTTCCGCAGTGCTTCCTCGGCTACCTGACAGCCCCAACGTCTTGGGAACGGAGACAGCCCTTGCTGTCAACGGCAGCTAGTGAACGCAAACACCGCTTGGGAGGATCCTAAGATTCGAGCATAGGGGCTGATTTCACCAAGACCTCAATACCTTGGTCGCGAATTGACAGCCGATTCTGAATAACACATGATCAATCAAAATCAGTCGAGCTACACACAAACTTGCTCGCGCTATACACTAAATCAGACACTTATGGACACACGATTTGAATCAATTTAAAGACGGAAAACCATCAAACAAAGTAAACGAAGTCTGAACACTCGAAAAGACAGTAATGCTTTTTCGATCTCTCTAGTAAGCAACGAGCCCTCGGTACCATAAGTGAGAGGGAGGAATGTTTACAACGGGCAAGCCAAACGGCGTACGACGGTCCTTTTATAACGCGGGAGAGAAGAATCATAATTAATGGGGCCAGTGAGTCGCCCAGTTCTGCCAGATGCGCGCATGCATTTCTTCATCCATTTTCTCTCCATATTTTTAGTAAAACCGTTCAAAATGAAATTCACCGGGCTTCACGGGCACTCACTCTCTACTCGCTCTCCCTCTCGCGCGCTCCCTGGCTCTCTGTCTCTCCCTCGCGCTCTCTTCCTCTCTCTCTCTCTCTCTCTCTCTCTCTCTCTCTCTCTCTCTCATTAGTTTCGGCCTATTTTTCATCTGTGAGAGCCAAACAGTTAAAACAAAAAATATTGAAATTTTCAGCTTTTTTAAAATTTACTATTATTATTAGAGCTTTATATTCATTAATTCTCCATACAAAGAAATAGAAATTTAAAAATATTGCAGAAAAAGACTAATCTGTGGAGGTAAGCTTGTATTAAATATAAAAAGTAATTATTTACCTGATACAAAATTATAAACTTTAATTTTATATAAAATAAATCTTTATGTTACCTTTTTTCCCATTATTTGGTCATATAGCGTTGTCTTATAAACCTTCAAAGAGCCGAGTTTTGAGGTTTTGAAATCTCCTTTGAATGTGCCCAAATTCATATCTTGTATCACCCATCAAGTGTGTACAATGGTCTTATCATGGACCGAGCCAATATATCGGCTTTCCGGCTCTGGCGGGTCATGAAAAATTTTTAGTTCGGTAAAATAGGAATAAAATCATATTCTCAGGTTTTGAGATGTCCTAAATCCAAATCTAGGGACTGATCGGTCATAACTGATCATAATCACGGTTATTCGAGGTCAAAGAAGCTCTTTTGAAGGTGGTTACCTCTATGCTGGTATTCTATAACTGACTTATGTCACGTATATTATTTCTTCAAGAATAAATTTCTAGTTATAATTGTACGATCTAAATTAAGATGATATATATGTTTCTATCAAAAAGTATTTCTGTAATTTTACTGGCAAACTACTTTCACGAGAATAGATTTAGAAATTTATCGGAACAATGATATTGACACAAATGCAATTGGTTAAATCAAAAAATTCGGCGCTAAGTGCTCTCAAAATCTAAAAACCGATTTTAAATATTTTTCTGGGTATATTATCAATCTGACCTTAGAAAAATCATCATCTCTCTTTTTATTTGAGGACAAAATGACGTAAAACCCGAACGCAATGGCTCCAAAAACATAAAGATATATCTTTTGCAATGATTTCAACCATATTGCTAGGTTTGACCTTCAAATGACCTTCTTTGACCTTGACTCTAAAGGGATAAGGTCAAGTCAATTTCAGACACGAACTTAGCGCCTCAATTTAATTAAGGATAAGGAGATATCCTAATATAATGTTTTTCAGTCTATATATCGGATTTCCGGCCCTTGAAAGGTTAAAAATACATATATATGAATATAAGCAATGTGTTATAAAGCTTGCACCGCTACCAATGGCAGAAATGCAGATTAAAGAAGATTAAAATTGATTATATATCCTTTATCGATTAGACATAAATTTTTTAAAGTATGTAATGATTATATACTCAATTTCAACATATTCAGGAAGAGGCCTACGATGGCTCGATCGCTAGAGCGAAGGAATAGTAACTTGGTGATCTGAGTTTAAATACCGGTCTCGGCCGATTGAGACAAACACCGCTGTAATAATTTACACGTGCTTTGCTTACATATACATCGTAGCCTCCGTCGCTGAAGAACGCCGATATTTGGAAGCATAAATAGAGCGACGTTAAATAACATAAATCTATATATATATATATATATATATATATATATATATATATATATATATATATATATACACTAGCATCCCCCGTCTCGGCTTCGCCTGAGATAATCATTTAACCGATTCCATAAACAATTCAATAATGTCTACGTAAGAAGTACTCTTATAAATACAAATCTATATTTCTATAAATAATTATTGACCCTAATTTACATGTCGTCGCTTCTGTATAAAAAGCTGCTTCAATGTTCAGGACTTTTATGGGAAAAATTGTACTTTCGAGTTCAAGCGGTAGCACAAGATGTCCAAGTCTCTCGAGACGACGTTTTCGGAGAGTATAATGTTCGGACTATAAGAAATTCTTCGGGACGCCTGCTACATAAAGTTTTGTGTTGGAGAGATAGAATACAATGTCCAGGTATTCCGGGACGATTCTTACTGGGAGTGTGCGTGTTCGAATGATAGAATACGAATCTCTTCATAGAAATCGTACTGGCATACCTGGATTTTTTTCCCACCAGCTATCCACGACATTCCCCGTAGAAGTCGTTCCAAAACACCTGGAAATCACATTCTAAGATCTGATTATGAAACTCCCCCTAGAAGTTGTCCCGACATACCTAAACATCGTTTCCTACCAACTAAACACGATAGTCTGAGTAGAAGTCGGCCCGAGAAAGCTAGCATCGCTTCCTAACGACTAAACACAATACTCCCCGTAGAAGTCGTTTGGAAAGACCTAGATATCGTATTTTACCGTCCCAACACGAATCTTCCCATAGAAGTTGTTTTTCTCATACCTAGATTTCGTTTTCCATAAACTAAATACAATGTTCCCCTTAGAAATCGACCATGGACACCTGGATATCGCATTCCATCATCCGAACACACAGCTGCGTATATAAATCATCTTGAGGTAACGTATATATAACGAATAATCAACAGACCGTACACGCCAATACAACATTACTCAGTATAAACCGTATTTAAAATATGTATATATAACCTCTACAATATAATATACATACAATATATATATATATATATATATATATATATATATATATATATATATATATACTTTTTATATTTTCGTTTTTTCAATTCAATACCCTGAATATTTTCGTAGTGATGTTAACTGAAATTCAAGTCAATTAGTGGTATGCGCATAGCATATTTTTTAAATAGGCAATGGATATTACTTTTTTATGCAGAAGTGACGATATATTTTATTTATATATAGATAGTTTCGAGGTTGTTGGTAAAGAACCCTATTTTGCCATTATTTCTTTTGTTCGAACTAAAAAAAACATAGTCTCTTGTCACAATTCTGAAGTTAATAGAATGTAGAAAAATAAAAATATAATTTTTCGTCACAAACTATATTCAGTATGATTTGGCATAAAGAACCATTTTATAAGAGAAGGAGAGAGAGAGAGAGAGAGAGAGAGATTTTCCCACGTAAGAGAAAATAAAATTTTCAAAAATTCAAAAGATATCCATAAGGTGTGAGAGTAATGTCAGATTAAACTGAAAAACAAAAAAGGTAATACCGACTAATGTCACAGCTCTTTTAGGATACGAATCACAAAGTTGGATATGAACATTCGTCTGAGCTGACCTGCTATTAATGCTTTAAGCGGACTACTTTGGATTGATGTTCGTGGATCAAGACGCCACCTAGTGGCCGCTGGTGAAACTGATTGTTAAACCCAATAACTTAATTTATTGATGAAAGTAAAATGATTTTCAATAAAAAACATAGCCTATACCCTTCTCAATATAATATAGAATCTATATGTCAAATTTCAGAACAATCTTTTCAGTAGTTTTTTCGGTTATCGTGTACAAACAAAAACACGCTTTATCTTTATAAATTAGTAGGTATGATATGATATGATATGATATATTTAACTATAATATTTTAATCAATATGATTGTAAGAAATCTACACTCGGTTTCAAAAATTAACTTCACCTAGTTGTACAGTTTGCTGAATCCATCAGAATTGAAAAATCTTCAAATTGCAATCTTGGAATCCATTTTTGAATGGTAGAAAAAGTTATTGGGAGTTACCAGTTTAATACAATTGAAAACAACATTTAAAAACGAAAAGTCATTTTTTGACACGTAGCACTTTTTTAAAATAAAATTTTCAATTACACCCTGTACTGACAAAACCCATCGGATAATTTTAAAAAAATCAAAGAAATAAGTTTGTTTTAGATTCGAAAAAAAAGAACTACAACATTGATCAAACTAATGTAGTAGAAAATTTAATTTATATAATGAAAAGTATAAATTTATATAGAAGTAGTAGAATCGCTGATGGAATTAATGGCTAAAATAAATATATCAATTTTTATCATTATAAATTAACATTAAAATTTGAATTTGAAATTTGGAAATTTTGTCATGATTTAAAATAGGTTAAATAAATAATAGTTTGAAGGAGGTTGTACTTGTTGAAGTATCAAAGAGGGGCCCCAATAGAAATTAACTTCAATTTGTTTACTTAAATAATTAATAATTCACAGATATATATTAGTAAAAAAAATAAAACACAATTGATATTGGAAACTTCTTCTAACAATTTATATTGAAATTTACATTTTTGGCTATATGAAATAGTATATATAGTTATATGTTAATTTAAATAATTTTAATTATTTTTTAAAATTAATTTTTTTAAATAAAAATCGATAAGACCACAACTCTATATATATATATATATATATATATATATATATATATATATATACACTGAAAAAAACCCTTATAATATTAAAATAATTAGATTTATGTTTGACAATTCTATAAGCAAGGGGAAATCTGAAAATTGTAGACTAAACCATTTTCAAAAATTATTTGGTTATTTTGATGCTTTTATTTGAACATTCTGTATAATTCATGTTTCAAAATAATTATACAATTTTCTTCTTGCATAGAAAAAAATAGAATATTCAAAAAAATATCAAATTATCCTAATAATTTGTTTTCACAAATTATTTTTAGTATGATTTGGCATACAACCATCTTATAAAAAAGACAGAGAGAGAGAGAGAGAGAGAGAGAGAGAGAGAGAGAGAGAAAGCATTTTCACGTGAGAAAAAATTCAAAAATATACAAAAATCAAAAGATATCCATAAGGTGTGAGAGTAGTGTCAGATTAACCTGAAGAACAAAAAAGTTAATACCGACTAACGTTACACATTCTTTAGGATACGAATCCCAAAGTTGGATATGAACATTCACTTGAGCTGGCCTGGTATTAATACTTTAAGCCGACTACATTGAGTTGATGTTCGTGATTCAAGACGCTACCTAGTGGCCGTTTGTGAAACTGACCACTAAAACTGTTAACTTAATTTATTGTGAAAAGTACAATGATTTTCAATAAAATACATAGCCTATGTCCTTCCTAATATAATATAGAATCTGTTTATAAATATTAAAAGAATAGCATAATGAAGGAGAAAATATTATATTAATAATGAGACTTTAAATGACTTAACATGATTCTAAAATCATGACACTAAATAAAGTATTAAATGAATATTATAAATAAATATAGATATTAATTACATAAATATTCAAGGTGAGCAGGATATAAGGTGCGAGGTATAAAAATATGAAATCTCAGAAAATGAAATTAAAATAATATATTATTAAAATAACCTATAATTAAAGACATAAAAAACGTCCATGCTTACATGGAGGTAAAAGCCGCAAGTAAAACAAGCATTTTGAAATTACGCTGTATCTAATGAGTTATTCTTACAATCGAAGAAAACACAGGATTAACATTAAATTTATAAGTATAGAAGGGCCATCTGTGTTGAAAAAGAGAGCTCTCTTACCTTGTTTTCTTTGACCTCACGGACCTACGCACATACGCACACAATTAATGGAGAAGGAAGATCTGGTCGAGAACTAGGCGCACACAGTTCCGATGCCTCGGAGACGGGAACAGCCCTCACTGCGTCATCGCCGGGGTTCCGAATAGAGGCTGCGGATTTGACCAACACCTCATATGACGTTTTGTTCTCTGCTAGTGGACCGGGCTTGTTCACTAGCCCTTTATTCGTAGAGTCCGTTTATCGAGAAGAAAATATCGCACGTGACACAAACCCACACAAACACATAAAATGAAGCTGTGTCGAAGTAGCGATTGCCGATAGACGCGCAGATCTAAACACGATGAAGAGAGCAACAAAACTGTCTTGCCCGTAAAGTTCGTTGGGAAAGCGTGGCAAGTACGGGTCGTATTTCCCTACTCCTCTCCCTTTAGGGCCGAGCTCGGCCGCTTCGAACCCAGATGGTGATGCGGTCCGACCGGCGCCGAAGCGGATACCTGCGCCAAATAAGGAGGCATTCAGGGATTTCACAGATGCTCGGGAAAGAGGCCCAAATGCATGACACATGCGCACATACATCCAGACAGCTATATATACATAGAAAAACGTACATACATACACGCATATACATATATATATATATATATATATATATATATATATATATATATATCAGGTATGTGAATAAGTCTTTCCCGTTTTTTTTCAAATTTTGAGCCTTTATTGTGAAAAAATGATTACAAATAAATTATTGAAAGTATTGGCCATCGCTAGCTACAATTTTTTCCCATCTTTCTGGCAACATACGAATCCCGTTGCGAAAAAATTCGACCGGTTTGGCCTCTATCCAGTCATCCAACCATTTTTTGGCTTCCTCGTAGGAATGGAAGTGCTGGTCAGCCAGGCCATGCGTCATCGATCTGAAGAGATGGTAATCAGACGGAGCAACGTCTGGACTATACGGCGGGTGGGGTAGGACTTCCCATTTGAGCGTTTCTAAGTATGTTTTCACCGGCGGTGCAACATGTGGGCAAGCATTGTCATGTTGCAAAATAACTTTGTCGTGCCTGTCGGAGTATTGTGGCCGTTTTTCTCGCAGTGCGTGGCTAAAAACGCATCAATTGTCGTCGATAGACCTTGTCTGTGAACCTTTCATTCGGTTTCAGAAGCTCATAGTAAACCACACCTTACTGGTCCCACCATATACAGAGCATGAGCTTGGCGTCATGAATATTTGGCTTGGCCGTCGATGATGATGCATGGCCGGGTAGTCCCCATGATTTTCTTCGCTTCGGATTATCGTAACGTATCCACTTTTCATCGCCAGTCACGATACGATGCAGAAAACCCTTTCTTTTATGTCGCTGAAGCAGCTGTTCGCAAGTGAAAAAACGCCGTTCGACGTCTTTTAGCTTCAGTTCGTACGGCACCCAATTTCCTTGCTTTTGGATCATTCCCATGGCTTTCAAACGCTTGGAAATGGTTGTTCGGTCAACTCCCAATGCTTCAGCAAGTTCTTCTTGCGTTTGACAAGAATCTTCATCAAGCAAAGTCGCCAATTCTCGATCTTCAAAGATTTGCGGCCGCCCGGAACGCTCCTTGTCTTCCACGTCGAAATCACCGCTTTTGAAGCGTCGAAACCATCCGCGAACACTTGAATCATCGACACAACCTTCTCCATAAGCCTCCTGAAGCAATCGATGCGTCTCGGCAGCAGATTTCTTCAAATTGAACCAATAAAGTGAAACTTCCCGCAAATGACGTCGACTCGGCTCAAATTTCGACATTTTCACGATATCAAAAATTTATGATGCGAAAAAATTTTAACTAATGTGTTAGTATGGAATTGTTGGCATATGAATAAGCTTTGATTATGACATATGTAACCATTGAATACTCGCACAGTATTGGTGGCGCCATCTCTTACAAAAAACGGGAAAGACTTATTCACACTCCTAATATATATATATATATATATATTGTAATGCGACGATCCGCTCTCCGAAAGTTTGAATTTTATTTCAATTCCGATGATGTCGCGCACACACAAAAAAAAAATTTAATTTTTTATGCTCCACACTCTTACCTTACTCCTCGGAAGGGGTTCCGCTGGTCTAAAATAATGAAACGGGAGATTTCGGGAAGGAACTACACACGGATCAATTATAAGCCTCCGTACAAAATCTTTTATTCACTCAACCTTAATTACTCGATTACAACAAAGAAATAAAGAAAGGGAAAAATACAACAAAAAAAAACCGCTCGACCCATCCTGACCGCGACCCGCGTCCCGACGCACTCGCCGAATTTGGAGGGGATGACGGGGAAGGGACGAGGATAATGGACAAGAGAAAATGGAGAAGAAAAACGTGCGGCACCCCGCTGACGGTCGGCTCGCCGTTGCCGCGGGGAGTACTCACGTGCGAAGATCTTCGGCAATCACGTGGCCCCTTCTACGCCTCTTCATCGTCTCCTTCGCTCCTCGCAACTCTGCTCTGCTCTCGATTCCGCTCCTCACTCTGCTGTCTTCTTGGGCCCTCCTGCTGTCGTCCTCTCTCTCTCTCTCTCTTTCTCTTTCTCTCCTCAGCTCACTCCACCGCACTCTCGATGTCCGCCCTCTCGATGTCCGCACTGCCTTCGACCTCCCAAATCCGTCTCCTTGCCTCTCCTTAATTTCGATAACGCTCCCACACTCACTTCTCCACCCCGTTTTCCAATCTCCTCCGCTGCTCTGCTCTTGTAATATTTCTCTCTCTGGCCTCTACAACTATTACCACCTCTCGTCCTCTCTCTATCTCTCTCTTCGACGACCGACTCGTTCCCTGGCCGACAACGCAATCCCGCTCGTCTCACTGCTCACAGGGAAGAAGGATGGGATAAGGGGGGGGGGGAATTCGGCGGCGGCCGACGACGGCCGATCGCGGTCGTGATGCGCCGAACACGGCCCTCGCGCGTACAATACTAATAAGCGTTCAGCCTAATATTAACAATAATTTCTGCCAATAATGACCGTTAATTGTAATATTGACTTCTGATAAAATAAAGGTAATTCGACTGATGGACTAACTTCGATATGATTGTTACAAAGAAAATTTATTTATTGAGTTTGATTAGTTTGTATGCTAATTTAGGATAACTAAACACTTTGATTTGTTAATCCATCTAAGAATTATAAACTGGGCTTGTAATCAAGCACTCGATAATCATTAGTTTAATATGCATAACAAAGGACATCATAGCCATAATAACAACTTAATTTTATTTAAACGCTTCATGCTAACCTACGAGGATCTGATTAGATCTGTTAGCCTAGTAGCCGCACTCACATCCATTCTCATTCGCATCGCTACATTTACCTAAATCTCACTCGCATCACTCCATTTACATAAATCTCACTCGCATCACTCCACTTAACATAGATCTCACTCGCATCACTCCACTTAACCTACTCTATTATTCTATGTATACAATTATTACTTATTGTCTATATTATCTCTATTGTCCTTAATTATCTTCAGTTATTTATCCTTATTAGCTATTTTATTTCTATTATTTATAATCGTCTATTAGTTCTTAATATCTATGTAATTGTATGTACTATCATCTATATCTATAATCTATCATTAACTATCTTATTATTTTCTCTATAATAGCCGTATATTTATTATCATAATTTCTGTTATCTCTTATTATCTATATCATTCTATATACTATTATCTTCCATATTCTTATTCTTAAATTTATTCTTATTATTTATAATCATCTTCTATCATTTATTCTCATTATCTCTTTATGTCGGTTATTTCTAACTATTTTCTTTATTCTTATTACCTTTAATCATTCTTATTATTTATTCTCATTATATAATTTATGTCTACTATTAAATTCTTCTTTATTCTTATTCTCTGTAATTATTCTTACTATCTATTCTTATTAAATCTTATGTCTATTATTAACTTCTTCTTTATTCTTATTATTTATCTTATGTCTATTATTTTCTAACTATCTTCTTTCTTCTTGTTAATCTGTATTTATTCTCATTATTTATTCTCATTATATGTTTATGTCTATTATTAACTTCTTCTTTATTCTTATTAATCATTCTTATAATTTACTCTTATTATTTATCTTATGTCTATTATCTATAACAAATTTTTTTCTTCTTATTACCTGTATTATTTATTATTCTTTATTCTTATAATATATTTATGTCTATTCACTTTGTTTTTCTTATTTCTTATTTCATCTTTTGTGAGTACATCTCACTCTTTTGGTCGTGCTGTAGGTTATGGCTACTCACCGTTCCACTAGCCGACGGTTATGCGCGGCTTGTGGCGCGGGGAGGTAAGGGGAAGGGAGAATGCCGAGCACAAGGCGCGACGGCGCGGAAGAGCGCCTTAAGGTTTCCTTGTCCACGGGATGGCGCGCGCGTCGTCTTTTTCCTGGACAAGTCGGCGCGGGCGCCTTGAGACACTCGCCACAATATATATATATATATATATATATATATATATATATATATATATCATACTAGTTTATAAAGAAAAGCGTGTTTTTGTTTGTACACGATAACCGAAAAAACTACTGAACCGAGTGTTCTGAAATATGACATATAGATTCTATATTATCTTGGGAAGGACATAGGCTATGTTTTTTATTGAAAATTATTTTACTTTCATCAGTAAATTAAGTTCATGGTTTTAACAATCAGGTTTACCAGCGACCACTGGGTGAAATCTGGAATCATGAACATCAAATCAAAGTAGTCCGATTAAAGTATTAATACCAGGCCAGCTCAAACGAATGTTCATATTCAACTTTGGAATTCGTATCCTAAAGAAGGTCTGACGTTAGTCGGTATAACCCTTTTTATTTTTCAAGTTCATCTGACACTACTCTTACACCATATGCATATCTTTTGATTTTAGTAAATTTTATTTTTCCTTACATGGGAAAATCTGTCTCTGTCTCTGTCTCTCTGTTTTTCTTTCTCCTTCTTTTAGAAAATCGTTCTGAATGACAAATAATACTGAATATAATTTGTGACGACAAATTCTATTTTTGTTTTTTTACATTATATTAACTTCAGAATTGTGATAAGAGACTGTTTTTTTAGTTTGAATAAAAGAAATAATTGCAAAATAGGGTTCTTTTACCAACAACCTCGATACTATGTACACACACACACATACATACACACATATATAAATATATATGTATATATATATATATATATATATATATATAAAATGGTAACTTCTGCATAAAAAGGCAATACCCATCTTCTACTTAGAAAATATACTATTCGGATACCATTTTGTCTGAATTTCAGTTGTTGTCACTACGAGAATATTCACGGTATTTCATTGAAAAAACGAAAATATACTAAATACGTAAAATATATTATATGTATTTATATTGTATACATTATATATACACATTTTAAATACGGTTTCTACTGAGAAATATTGTATTGGCGTATACGGGCGGTTGATTACGATATCCCGTTGCTGCTAGACGATTTATATGGGCAGTGGTTTTGATGATAGAATGCGATGTCCAGGTGCCTTTGGGCGATTTCTATGGGGAATATTATATTTAGTTGATAGAAAACGATATCGAGGTATGAGGAAATCAACTTCTATGGAAAGATACGTGTTGAGACGGTAAAATACGATATTTAGGTGTATCCGAACGACTTCTACGGGCAGTACGGTCTTGAGTTGATAAGAAACGAAGTTCAGGTATATCGGGTCAGCTACTGCGGGGAGTTTCGTGTTCGGATGATAGAATGCGATTTCCAGATGATTTGGTACGACTTCTACGGGGAGTGTCGTGTATAGTTGGTAGGAAACAATTTCCAAGTATTTCAGTACGACCTGGATGAAGAAATGAGTATTATATCATTCGAACACGCACACTATCAGTAAGAATCGTCCCGGGATACCTGGACATTGTCTTCTACCTCCCCAACACGAAACTCTTGATAGAAGTCGTCCCGAGACATTTCCTATAGTCCAAACATGTTTACTCTCTGTAAACGTCATCTTGACATACTTGGACATCTTTTTCTACCGCTCGAACTCGAAAATACAATTTTCTCCATCGAAGCCGTTTTTGTGAAGAAGACGCTACATTAAAGCAGCTTTTTATACAGCAGTGACGATAGGTAAATTACGCTCAATTATTTATAGAAATATAGATTTTTATATTTAAATACTTTTTACTAAGAGATTATTGAATTATTTATGAAATCGGTTAAATTAATATCTCAGGCGAAGCCGAGACGGGGGATGCTAGTATATATATATATATATATATATATATATATATATATATATATATATATATATATATATATCCATATGGATATATATACATATACACATATACACTTACATATATAAACATACCTACATATACATATACATATACATCTCCATGTGTTCGATAATTTGCACCTAGGAAGAAGCGCAGAACACGCGAACAGAATCTATATGTCGAATTTCAGAACAATCGGTTTAGTTGTTTTTTCGGTTATCGCGTACAAACAAAAACACGCTTTGTCTTTATAAATTAGTATGATATGATATGATATAATATGATATGATATGATATGATATGATATATATATATATATATATATATATATATATATATGTGTGTATGTATATATATTCAGAAATGATATGTAGATAGTTAGATTAATTTTGTCTAGTAGGATCGTCATTATCTTCTGATCTATTATTTTACATTATAAAGTTAATATGAAATTAAAGTATATTATTAGTAGTTTTGAAATTTGCCATCATTATCGGGCAACCGTCTATATGATCACCAGAGAAAATAAAATATATTAATATAATGACCTGTTCAATCGGCAGGTGGATACAAGTCTCATATACCTTTACGAAAGAATACGTACTCGCATCTCTACCTATCTCGAGATCTAACCAGATGCCGACGCATGAAGCGCAATGTATTATTTTGCGCATCTCGATCCTTTAGAATCATGCACGACAACGGTAATTTGAAACTGATAAATTTTAAAAAATTCAGATTCAGATGGATTGTTAACTCAACAACATCGTGTCGTTATATATAACTGTGTATTTAAAATATATAAGTTTTATTTATTCTATAAAACACTGGGTTATTTGAGTTTATCCAATTCTTTATTGAATATAATTATTCACTCACGTTTAACGTATGCATGTGAAGCGCAGTATTACTGAAAGTTATTTTCACATTATATCATATCATATCATATCATACTTCATACTCATTAATAAAGACAAAGGGTATTTTTTTTGTATACGATAAACAAAAAACTAATGATTCGATTATTTTGTTATTCATAACTAATGATTCGTTATTCGAAATATATATTCTGTAGTGTCTTCGGAAGTACATGGGCTGTGTTTTTTATTGAAAATTATTTTACTTTCATCTTATTTATGGACAAATTATAAGCCGCGTGTTATAATTTGCTGGAGATAATAACTCTAGTTCAAGATCGATTCAAGATGTCGTGCACGTAGTAAACTAATATCGTGCATATGCGCAATGAACGGTTTTAGCAGTTAGTTCCATCAGCGTCCAGCAGACTGTGTCATGAATTAAGTCGAATAGCAACTCAAAGTACTTAGCTTAAATTATTAATACTATGCCAGCCCATTTGAATGATCATAACAAACTTTGGGATTAGTATTCTAAAGAATGTGTGATTTTATTCGGTATTATTCTTTTTGTTTTTCAGGTTAATTTGACACTATGCGACACTTAGATATCTTTTGAATAGTTTATTTTTTAGTGGCGATGTAGACTATGTTTTTCTCAGTTTAAACAAAAGAAATGGTGGCAGTATCAGAAGTTAATTTACTAGCAAAACCGAAATTCTATATATACAGGATATCCAAAAAATTCCGGGACACCTTAATAATTTTACAGGGAAACTGATTTTGCACAAGGTCAAGGTCAATCTGGAGGTAGCTTTTGTCAAGGAATTTAATAGTGACCCTGGATTTGACTTTGGGTTTGGCTTTCAAGGTTATTTCCAATGGGCACCCCTATTTTTGACAACGAAAATCGAAAGAGCAGAAAATTTGACGTCCAAACATGTGCTCAAATCATAGGTCAACGATGACCTTGATGGTCACACAAGGTCATTTAACCTCGAAGGTCTGGAAACATCTTGGCATAGGAAATTCTCAATTTTTGTACCACGGAAACTATTAACTTTATGAAGGTACATGCAACGGTAACGCTCTGCATGGCTTTGACGATGCCCTTCAACGACATTATACTTTTAATTTTCTTATTTATTTTTATCATTACCCAGGAACAACAACGTGGACATAGTATAATCTGTTCCCTTTGACTCATCTTGCCCTCTTACGATGGGGTGCTTGATTAGCGTGAGTCCCCTTACCTCTCACATTTGATCATAAGCATTATGGACTGCAATTTTTTACTTTAACTGCTCAAATTGACCTCGATTTACTTTTTGACAATCTAACCGATGGTAAAAAGCATCAACTGCGTTTTGGATCATTTTCGTAGGAATTCGTCTAAATTTTGAGGTTTTGTTTTGTATACCCTATCTTATAAGTAACCCCAAAAAAAATAATTAAGAGGTGTTAAGTCAGGTGATCTAGCTTGCCATTCTATAGTACGTCTCTGCCCTATCCATCAATTGGAAAAAAAAAACTTTATCTAGGAAATTACGAATGTGTCGTGCATGTGGGGTCCCGCACCATCCTGTTAAAACCATGTATTATGAAAGTTGGGCCGAGCTTTTTCTCTAATTGCAGGAACTATTTGGTTTCATAGCATATCTTCATAGTTTTGTGCATTTTAGTTACCATCAATAAAAAGATCCTATGATTCTGTTGTTGAGAAGGCCAGCCCAAACATTTAATTTTTCTGGATATTGTGATTTATCTTCTCTAGTCCAATGAGGATTATTATCTGATAATAATTTGTAGTTATGCCTATTTAAGGTTCCTTCACGTTGAAATGTCGCTGCTTCTCAGAATGCTATATTGTATGAAAATTCAGGATTTTCAATTATGCGTTCCATCATGTCTTCACAATATTCGACATGACGGTCGAAATCATCTTCTGTATAGAAACAAATAAAGGAAAATAAAAGTTCATAAAATAAATAGAAATTTTAATATTAAGGATAAGGAACATACATGATGGTGTGGACTCAATAAATAGAGTTAAATTTGGTTTTAATGTTTATTTAATATTATATCGCGAGGCATAAAAAACCTCCACTCGGTGAGTGGAGGAAAAAGCCTTTATTTAACAAATAGAGTTTATCGTTTAACGCAAGCTCGATTAAGATCACACACTTGATTTATATAGAAGCTTTATAAATAGAAACTTCGCATAACTTACGGATTCAGTTCTCCACACTTTATCACACATGACGCATACAATGGAGTATTCCAGCGCGATACCTGACTGTGGCGAACAGCGATTTTATAGAGGATGAGGTGCCAAAAAGGGGTAGGAAGATTCCGAAAGTCATCTCCTACTCTTTATTGTGGCCCCGACGTCTCGAGAACGGATGTAGCCCTTGCCACAGACAGCAGCCACCGGGCACAATTGTCGCCAGGAATTTCCTCGGAACGATAATTCCACAGGACCTAGTGTACTGTCCCACCAATCCACCTGCTGTTTACGCCGTTTATTCGCGCACCAACATCACACAAAGTATATACGCTTATAATCTACTTAATAAACTAAAGAGTAAAGCGCGTGGTAAGTTTCGCACGAAACTGGAAACAACGAATTAACTGAAGACCTAAGCGCGTGGTAAGTCCCGCACGTTTTTTGTTTAATAATTTACTAAATATTTTTACCGGCCCTACAGTCTTTATAATATAATATATTAGCTAAAATAATGACAATAAGACTGTCCTTGTTTATGTTCACACCCGTAGAATCTGCAATAAAACTTATTATTACAATAAATTATATTAAAAATTAAAACTAAATAAAAATCAAATTAATAATAAAATAAACATAATATATATGAAGGCAAAGCGTGTTTTTGTTTGTACACGATAACCAAAAAAACTACGAACATCAACTCAAAGTAGTCCGCTTAAACTATTAATACCACGCTAGGTCTGACGAATGATTATATGCAACTTTGGGATCGTATCCTAAAGAAGGTGTGACGTTAGTCAGTATTACTCTTTTTGTTCTTCAGGTTTATCTAACAATATGCTCACACCTTATAGATATCTTGATTATTGTAAATTTTATTTTCTCTTACGAGGAAAAATTTCACTTCTCTCTCTTTTTCTTTCTCAGTCATCTCTTATCAAATGGTCTGGTATGCCAAATCACACTAAACATAATTTGTGATGACAAATTATATTTTTGTTATTATACGTTACATGAATTTCAGAATTGACAATAGACTTTTTAGTTCGAACAAACGAAATGATTGAAAAATAAGGTTTTTACCGACACCTCGAAACTGTGTGTATGTGTGTGTGTGTGTATGCTAGAATCCCCCGTCTCGGCTCAGCCGTCTCTGCCCGAGATAATAAATTAACGATTTTCATACACAATTCAATAATACCTAAGTAAAAAGTACTCTATATATAGAAATTTACAACTCTATAAATAATAGACCGTAATTTACCTATCATCACTTCTGTATAAAAAGCTTCTTCAATGTAGTGTCCACTTCAAAAACTTGATATTTTCCTGACTATTTTATAATCCGAACACGAAACTACCCGTCGAACTTGACCACACATACCTGAACATCGTTTCATACCAACTAGATACGATAGTCCCAGTAGAAGTCGTCCAAACAAAGCTAGCATCCTAACGACTAAAAACAATACTTCCCGTAGAAGTCGTTCGGACCTAGATTTCGTATTTTACCGCCCCAATACAAATCTTCCCATAGAAGTTGATTTCCTTAAACTTGGACCTCGTTTTCTATCAACTAAATAAAATGTTCCCCGTATAAATCGTCCAGAGACACCTGAACATCGCATTCTATCATCCGAACACACAACTGCCTTTAGAAATCGTCTTTAGGCAACGGGATATCATATTCAACCGCCCCATACACGTCAATATAATATTTCTCAGTAGACACCGTATTTAATATATATATATATATATATATATATATATATATATATATATATATATATATAGTTTTTGAGGTGTTAGTGTAAAGAACCCTATTTTATCATTTTTTTCTTTGTTCAAATTAAAAAAATAAAACATAGTCTCTTGTCACAATTCTGAAGTTAATATGATATATACAAACAAAAATATAATTTGTCGTCACAAACTATATTCAGTAGGATTTGGCATACAGAACCATTTTATGAGAGAAAAAGAATGAAAGATAGAGATAAAGAGAGAGAGAGATTTTTCAGATTAAAAAAAGAGAGCACTCTCAGATTAAAAATGAAATCAGTTAAAGAGAAGCTGCCTGATTTATTTGTACTGAATCTCTCATCCAATTTCTAACCCTATTTGCCTATATATAGAACCTTTAAAAGTCCGTGGATATGGAGAAATGCCCTTATATAAAATTATAAGCACCTTTGTCGAACGCATCTGGTAAGATAAACTAAACTGGTATATCCGAGATAAGTTTTTATAGATCACTTTACGCGTTAAAACGACAGCTACTTAAAATGCAAATTAACCTACAGGAAATTGTATGACAGGCTCGCCGCATTCCGCCTTTCGATTAATGGACCGAAATGTATATAAATATATATCAGCATCGTGTACGCGAATCGCAGGTGCGCACGATGACAGAATCGTCTTCTACAATCCTGCCCACTGTCGTTCTTTGTCTCATCTTCCGTTTGACGTATTTGAAACAACAGTGGCTGAGCATAGTATACGTATAGTATCGCGCGCACACACACACACACACACACACACACACACACACACACACACACACACACACACACATATATATATATATATATATATATATATATATATATATATATAATCTTGCGAATTGGGAGACAGGCGAGAGAAGGCTTTACAGGGTCGCGTCGCTTCAACCAGATAGCCCTGTGCTGTCGGCTCTTGTCGCCCCATTTTGTAAGTGTCGTCGGTATGCCGGGCTAATTTGTCAGTTGTCGAGTTAGCGCTCTCCGGGGAATTTCTCTGCCTTTGGATCTTTCTCTCTCTCTCTTTCTCTGTATTTCTTATTAGTCGGTATATATACTATGAGAGTGGATCCTTTGGCCTGGAACCTGCGTAATCAACCTGTGAATATCTGAACCACGTGCTTGCCTGCCTCCGTACTATTCGGGGTGCCTCTTTTATAAAGAAACGAGAGCCCGGGCTATAGATATACTGTGGAATAAGGGATGTGCGAGAGTGATTGATTCGGTGCCGACAATGCCTTTTTTCTATGTATAATCAGAGTATACTGAATTTAATTTACATCTTTAGTTTAAATTTATAATATAGAATCCTTGTTTATAGTTGTTTTCATAAAATATAAATACATTAGTAAAGTTCAAGCCTATTTGGTGCATTTAATATAAAAAAATATCTTTTCAATATGAATATAACATACCATCCATGGTATGTATACGTATTTACATGATTATAATATTTATATTAATGAATTGTCTACAAATTCATTATCTTTAGTAAAGGATTTCTTTGAAATTGATCTATATACTAGGTGTGTTCAAAAAGTAATGAGAATTTTAAAATTTCGCGACTTTGGAGAGTCAGCCTGTATTAAAACTTTTTTCTTATGTTAGTACGCATGCCCCTGAAGTACGATAAACTTTTCAGCAATATTTCTTACTTTTTAAGTGGTAGCCGCTGACTTTAGACGTGGTTTTTTCGAGCTCGGTGATTTTCGTTTATAAAAAAATTGGAGCAAAGAAGTTGTATTCAGTTTTGCGTAAAAAATGAAATAAAGTGTAGTGAAGTTTATGAAAAGTTAACAAAGGCATATAGTGAGTCTGCTATGAGTAAAGCAAGGATTTACGAGTGGTATAAGCCTTTCCAAGATGGCCGCAAAAACATTGAAGATGACGAAAGACCTGAATGCCCAAACATCATTATCATTTCAGTCAAAAAATTTCAGTCGAATTACATACATTAGTATAACCAATGCACTGAGAAGGCTTTACTAATTTGCAACTATAGATATAATACATTAAATGTATTATAGGTTGAAATGTAATGTCGTCATTGTGTCGGAAGATCGAAAAATAGAACGAAAACAGCGACTATTCCTAGCACAATTACAACGTACACTGTTCTAGCCTTTACCTAAAATAGTAGAGACAGAGCAAAATGTATGATTTTAATATTGATAATTATTTGAGTTATTTGATAGTTATTCAACTTTCATTAATTAATCAACTTGATATACTAATTTTGTATACTCTTATTTCTATTAAAAATTATTCAAGAAATCTTAAACTTATCGTATAAATAGATGGCGATTATAGTATGGATAAGTTAATAACTATTTAATATCTTAACATAATTTAATTATGCTTATGTCGACTGTTTTTAGATTACATTAATAAATATTTCTATTGGACTTACAGTCCAATTAAATTAAAAATAATATACAATTTTATATATATATATATATATATATATATATATATATATATATATATATATATATATATAGAGAGAGAGAGAGAGAGAGAGAGAGAGAGATAATAAACATAGTTTCGAGATTGTGGTTAAAGAACCCAATTTTGCCCTCATTTCATTTGTTCAAATGAAAAAAACACAGTCCATTGTCACAATTCTGAAGTTAAATATGAAGCATAAAAGAAAAATATAATTTGTTGTCACAAATTATGTTCAGTATAATTAGGCATACATAACCATTTTATAAGACACAAACGAGAAAAAGAGAGAGAGAGAAAGAGAGATCTTTCCACGTAAGAGAAAATAAAATTTACAAAAATCAAAATATATCCATGAGGTGTGAGATTAGTGTCCGATTAACCGGGAAAACGAAAAAGAGTAATACCGAGCAACGTCACACCGTCTTTAGGATATGAATCCCAAAGTTGGATATAACCATTCAATTGAACTGGTCTGGTATTAAGAGTGCTCCATACATCTGACAGAAATTAAAATCGATTGCAGCGCCTAATTTTTAACATACCGCGGAAGTTAATGGAACTCGAAGTGTACGAAAAATGCTGTTCTGTTTTATCGATTGTTCCAATATTAATCAGGGCCGTAGTAGCCCAAGTTATATATATATATATATATATATATATATATATATATATATATATATATACATACATAAATTTACACACACACATACACACGCACATAGAGAGAGAGAGAGAGAGAGAGAGAGAGATATGCATATATATGTGTATTAATTTTGATATGGATATGTATTGATATGATTTTTATTTAATTGGACAGTAAGACCGATGGGAATATTTATTAATTTATAACGCTCCGTCTCGGCTCTGTTTATAATTTTTATTAAACTATTAGGGTTCAGATGAAGAGGGAGGAGCGTATCGGGATTGGTAATCGGAAAATATAGGTGAATAACTTTAACTCATAAAATTTTAATTAAATTATAATATATAGTATATTCTGTTTAAGTAAATACAAAAAAAAATGTAAAATAAATAACTGAACTATTTATAATCAGGATCTCCGTGTGGATTCCCTGCAACATATAAATGAATAAAATAATAAATTATTATTTCGCTTTTCGAATATCCTATGAATATATATATATATTTACAAAGTATCGCCCGCTAATCTGATTATTTCGGGTTCCGAGATTTCGAACGGCCTTAACCAATATTCTTCCTCTTTCTACTATTTCTATATTTTCATATAATTATCCGTAAGGCCCGGTTCGTCTACTTATAAGAAATCAAGTGCGTTTTGACAATTTTATTTCGCAACGACACTTGTTCGTTTTTATATTACTTTAAGGTGTGCCTTATCAGTAATATAAAAAGGTCGAAATTTTAATAACGGATATATTTAATTCTTATTAAAATAATCGCTTTCAAGTGCGTCTCACATACATTAAATAATTTATTTACTCAACGAGGTCTATTTACCTGACTTACATTTTTAGTTGTCTGTCTGGCAGAATTTTGTCGGTGTATTATAATAATTTAATTCGGAGAAAAGGAGCGTAATTTCTCCAAATAAGTTATATTCTGTCTCGAATTTAAATTAAATTTAAATGCTTTTATTTCGCTAAATTTTTCTTATGTATTTTTCTAGATGACTTAAACACTACATTTTCAGAAGTCAGGTGTGCCTGTTCACCTGAGCTAGCAGTTTTTTTAACTCCTTTTTACGAGTAAAGGTGCCTTCCTTTTGCCTCCAAAACGAGTTTTTCACCAGAAAAAGGAAAGAATTGATCAGTCGAAGGAGTATCAATTTATTTCGTTACTTGAGAGGTATCCTTCCTCAACGAGTGCCGAAATCGAATCTGCCCCAAGGAAAAGGAGAATCTATTCGAGTTTTGTCGATTCGTTTCGTCGCTCGAAAAGTATCCGTCCTCAACCAGTGCCGAAAGTGAATCGCACTTCTGGCAAAATTTAGCGCACTTTTATACTTGGTAAAAGTACGTTTACAAAAATCTGATTGGCTACTGTTTATTTAAAATAAATTAATATTATTTCTATTGGTTAAAGTAATATACGATTAATTTATTCTATTTATTCTACTCTACGTTTGTGTTTGTTTGTTTATTAGTTATAGAAATAAATTCGCGCGTAGATCTAACTGTAATAATAATGTAGACGGTTTTCTTTACTTGTAACTCACGTTAAAAATGTATGCATATATATATATATATATATATATAATACTATATATAATACTATATGTATATAATGCTAGCATCCCTCGTTCGGCTTCGCCCGATATGACTATTTAAGGGATTTCATAAATCATTCAATAATATCTAAGTAAAAAGTTCTCTCTCTCTCTCTCTCTCTCTCTATATATATATATATATATATATATATATATATATATATATATATACATACATATATATGCTCTATATATCTATGTTTCTATAAATAATTGACCGTAATTTACCTATCGTCGCATCTGTATAAAAAGCTGTTTCAATGAAGCGTCCACTTCAAAAAGTTGATATTTTACCGACCATTTTATTCAATGTCTAGTTATCTCGGGAGGACTCTTACTGGCAGAGTGCGTGTCCGAATGATAGAATATTAATCGCTTCATAGAAGTCGTAATGACATACCTGGACATCGTTTCCCACTAATTATACATGACACTCTCCGTAGAAGCCGTTCTAGAACACCTGGAAATCGCATTCTACCATCCGAACACGAAACTTCCTTCAGAAGTTGATCCACCATACCTGAACATCGTTTCCTACCAACTAAAGAGGAAAGTCCCCGTAGAAGTCGTTCGGAAAGAGTACCGATTCAAAATGAATCTTCCCATAGAAGTTGATTTCCTCATATCTTGACATCGTTTTCTATCAACTGAATACAATATTCCTCATAGAAATCGCCCAGAGACACCTGGACATCGCATTCTATCATCAAAACAACTGCCCATATAAATCGTCTTGCAGCAACGGGATATCGTAATCAACCGCCCGTATACGCCAATACAATATTTCTCAGTAGAAACATTATTTAAAATGTATATATATAATATATACAATATAAATACATACAATATATTTTACGTATTTAGTATATTTTCGTTTTTTCAAGGAAATACCGTGAATATTCTTTTAGTGATGCCAACTGAAATTCAAGCAAAATGGTATGGCGAATAGCATATTTTTGAAGCAGACGATGGATATTTCCTTTTTATGCCGTAGTGACGATATATATGTACTTTTGAGTTTGATAGTAAAAGAACCCTATTTTTCCATTATTTCTTTTGTTCAAACTAAAGAAAGCAGTCTCTTGTCACAATTCTGAAGTTAAATATGAAGCATAAAAGAAAAATATAATTTGTCGTAACAAATTATATTCAGTATGATTTGGTATACAGAACCATTTTATAAGAGAAGGAGAAAGAAAGACAGAGAGACGGAAAGAGAGAGAGAGAGAGAGAGAGAGAGAGAGAGAGAAAGAGAGAGAGAGAGAGAGAGAGGAACTGAGACACAGAGAGGTAGGGAGAGGGAAAGAGAGACAGATTTTCTCACGTAAGAGAAATCAAATCTACAAAAATCAAAAGGTATCGATAAGGTGTCAGTGTAGTGTCAGATTAACCTAAATAACAAAAAAGGTAATACCGACTACGTCCCACCTTCTTTAGGATACGAATCCCAAAAATGGATATGATCATTTGTCTGAGCTGGCCTGGTATTAATACATTAAGCGGACTACTTTGAGTTGGTTGTGGTGATTCAAGACGTCTCCTAGTGGACGCTGGTAAACCTGATTGTTAAAACCATTAACTTAATTTATTGATGAAAGTAAAATGATTTTCAATAAAAAACATAGCCTATATCCTTCCCAAGATAATATAGAATCAATGTCACAATTTTCAGAACAATCGGTTCAGTAGTTTTCTCGGTTATCGTGTACAAAAAAAAATGCTTTGTCTTATAAATTAGTAAGTATGAAGTATGATATGATATGATATGATATGAAGTATGATGTGATATGATATGAAATGAAGTATGGTATGGTATGATATGATATGATATATGATATATATATTGTCACGAGCCCGCATCTGACATGTGCCTCGTAAGCCACAGTGCGTGCATGTAAACACGGCGCGACCTCGACGCGGCGACCGGCCGCGTTAGAAGAATTATAAGTAGAATTGCATTTATTAGAGCCTAAGGACTCGTGAGCGGGTAGAGAGGGGGTGAAGATTCGTTCCAGAGAGGCGGATAGAACGGTTTAGTCTCGTCTTTTATAATAACAGGAGAGCCACGTGCGCCCGAGTCGTGTAAAGCGAACAAAGAGGAGATTTAGATACGCGCTTCAGACGTTCCACGGAGGAAAGAAAAACTTCGCGACAGATTCCGTGCCGTCTGCAGTGACGCGTCCCAAGTCTGTGAACGAGAGGAGCACGCGAGACCCAGGGGATCGTCCGCGGTAGCCGACGACTGTTGGTGTCGCTGGCATCGTGCAGGAGGCCTTGTGAACACCCGCCGTCGCCTAGCGCCACGCTAGTGCCCGCGTGTGTTTGTGCATGCCACCCTGCGTCGACATCGGTACTCGTGGGGGACACTCCCGGGCGCTGCGTTAATTGTCATGGGCCCCGTCGGCTTGCAAATAGCGAACGCTTGCGGCCGCATGCTGCAGCCGAGTACTGGAAAAGGCGTGCGCGTAGCAGACGGGCGCCTTCCGAAAGGTCAACGCAGTGTCACAGGCGGATGCATATCCATCGCCATACATGGACAGCATTTTACGCAAATTGCAGAGGGCGAGATATATCTCGACCCTTGATCTTAGCAGCACGTATCACCAGATACCGCTGACGCCTACGTCTAAGCCGATCACTGCCTTTACGTTCCCTGGAAAAGGCCTATTCCAGTTTACGAGGATGCCTTACGGGTTAAGCCAGGCAGGCGCAGGTTTCCAGCGCCTGATCGACCGTGTCATCGGTCCTGCGCTCGAGCCCTTCGCGTTCTCGTACCTCGATGACATAATCATCGCAACCGAGATTTTCGAAAGTAAGCTATGCATCCAGAGAAAATAAAGAAAATACACATATAGAGAGGGATGGAAAGAATGAATTATATACTAAGGAAGAAAGTCAGATCGGGAGAAAGGAAAACAGAGAGATACAGATGGACCCAGATATTTGAACAAAGGCAGAAGAAGATAGAGTGAGAGAGAAAGAGAGGTATAGGAAGGTAAACAAGAAGCTAGAGAGAGAGACAATATAACCTCGAAAGGAAAACTGATAGCATGAAAATTCTAAAGTAGATACGAGTGAAGAGATTAAGCTAGGAAAATACAGAAAAGCATACCTGGCAAAAATCCAAAAAGTCATGTGAACTCCGCAGACGGAAAATGGAAGACCGAAAGCACGTGGCCGTACTAGGTTATATGCAGCATATCGGGCACCGCATGGGGTGCTGTCGTAACCATGGCAAGGAAGCCGCACACGGAAAAAGAAAGCAGCAATGACGATGTTCCAACCGAGCTCAACGACGTCAGCTCAACAAATAGGAAGGGCAGATGGAGATGCTGAAACAACACGAAGGTATTAGTAAGAGTCGGAGAGACATGGCGTGCGCTGCCCGCACAGCAGACGGTCGCACTCGAAGTGGCAGTCGACAAGAAGACGGAAGCCGCTGCGGAGAAGGAGCGGTCGACAGCGCCACCGCTCTTAGCAACGCCGCGCCGAACTAACGACGGGTATATATATATATATATATATATATATAGAGAGAGATATATCTCCCGAGAAAATTTGAAATTGGCGCGCGGCGCAAGTCATAAAATAAGACGTTGCCGACCGACAATGTCAGTCGAAACGATTGGCGCAGATCGGAAAAGACATACGCTAATTGGTGGAAATCGGAGAAGATAGACGGCGATTGGCGCATGGCGAAAAGAAGAGCGCGGATGGGAGGAAGAGCAAGAGGAGTGAAGATCAGGTAAAACTTGAGAAGATTTTCGAAGTTCGTAGCATCCCCACGTGTCACGGCTTTTGCAAAAAAAAAAATTAATTTTCCCGGTGCTAGTTCGTTTGTTTCGGAAGGGAAGAGTGTGGAAGTTGGAAGTGCGGCGTGCGCGAAATTTTTTTGAGTAGTCAGAAGCAAGGTAGAAAGGGACTGAGACTGTGGAAATATTGTCGGTAGTGTGGAGTGTTACGTGAATATCAAACGGTTGGTTCGAACTTTTATCCATCTCTCTCTCTCTCTCTCTCTCTCTCTCTCTCTCTCTCTCTCTCTCTCTCAAGAGAGCAACCTCGGAAGATATCCAGCAGCAGCGAGTGTACGAGGGGACTCTCTTATAAATTGCGGTAACGGGTGGGTGGGCCTGCGTGCCCTCAATTAATTAAAATTATAATGTGAACCTTGCGAGCGGGAAAAGCGGGACGCGGGAAAATAGGTGGCGGCGGCCACCAAAGGGGGGAAGGCGGGGCTGCATAGCGCGGAAGATGGCGAAGCAACCATACATGTATAATCGAATGGGAAATGTTTGTAACTATTTGTTGAAATAAATGACGTATTTGGGAAGTTGGCGCTGTTGATTTTTTTTTGTATAGAAAATGATATCGATATATACGCTTTTTTCCATAGAATAATAAAATATCTATGACAATATCAAAATTATATATACTATGAAATAACAAAAAAAACGAAAGAATATATATATATATATAATAAATAAACATATAAAATAAATATGTACCATTAATAATCAATAACTAAACAAATGTACAAAACAGAGTAATTGTGTTGAAAAAGGGCTTATACAAATATAAGAAACATTATAATATTATAAACTACAAATGTAAGTTTTGATATACCTAATGCAATCTTCGAGAGAAAGAGAGTGACAACCATTCTTATGGGTCCCAGCACTCGCAACGGGAAACACAAGCCCCCCAATTTTCCGGGCCAATCACGGGAGTGGAAACTCCGAGGAATAGAAGATATCCGCGCTTCTCCTATAAAAAGAGCAGGTTTTCATGCTCACCGTGCTATTACTCCTATCACTCCTAAGTCTACGTTATCTCTACTACTCCTACGTTATCACTCCTCACTCCACGCACTACACTCTTCACTTCAATCTTATCATTCAACTTCAAAACGAAACCACGACCAACAGCAGCAACAACAGCAACAGCAGCCAGGAAGGAAAGGCAGCGAACTCTCTCTCTCTCTCTCTCTCTAAGTGGATTAGAGTTTCTACATTGATTGAGAAATAAAAGTAAATAAACCAAAAATTTAACACTCGATTTTTTTAATTCATTTCCTTACTCTACCCTCCATAAACCTAACGGGGAAGTGATTGGGTCCCCCTTGCAAAAGGCTGGGACTATACAAGCCCCAATTCTTCTCTTCTACATCTGTCGAACTTTTAGTAGCAGTAGGGAAAGGTTAGATTGGTAGGGCAAGGCGGATAAGGGCGTCTTCTTGTAAGAGAAGGAGCCCATATCCACGAGAAGTTTTTTGGCCTTCATCTATTAATCAATAGAGATTAGGTTTCATCTTTTTTTCATCTTTTTTTTGATATATAGTCTTATTATATATCAATTAAACATCAGGGCACAGGGATCCAGAGCTCGTGGAGGCAACTCCAGGCTCAAACGCCAAGTGTAGTAAGGCATATGTGCATATATGCATGTATATGTATATATATGTATATATATGTATATGTGTGTGTGTATGTATGTATACGTATGCTTGACACAAAAAAGCTCATATGTACGGAAGGGTGAGTAAACCCAGACGTCACACGCGATAAAATTTTGTGCAAAACTCGGCGAAACCGGAACAGAAACTTCTGCAAAATTGCTTAAAGTGTATGGTAGTGATGCCCTGAGTCGTAGTCAGGTAATTCGGTGGCATACCAATTTTCAAATAGGCCGTAAGAGTTCACAAAGAGATTGTGCTACCTGGGCAAACTGTAAATCAAGTATTCTACCGCAATGTGCTCGAAAAATTACGAAGCAGGGTGCTTAGAGTGCATCCAGAAATCGCGAAAACTTGGGATCTGCATCATTATCATACTCCCTGTCACACTGCGTTTAGTGTCTCTCAGTTTTTGGCGTCGAAACGCATCGCAACATTACCACAACCACTCTATTCACCTGACATGTCATCCTGCGACTTTTTCCTATTTCGCCATTTGAAAAAATTCGTCAAAGATCGACATTTTGACTCCGTTGAAGACATCCAAGAATCTGCGACGAGGGTACTCAGAGAGGTCCCAGAAGAACTATTCCAGAATTGTTACGCAAACTGGAAAACTCACTGAAAGAAGAGTATAAATGCGGGAGCGGACTTGAAAGGGATCGAAGTGATGTACCTTACATTTTAAATATACTCGGTTTTTGAATTTTGTAGCATTACTTCATTGACTGATCTCATACACACACACACACACATATATATATATATATATATATATATATATATATATATATATATATACTATTTCGTTTACTAATCTATCCTAACATAGCTTTAAATTCAATTGAAAAGTAAAGCAAGGAATCGCATAGGGATCGCTGGGGGACGCACGCGTTTTGTAATAGGTCAAATGATATGGGCATATATACTTACTACATTCAAATTCAGCCACTTGCGAGAGTGAGAATAGATTTTACTAAACAGATAGGCAACTAATAGAATTCAAATTCTTTGAGAAAGAAAAAGCGACGTCGTATGGAAAAATAGTATGTGACACACGGGAGCAAAGGCGTTTTCGGACACAATGTACTATTATGAATTTGAGCATGCAAAATATTAAATGTCCACGTAGTTGATTAGGGCTGGTATAGTATAATGTCAAGGAGCGCGGTCGTGCTCCGTTGGCAAGTGTGGCTACTACAGCCTACGTACGACGGTGCTATATATGTATACACACACACATATATATATATATATATATATATATATATATATATATATATATATATTACACTGCGCCAAAATGACGAAGGTCAAAATTTTCTTAGGCACAACCCAAAATATTATAGTATATAGTGTAATTAGAACTGGTGATTTTTTTCAGATTTTTAAATTAATATTTAGAACTATTGCAGGCCATTTGAAATTTTTATGTACCTGTTGTACCAACTTCGCTGTGCAAGTGCTAAATTTACAACGTATATAAAACTTAATACTCAAAAAACAAAAGGACCAAATTTTTTAGAGTGGTATTAGTAATCGATACTTTCCTCAAACTGGTGAATCTGCCATAAATTAGTTAGTTGCCATCTTTTTCCAAGCAAAAAACCTTAATCCTCTAAATTAGGGTTCGAACCATAAACCCACAAAATGCAAGAAATATATAATCTTTTAAAATAATTAATATTTATAAACAATTAAAAATTATTTATTTTTAGTTTTTAATAATAAGTACAACAAATTTCGAATTTTAAATATCGGTTAATATTTACCGTTTTACATTAAACATATATGTGATCTGAGGGGCTGTCGTATCTAATATATAAATTCTTATTATTAACCGATTTTTACCATTCAAATTTCATTTTAAATGTGAAAATTTGTTCAATAGTGCTGATATATTATTGTTTATAAATTGTTTAAATTATAAAAATATTTTTTTTCACTGTATAACTCCTCATATGGTGCAAACCCTAATTTAGAGGATTAGGGTGCGCTCGAGCTCTACCTGTAAAAAGGGTCAGAGTCCAGGTTGTCGGAAAGTATCATTTTCACTTTTTCTATTTCTTTTAACAGCCCTTATAAAAATTTTTATTGCCTTGCTTTGACAAGTTGACCTACTTTTTGATGGAAAAATTTTTCATTTAAACACTATTTATACCTATTTATTATTATAATCGAATAATTCATTTTGCCAGTCGATTTTTAAAGAGTAGATCTACATGTTATAAATTTAGCAGCCAAGTTGAAACATATTTACTTGGTAAAAAAGGGTATCGAAAATAGCTGTTTTTGCCTATTTTTGACGGTTTTTAAACGTTATTATTTCTATGATATTATTATTTTTTTTAAATGAAAAAATGTGTATCTACAGTTCGTATACATATAAATCTGGAGCCAAAAGTATATGTCTTTATTATATTTTTATGTCATAGAAAAATGAATATGAAAATTACTCAATGTTAATCTCCATAAGAAAATCGTGCCTTCGGTAATAGTTGTAAATATTAATTTAAAAATCTGAAAAAAATCACCAGTTCTAGTTACAGTATATACTTGAATATTTTGGGTTGTGCCGAAAAAAATTTCAACCTTCGTCATTTTGGCGCAGTCTAATATATATATATTGATCTTACGTTATGAGATTTTCTAATAATTATTGTGTCAATATTAAATCATTATTTTACTTCTAATTATGCTTAAAATCCGGTTAAGTTCAATCTCTTTAAAATGACTTTCTACGATAGTATAAAATAAGGAAAGTATAGTGTATTCGAATTCCTTATCATTTGAAACTTCTCTTGAATGTAATTCATTTATCAATATAATCAATGTATTCTATTTATTTACATAAATGAAATGTTTTCTTAATTGGAATTCTCAGTCAATTACACATAAACGTGCGATGCTTAAAAAACAACTTATAGTTTTATTCTTTGTAAATACTTTTAATTTAAACAAAAGAAAGTATTGGAATCAATTTTTACATAGTCAAGTATATGTAAATATATGAATGAGTACCAATGTGTGTAAGTATCGAAATGTTTACTTATTATTATTCTATTTAAAAGTTTTTTATTAAAAGTGTGCCTATGCACTCACTTATTTATAATATGCGAAAACAGTACTATGAAAATATAATTTGTAAATTATTTCGACATGTACTTGTGGTTCCGTCTTTGAAAAGCTTATGGTAATTCAAATGGTTGAGAAATATTGACATCTTTTGGAGAATAGTGTACAAAATAAATTATAGTTCCCAGTCCATCGAATGAATTAAAATTAATTAATTGTAGGTTGGATATTTACGAATGTTTGTGAAAAGACATTGAATAATTTCATTTCTTTTTATCAACATAAATGCTTTATTTTCTCGAAGAAACTTAAATCTACAACACCATCAATATGAATTTGGAGTTAATAAATAGTAGATGAATAGCTCAAAAGTCTGTAACATTAAATTGTTAGATTTATCTAGCGTCGAGACTAATAACATAGATGTCTTTAGAATTCCTACCTATCAATTCATAATAGTTTAAATATTAAAAAATTTTATTAATAAGTCCAGTTAAAATATAAAAGAAAGAATATGACTTTAGTAATTTTTGTTTTCATCAAGATTTATAAATATATTAGGAGGCAAATTTAATTTCTCATATTTTTTAACGGAAAAAGTGCATTTATAATGGAAAATGGATACACATTAGCTTCATCAAAATATTTTCCGTCATCCTCTATTACATTTTCTTATCTTTCTCGCAATTTGACGATACCGTGGCCTAAGAACGATGGCTGTTTCGAGGCGATCCAATCATTCACAAGTTCTCACACTTCTTGAACATGTCGACAGTACGTATCAAGAAGGTCGTGCTGCATGGATCTGAATAGGTAGTAATGAGAAGGCGCTATGCTTGCGAGTACGCTGGAGTCACAATACTTATATATATATATATATATATATATATATATATATATATATATATATATATATATATACATACATATATATATATCAAACTCACCTTTGAGGCGCTTACTATATAGTAACTACATTATAACTTTAGTACGATAAAAGTTATTTACATAATACTTTTTTTTGAATTTGAAGTATAACGGAATAGCTTTCGTTTAAGTATAATTAGAAGTAATATAATGGTTTAATATTGATGCAATAATTATTGTATTTGAAAATCTCGAAACCCTTATCAATGTATATATAGTAGGGTCGTCCGAAGACTGTAGTACACATACTTGCCATCGGAGCGCGACCGCGCTCCTTGATAAAAAAAGTTTAATCTAAAACATTCTTATTATACTAAAGCTATTATGGAGTGAATTTTTCTTACTCCGTTCTCATGATCTTTCTAGTTATTTGACTTTGTACATTCGGTAAATACGCACTAGGTTTGCGTAATTTCCAGCAGTAAATACTAAATCCAGTGGACCAATAACGCCTAGAAGGCGAGTTTGATATATATATATATATATATATAGAACACGATGTCCAGGTATGTCGCGACATGTATCACGCTTTTGTAGTTGTTTTGTGATTAATTGAAAACCAGATCTTATATGTCTAATATTTAATATTATAAAGAAATTTATAGTATGGTAAAATTTTTGTTAAACAATTTATAAAAATGTTTTTAAACTTATTAAGATCCTGCGCTCTTTTGTAAAAATAACATATATGTTTTTCATAATAGTAATAGAATTCTTCCCTTCATCAAATAAGAAATAATATATTATTTACAAAAGAAAAAAGACATTTCAGAATTTAAATATACTAAATATAACTCAAAAATTTGTGAAATCTCTTTAAAATTACTTTCTACGATAGTATGAAATAAGGTAAGTGTGGTAAATTCGAATTGCTTATCATTTGAAACTTCTCATTAATGTAATATATTTATCAATATGTATTGTATTTATCTATATAAATGAGATGTATTCCTAATTTGATTTTTCAGTCAATTACATATAAATGTGCGATGCTTAAAAAACTTACAGTTTTATCATTTCTAAATATTTCTAATTCAAACAAAAGAAAGTATTGAAATCAGTTTTTACATAGTCAAGTATATGTTAAGACGAGGGTGGTTGAATAAGTACCTGTGTTAAAAATGACACCATTTTTTTAAACAATTTTTTTTATTTTTCAACATAGTCCCCTTTCAGTTCTCTCAACGTTCTGATCATTTTTTAAACTCCTCCAAAGGAAAGGATTTTTTTGAGCAAAATTTTTTTCCCGCGAGCCATTTGTTCTTGTTAGGGAACAAGAAGAATTCGCGGGGAACCAAGTCGGGTCAATACGGGGGATGCGGCAGCAATTGAGAACGCAATTCATGCAGTTTGGTGGTGACAACTTCAGATGAATGTGCTGGTGCGTTATCGTGATGAAACAACACCTTTTCTTCTCCAAATGTGGACGCGTCTCCTTCAATTTTTTGTCGAAGCGGTCCAATAACTCACTGTAGTATTATTAAATTTAGTATTACCTTGGTGTCTGACGTTTCGAACCGCTACAATACATCCTCAGGAACTAAACTGTTATTACTTATATTATTTTTATTTTATTTTATTTATTATTTTATTTTTAGTTATAGTTTTATTTTTATTTTATTATTAATTTTATTTCATTTTTATTTTTAATTTTTAATATAATTTATTTTAGTAATTGGGTTCATTTCAGATTCTACGGGGATGAATATAAACAAAGACAGTCTGACTGTCATTATTTTAGCTAGAATATTATATTTTAAACACTGTAAGACCGATAAAAATATTTATTAATTTAATAGAAAAAACATTAATATTTGAAAAATTATCATTACTGCGAGCCTCAATTGCATTTTCATAACATTACAATTATTTTGTCAGATAAATTTTCAGTATTTTCACGAGATTCTATTAGTGATTTGATTGAATGTACAACGTTTATTGAAACTGAAAACTGATTTTTAACTGATTTCAAAATAATTTCAAACAATTTTCTTGATAAATGATTTCGGTTATTGTAAGTGACTTAAACTGATTTTCAACAGTTCTTCAAAAACTCATGTAAAAGAGTCCAATGATTTGACAGAGTAAACAGGATCCCAGTGTAATTTTATATGGGTATGTTAGAAACGAGTTTTGAAAATTTTTTCGAACCTTGTTTTAAACGACAGTTATTACGAAGGGCAGCGTTTCCTCTTATTGAAAACTTTTACCTTGGAGTGAGATGCATGAAAAAACGGGGCGACTTTGTCGCATGACCTGAACACAGTTCGGTCGTTGCACTGTTCTTTTCTTCGTTTTTTAATGTCGGGACGCGCAACAATCGACGCCCGTTATGCCTAATCAACCTCCCCCGCGCTAAGACTTCCTTTCCATTAGAACAACAAAGATCAAGAAAATGGCACTGATGACAAATTTTATGATCTTACAAAGAAAGGTGGTAAATCTTTTGAGCTTTCTCTCTGATGACGACAGAATTCAGGTCCTTTGAAATATTTTTAAATATAGAAATAAAAATAACTATTCTCATAATAAACTATAATTCATATTTATTTATATTTTTGGGGTATGTAGTCACAAAATCTAAAATTATTTACCAATAAATCCTTATTTATGCAGTTTCTTTGATGCCAAAATTATTTATTAAATGAAATACAGCATAAACTTTGTGGAAGTGCGCCTGGCAAGTTCATATCTGCTTTTTTATTAATGATAATGAATTATCGGAACAGGTAGTAGAAGAAAGTTCATTCAAAAATATCGATGATTCAAGATAATTAATACTTTTTTATGAGTTCACGCATGGACAAAATGATGTGAAAATAAACTCGGTTATTTATAAAGGAGCTGAGTACTTTATTAAGCTACTTATTTCCATTAAAACTATTTATTTATTATAATTTTTTCGAGTTCTAAATATATTTGCGTAAACTATATATGCTGTTATGTATAAGGATGCATGTAAAATCCAATTGGCCATTGGTTTTCATGGTTCATTCTTCAAGACGTTATTGCGTTATATCAATTATTCTTTGTTAATCTATTTCGGATAATTTTGTAATCAGATTTTCTTTTTCTTTCTAAAGAAATTTTATTGCTTACAGACCAATTGTTTCCAGCCGATTGATACATCACTTAGAAATATTCTATAGGTATTATTGAATTAATTACACCGATTTCCATAATTATGCTAGTAAATTTTTGTAGAAGTAATTTTTTTTTTAGAATTCGAATCCGGAATTGGAATTTGTCCATTTATACCTCACAACCAATATTTTTACCAATTTTGGCTGCGAATTCGAATTCTACTCCAAAGATTACATCGAAAATGATCCTCAATTATCCATGAATACTCATAACTTCTTATTTTGTAGATCTGTGTTATGACTGATACAAGAAATGAACAGACTATTGCAACATCGATAGATTTTCCGTATTTGCGGCCACGAGATGATTCTATAAAATACCTTAAGTGTCAAGAAGCGCAGCTCATTCAGTCAAAAAGTCGAATGAATAGAATACTGATATATTTATCGAGAATCCCTTGGTGAACTATATTGCCCAGGCACAGGAACATGTTCTTTTTTGTTACTCTTCTATATAAAAGCGCGATCTTGGATCAAAGATTTGAACCCCGCGTACAAGTCGAGTTAGTTATTGAGTAAGAGAAGGAGGACGGAGAACAGCGTCAAGTACAAGACAAATAGAGGAAAAGCAGTCTGCCAGATCTTTCGCATCGCACAAAAATAATAATCGCAGCAGAAACTGACAGATCGGTGATCGTTATTCTTTAAATGATGCATGCATTTTCCGGTGTATGTATCTTCTCTATATCGCCTCCAGGAGATGTATATAAGAGTGTGTAACAGCAGCGCAGTGAAACATCAAGAATGCTATCGCGGTTCGAAAGAGCGAACAGACAAATGCACGTGTGGAGCATCGCTGTATGATAGCTTTTCGGATGTAATTATCCAGTTGTAAGTGCGGTCGGCTGCTATTATTGCTGCTGACAGCTATCAGACGGGTGATCAAAAATATCGGAACAGCCATGTGGCCATCATTGCAAGAGACAATCAGAGAGAGAGAGAGAGAGAGAGGAGAGAGAGAGAGAAAGAGGGGGGGAGCGGTCACGTATAAAAAAAATAGAAAAGGTGATATGCTTTATTTGTTCTATCGAGGTCTGTTTTGGATTTCTAATGTCTTGTGCATTGAACAATTTATAGTTCTTGACCGGGCGACTTTCTGGCACGCAAATAAGTGCTTTAAAAGAACTTGATAGTCGTGTGACTAAAAATTTGACATTTCCGTTAATGAAGTACTCGAGACAAATATAAAAATAAATTAGTCAGTGCTTACTGGTTTTATAATATCATATCGGATCTTTTGATCTTAATCAAACTATTTATCGTTTAATGGTTAGATATTCCAATCTGTGATAGTCATACAAATAGAAAGCATCAGTTATAAGTGTTAATATATAATACCCCCTCCTTATACTAAACGATATGTACGTAAACAATCTGGTCTTAATGCCGTCGTGTAGGAGGATTTAATTTTCTCAAGAATTCATAAGTGAGCAAAAATTCACCAATCGATCCAATAAAGCAAGGATCCATCAATCGAGCATTGTCGTCCCTCCTTTCCCAAGTTCTTTTCTACTACCCTAGCTGCCGAACGCGTGGCACTACTCAGCTATTGGGCTGCGGCGATGTTAAAGGAGAGGATGTTCGATTAGTTTTTGTTGCGGGGGAACGTATAGACGAGTACAGGTCTACCACTCTCTCTCTCTCTCTCTCTCTCTCTCTCTATCTCTCTCTCTCCCTCTCTGTCTCTCCCTCTGTCCCTCTCTCTATCCTTTGAGTGATACTGCGGAAGGTTTACCACGCGTGCACTTTAACACCCTTGGATGATTCAGTCCGAACGGCATGGCACACTGTGGACGGCTGAGAAGGAGCCTGTTACTTAGTCGTACACAATTACTATATATCTCTGCTCCAGTAACTATAGTATAGCGTAGTTACAACGTTGGACAGTTGCTACGGATGGATATGCCGAAGTCTCCAGCGCTCCCGCCATCGTTATCCCATCGCGATGCTGCCCTATCCCATTCGTTCACCTCTGCAGCCGATAAATCTCCGTTTTACAGTTTGTACTTTATGTATATAAATATATATATACAGCATCCCCGTCTCGGCTTCTTTTGTATAAAAATCTATATTACTATAAATAATTGACCGTAATTTACCTATCGTCGCTTCTGTATAAAAAGCTGCTTCAATGTAGCGTCCACTTTAAAAAGTTTATAACTTGTCGACCATTTGATAGAACACATACACACACACACACACACACACAAACACACACACACACACACACACACACACACACACACACACACACACACACACACACACACACACACACACATTACATTACATATGACTTCTATGGGAAAAATTGTACTTTCGAGTTCGAGCGGTAGAAAACGATATCCAAGTGTCTCGAGAGTACAGGGAGTAGTATCTTCCAACGATAGAATATGTCTCGGGAGGACTCTTACTGGGAGTGTGCGTGTTCGAATTATAGAATACGAATCTGTTCATAGAAGTCGTACTGACATAAATGGACATTGTTGGCCACCAACTATACACTATCATCCGAACACGAAACTCCACGTAGAAGTTGACTCGACATACCTGAATATCGTTTCCTACCAACTAAACATGATAGTCCCAGTAGAAGTTGTCCCGAGAAAGCTAGCATCGCGTACTAACGACTAAACCTAATACTCTCCGTAGAAGTCGTTGAAAAAGACCTAGACAAAGTATTTTACCGTCCCAACACGAAACCTCCCATAGAAGTTGTTTTTTTCATACCTAGACGTCCTTTTCTATCAACTAAATACAATATTCCCCGTAAAAATCGCCCAGAGACACCTGACATCGTTTTCTAACATCCAAACACACAACTACCCATAGAAATTGTATTTAAAATGTGTATATATAATATCTACAATACAATATACATACAATATATATATATATATATATATATATATATATATATATATATATATATATATATATATATATAGTTAGTATATACCCGTTCTTCATTAGCTTATTTTTTAAACTGACCATGGATATTGCCTTTTTATGCAGAAGTGACGATATATTTTATATAGTAATATACATAGTTTCGAGGTTGTTGGTAAAGAACGATATTTTGCTATCATTTCTTTTGTTCAAACTAAAAAAAAAATAGTCTCTTGTCACCATTCTGAACTTAATATAATGTATACAAACAAATTTTGTCGTCTGAGAAAGGAAAGAGAAGGAGAAAGAAAGACTGAGATAGTGACAGAGAGAGAGAGAGAGAGAGAGAGAGAGAGAGAGAGAGAGAGAGAGAGAGAGAGAGGTTTTTCCCAAGTAAGAGAAAATAAAATTTACAAAAATCAAAAGATGTCCATAAAGTGTAAGTATAGTGTCAGATTAACCTGAAGAACAAAAAAGGTTATACCACGCCACACATTGTTTAGGATACAAATCCCAAAGTTGGATTCGTCTGAGCTGGCCTGGTATTAATACTTTAAGCGGAGTACTTTGAGTTGATGTTCGTGATTCAAGACGCCGCGTAGTGGCCGCTGGTGGAACTGACTGTTAAAACCATTAACTTAATTTATTGATGAAAGTAAAATGATTTTCAATAAAAAACATAGCCTATGTCCTTCCCAAGATAATATAGAATCTATATGTCAAATTTCAGAACAATCGGTTCAGTAGTTTTTTCGGTTATTGCGTACAAACAAAAACTCGCTTTGTCTTTATAAATTAGTATGATATGATATGATATGATATGATATGATATGAAGTATGATATGAAGTATGATATATATATATATATATATATATATATATATATATATATATATATATATATTTTAACGGACAATTGATATAAATAATTGAAGGCTTACAAAATACCTTAGAAAAATCATAATGTGGTAAAAATATGACTTTGATTAACAATATAGTTAGATCGTTTTAAAAACCTTTCCTTTATATTATTTATACGTATGTATTATATGCATTCACCTACTGCCCGTTGAACAATCGATACAAAGAATGATTTGATATATTCAAAAATTAATTTTTACAAAAACTCATGCATATTTTTTTTTAATCTATACTCATTAAAAAATGGTTAAAAATGTTAATTTATAAATATATATTGAATTATTTTTTTGATGTTTTGATGTTATTAAAAATTTGTTTTCAATTGATGATTAAGAGGCTTCGTCTGTTGCATATATATAGATAGCGAGAGAGAGAGAGAGAGAGAGAGAGAGAGTGGTAGAGAGGGAGAGAGAGAGAGAGAAAATGGTGAGATGAATTACTCACAATAAAAGGGGCTTGTTTCGAGCCAGGATTGTAACGCCGCTTGCGCTTTGGAATCTGTCACCCTGATGTTTTGCGGTTTTTTTTCTCGAGAAAACTTGTCGAGGGAAGTGGGTAGGTAGGGAGAGGTGTCTGCTGTTACTCGTTGTGAGATTTAAAACAATTACAAGACTGGAGAAGCAGTGGAGGCGGCTGGGAGCGAACTAATCTTGAGGGCGGTTTAATTAAAAGTGGTGCCAACTGACGGGTGGCAATCGATCAACACTCCCTCAATCCAAGTTTCGGACGACTCACGAAATGACGAGCATGTTATAAAAGGGCGTATTGCTCTTATTTAATAAGTCGGAATCCCGCAAGATCGATGAGATGCTTCTTTCCTTCCTTATTGGGAGTGCGTGAAATTAGTCTTTAAATCAAGCACGACAAAGAGGATTAAAATTATATAAATTTTTTAAATATTTAGTTTGTTTGTGTGTATTTTTTTATAGAAAATTTAATTCATACAACATTTGACTGTTATCAATTGAAAATATAATTTATTCTAATTTATACTGTTGAATATTTACATTACGTCTTTAGTTTTCAATTGTTTTTAGCTTTTATGTAATTTTTACTCTAAACTAAATTGAGTAATATTTCTACAAAATTAAGGTCAAAATTTTCAGAAATATTTTTAGAATACGATCTGAAAGCTCCATATAAGTAATAAATTGATTTTTAAGTTAGAGTTATTAATTTAATTTTAATTTAATTTAAATTAATTAAACAACTGACATTTTTTTTTGAATTATAAGTTTTAAGAACGACAGAAAAATACTTTAAATTTTATTATATATTTGCATAGAATTTCTCAAAATATTTGTAACTTCCTTTTCAGAGATTAATGGTCCAATCTTGTAATAATTACTCGTACAAAAAAAGAGGATCTACTAATCGTTCGATTGTCAGTATACGGATATCATAAAAACGTATAATAAACTATCTTCACTGGGAAATCTTGAGACTCTTGACAATGCGTTTTATTCTAATTGAACTATATATGTATGTAATTATTGAAAAAAAAATCATGTCATATATAATTTGGTGAGGTGAAATTATAAGGGAATGTGTGTAGAGTGTAAATGAAAAATAAGAATATAATTGACATCATAACCGGTGTAGAAATATCCCCAAGATAGCCTTAGCTTTAAGACGGATTCTAATTAGTATTTCTAATGATTTCTGAACTAGAGATTGTCTTACTGATTCACATTGAGATTTCGGTAAAGTTGACTAATGTTTAGAAAAAAGGCATATATTTCATGTTTTTCTTACTTGGACCTAGTTTTCTTTCCTCTACTTTTCGTTATTGTTTTGAGAAAAATGTTCATGTAGGTTTTCCATGTCGGAATTCAATATGAGGATCCCAAGGTCCGCGCTTTGCCTAGTAGTTAAGTTTTCCTACTTGGGGTCTGGTTTGATATTCTATATATTTTTCTATTCTATACCTCTAGTCGCAGTGTCAGTGTCAACCGTGCTTGGTCATTTCTCCGTTTAATTCTCAGTGATCCTTCATAAAACATCCCAGTTGATACGAATGTTCTTTTGTTTTGTCTTTCTTGTTGAAATATAATTATACATACACGCTTATTTTTATAACGTACTTAAATGCTGTGAAGATTGGAAAGCAATTTATTCCTCTAACTTTCTATTATAATTCAATAGAATAATAATAAGAAAGTAAAATTAAAATCATTTATTCTCAAATATTACAAAGAATACTATTAATGTAATACATACGGTCTGCTAGAGTAATAGTATTATTTCATAACCTAAAACTATTAATTCTAAATAAAATTTTTATATTACATTTTCATATGGATATGAGTATAATAAAAAATAAACATAGATATCTTATTTGCGAGTTTAATGACTATTGTAATAAAGATGGAATATACATTATACTGGATGAAAAATGGAGATCGATATGCTACAAGTTAGATTCAATATAATAACATATAAAAAGATTGTGAAATTAAATATCTAAATCCACCCTATACGAAAAAAGCTTTTTAGCAACTCCATGTAAAAATGCAGTCTTATTTGCCACCATTGTTATGCATGGACAGTAACAATTAAGGGAGGTGCAGGTAAGAAATTCGTTTATTTTTTATATCTTGTTACTATTCTTTCAGTTATCAGGTATGTGAATAAGTCTTTCCCGTTTTTTTTCAAATTTTGAGCCTTTATTGTGAAAAAATGGTTACAAATGAATTATTGAAAGTATTGGCCATCGCTAGCTACAACTTTTTCCCATCTTTCTGGCAACATACGAATCCCGTTGCGAAAAAATTCGACCGGTTTGGCCTCTATCCAGTCATCCACCCATTTTTTGGCTTCCTCGTAGGAATGGAAGTGCTGGTCAGCCAGGCCATGCGTCATCGATCTGAAGAGATGGTAATCAGACGGAGCAACGTCTGGACTATACGGCGGGTGGGGTAGGACTCCCCATTTGAGCGTTTCTAAGTATGTTTTCACCGGCGGTGCAACATGTGGGCGAGCATTGTCATGTTGCAAAATAACTTTGTCGTGCCTGTCGGAGTATTGTGGCCGTTTTTCTCGCAGTGCGCGGCTCAAACGCATCAATTGTCGTCGATAGACCTCGCCTGTGATCCTTTCATTCGGTTTCAGAAGCTCATAGTAAACCACACCTAGCTGGTCCCACCGTATACGGAGCATGAGCTTGGCGCCATGAATATTTGGCTTGGCCGTCGATGATGATGCATGGCCGGGTAGTCCCCATGATTTTCTTCGCTTCGGATTATCGTAACGTATCCACTTTTCATCGCCAGTCACGATACGATGCAGAAAACCCTTTCTTTTATGTCGCTGAAGCAGCTGTTCGCAAGTGAAAAAACGCCGTTCGACGTCTCTCAGCTTCAGTTCGTACGGCACCCAATTTCCTTGCTTTTGGATCATTCCCATGGCTTTCAAACGCTTGGAAATGGTTGTTTGGTCAACTCCCAATGCTTCAGCAAGTTCTTCTTGCGTTTGACAAGAATCTTCATCAAGCAAAGTCGCCAATTCTCGATCTTCAAAGATTTGCGGCCGCCCGGAACGCTCCTTGTCTTCCACGTCGAAATCACCGCTTTTGAAGCGTGGAAACCATCCGCGAACACTTGAATCATCGACACAACCTTCTCCATAAGCATCCTGAAGCAATCGATGCGTCTCGGCAGCAGATTTCTTCAAATTGAACCAATAAAGTGAAACTTCCCGTAAATGACGTCGACTCGGCTCAAATTTCGACATTTTCACGATATCAAAAATTTATGATGCGAAAAAATTTTAACTTATGTGTTAGTATGGAATTGTTGACATATGAATAAGCTTTGATTATGACATATGTAACCATTGAATACTCGCACAGTATTGGTGGCGCCATCTCTTACAAAAAACGGGAAAGACTTATTCACACTCCTAATAATTTTTTATTTATAAATTGCTTTTACTAAATAGATACATATAAAAAAGCGAAAGATAGAATTTTGAAAATAAAAAATGCGGTATCATATGCATTTACTATAGATATAGACAACAATGATGAAGGAAAAGCTAATAACCTCAATAGTTTTTTTTGCGAGAAAGCTCTAGAAGCTATATTATCGCTTTCCGATAATCAGTTGGAAGAAACTAGTGATTCTAATACTAATTCTTCTTCTGATTCATCTAAAAATGGCAGAAGAATTAAGAAAATGTGAGAAAATATATATATTGGTTTATTTTTAACAGACACAAACAAACACATGCACACACATACACTCTCTCACGCGCATGCACACGGACGCACGCGCAGCATTTTCTTAACATAAAACTACATTTGATTTTACATGGTAATAATATTTATTTTAATAATGTAGCTCATTTAAATAATTGTAAAACAGTTAAGAAAAGATTTAAATTGTAAAAAATATTAAAATATAATTTGTAACATTATAAAAAACTGATTTATATATTACTTAAAAAAGTTTTGGTATAGATTTCGATAAATAAATTTCGTGAATTGGTTTTTATAAACAATTTTGTTCAATTTATTGCATAATTATAAATGTGAAAAAGTGGTATCTAATATGTTCTTAAAATTATTATTAACTTATTTTTATTTTTCAAATTGGACTTAACAATTTTAAATATAATACAAATTAATAAATATTTTTTTATTGGTCTTCCAGTCCAATCAATTCCATCCAAAAATAAAATAAAATAAAAATAAAAATAAAATAAAAATAAAAATAAAATAAAAATAAAAAATAAAAATAATAATAAAAAATAAAAAATAAGAAATAAAAAAAAAATAAAAAAAAAATAAATAAATAAAAAATAATAAAAATAAAATAAAAATTAAAAATAAAAATTAAATTAAAAATTAAATTAAAATTATAATGACAGTCAGACTGTCCTTGTTTACATTCACCCCCGTAGACTAATCTGAAAATAAAATATTAGCTGAAAAAATTCTTTGTTAGTAAATGTAAACAAGAAATGGGGGTGAATGTAAACAAGGACAGTCTGACTGTCATTATAATTTTAATTTAATTTTTATTTTAATTTTTATTTTTAATTTTTATTTTTTTATTTTATTTTTATTATTTTTTATTTTTATTTTTATTTTTTTATTTTTATTTCTTATTTTTTATTTTTATTTTATTTTATTTTTATTTTTATTTTATTTTATTTTTGGATGGAATTGATTGGACTGTAAGACCAATAAAAAAATATTTATTAATTTGTATATGGGCAGTCGACAGAAGTACAATTCAATTGTTTTAAATATAATACATTGAAGATAAAAATCAGACTTCGTTATACATACATTTTTCAATATTAATGTAGGAGCTTATCTCGTTCCAATAAATATATCATTGATGCATATATATGGTCAAGCCTTGCAATTATACCTAGCAAATTGAATCAGCTTTTTTCTCCTCTCTCCCCCAATGCACACTCACACGCACTATATTTATAATCTATAAATTCTACATATTAAATACGTATAACTTTGATGAATTTATTTTTAATTAAGTATATTGGTTTTTATTCAATAAATATTAGTTGTGAATAGCTAAGTCTTATAAAAATAATACAAAGAGTAAAAAACCAATAACATTTGCATCAAGAAGTAGAGTAAAGAAATTGAAAAAAATTGAAAAGAAAGTAAGTTTATTTATTATTAGTTATATTGCTAATTATGTCTTTTAATCAACATGCTATATGCATTTTTTAATTTTAAGATACTTCTACAAATTTTAATAAGAACAAGAAAATCTGATTCTGATTTTGAAGCTATGTCAGAAAAGGCATTTTTAAGTAAGTAAAATTTAATATTTATTTTGAATACATACTATAATTTAATTTGTAATAGCTAGTTTAAAAATACTATCTAACTTCAGATTTTTTAGATGAAACTACGTTAATGTTAAAAAAAGATCCTCTGAACATGGAAAAAAATAGTTTTCAGAATAGTGAGAATTTATGACATAAAAATGATATTTCATACATAAATAATTCTCGAGATAATAATCAAATTTTTTTTGGAGTAATATTTCATAAATATTTGTTATAAGAATATGACAGCATTATTACTTTTATAATATGTATAATTTTTAATTATATATTTATCAATTCTAAGATGATATTGATGACGCTTTAACCTCGGTCACTAAGATACCAGAAAATGATCCATTAGAGAATTTAAATATTATAGACGTAAAAATATTTATGTCTTTAAAAATTAAATTAAATTTAAATAAAAGGATATCATTGTCACATTCAAAACATAATATTGATACAAGAAGTAATTTATGTACAGCTATTTAACATAAGTATTTATAACATTTATGTAATTTAAATAGTAGTAATATGTATACTTAATGATGTTACATACACAGACGCACATATTTCAATATTTTTCCTTTTCAGTTATGAAAGTTTTATTGAAAGAAATTGCGATAATAAAAATTACAGTAGAAGAAACCAATCAAGACGTTAAAGGGCTGATGAAACATATAACTGGTTCTAATAACGAATCGTTATTAGAATTGCGTTACCTATTACCAATTTTGAGGATTGTATGCTTTTAATAATCTGTTAGAGGAAGATACAAAATTAAAAGATGCATTTGTATTATGCTAGATAGGTATATGTTGTTTCCATTAAAATGGAAATAATACGACGAAAGAAAAAATATGTGAAGAATATGTTATGTCATAAGATGTAAAAATATATAATGTAAAAAATATATATCGGCTTTTTAATTATTACTTAAGTATTATTTTTTTTAATATGTATTCTTATAAAATAAAATAAATATATAAAAAATGACTAAATAATTTACTGAAGTATTTATTTTTCCTTAATTTAGCTTCTTGAAATAAATATTTTCTTCTTTGATATATACACTTACAGTTTTAGATGTATATACGTCAAATTATAAATATTTCTTTACTTTTAAATAAATATTTTTAAAGGGGAAAAAATATTTATTTTATATGATCAAATTATTATTATTATTATTATTATTATTATTATTATTATTATTATTATTATCTTTTTTAATAGAATTGCTTTAGTGGATCTTGCTAGATCTCCCTTAGTAGTACTGGTTCGACTTTCTTATTAGAATCCCATCCAAAATGGGACAAATACATATGAAGATCTATTACGATTCCCATACTGTATCCTAGGAAGAAGTAGGAAAATATAACCAGATTCCGGTAGGATTCTATACAAAATTTCTACACGGGAACCTTTAATTCAGAAATAAGCTAACACATCAAAGGCATAATAAATCCCAGTCGCAGGTGGAGGAAAAGCCGTAAATGTGTATACCCTTTAATAATATTACAATCAAACTGAAATTACAAAATGCTAAATCACAATGTCTCGAAACAAGCTTATCACTATAGACACTACAACTTAGAATATAGAAAAGGATTAAAATATACCTGGGTGGCACTTATAGTCAAGTACAATATATGAATTGCCAATGCAAAAAAAAACTCAAAATTCTTACCACCTGACCTTTGCACACAAGGATCACAAGGATCGAGAAGAAGGTATTGCCCACAGCATACGCACACACACACACGCGCGCGCGCGCAAACACCACAGGTCCGACGTCTGGGAGACACCGCGAAGTCGCAGATTACCGATCAAAGGCAGAAGAGGATGGCAACACCTTGAGGCGCGAACGGCCTCGAGTAGCACAGGAAATTGCCTGACGAATACTTCCTGGACTGCGTCGTTGGCTGGAATTAATATTAGCGGTATCAATACTGTATCTATCAATTGCCTCGGCCTTGAATTGAATATGTACGCACCAAACTACACTAACAATATATGGCACGATGTATATATGTTTACGGAGGAAAAGAATCGATCTTTGAACAACTACTGGTCTTCTGTGCATTTGTAAATAAGCTCTAACTGAGCCTAGGAAGCATTCTTGCTTCAAAACATTTCGCATCCCTGCAATTCCTTGAAAAGGCCCGCAACCTATAAAAATACAGGATACTGCTACTAGGTCTAATCACATAAACGAATTAGTACTACATTTCGTACTATCGGCACGGACTCTTCATTTTCATATGCCTACTCTTTTACCTGAGATTTAACGGTACCTTTTGTCTAGGAAAATCTCCAAAAATTGTCGGCCACCTGTTTTTATTGGCGCGGTGCAATAAATGCAACATGAATTTATTAGTGCAGTCTCTCTCTCTTTCGCGCGCTCTCTCACTCGTACACTTTCTCTCTCGCACACGCTCTCCAACTCACACACGGAGTGCAGATGTCGCGAACAGTAATAGTATGCATTAACAATAAATGATAAAGGTTGTAATTTGTATTAACAAAATAAAACCATTTTTGTTAAATACATATCTTCAACAATTGAAATGGTGAGATATGGTTTCAATCTATATGATACAGTTACACAGTGGTGCATATAAGTTCAATTCGCTAATACAATTGACTCTTCTGCTTTCTTTTATGTAACAAGGGAAAGAATGGGATCACGATACAAGACTCTGTTTGCACACTTCTGTGGATTCCTAAATTCGTAAAAGATATCATTTTAATATTGTCGTCAATTTCACAATTTTACAGACGCAAGCGACAATTACAAGATTTTAATTATTTTACTTTATTTTATGTTGGTAAATACACTGATATAAAATAATTATTTATCATAATATTGACGTATTAACGCTATTATATTCTCTAATATTACAAAATTACGTAATGGACAAATCATTATAAAGCCATTAATAAACTTATCTGATATTGATGCAACATTTGCCAGATACTTTTGTAATGTTTTTAATAATAGAAATTTTGATTATGAATTTAAATTATAATTAATTACTATTGTCTGTAAATCTATAATTTAATTAAACAATACTAAAATGAAATACTCTCGTAATTGAATTGAATGACCTTGAAATAATTATTCAAGATCAAATTTCTTATTCGGTATTTCGACATGTAAATTAGTAAATCCAAGTAATATTCATTTATTTAATTGAGGAGAAGTATTGTAAATGGTAGAACGTATCCTCAAAGTAATTATAAAGCTAAGATATTTTATTTTTATAAGTTTATACCAAATGTATACTCAGAGTCTTTTGCGGAAAATTTCTTCTCCCTTTGCCTCTCTCGTCAAAGAATCGCTCGAACCGCATGTAGATAGAATTACTTTGCACGAGGCCGGGACGCACGTGATTGCCTTACGCGTAACACGAGACTCACTAACTGTACTTCGCTCCTCTCCGCGTCGAATCTTTGCTCCCTCCTCTTCCCGCTCTTTTCGCGCGGCCGACCGCCGCGTCGAGGTCGGGCAGTGTTTACATATATGCATGTGCCGCGGCTCGCGAGACGCATTTCGAATGCGACCTCGTGACTATATATATATATATATTTATATTTATATATCTCAAATATAAATGAGAAAATTCTATTCCGATCACTGATATTTTTTTTGTTATTTAACATCACTCTATTTATGCTTCGGTGCTAATTAGCGATGGAGGTGTACGATGTGTTTGTAAACAAAGCACATGTAAATTATTACAGCGGTGCCTGTATCAATCGGCCGAGACTGCGATTTGAACTCTGATCACCAAGTTACTAGTCTTTCGTTCTAGCGATCGAGCCATCGTAGGCCTCATCACTGATATTTGAAGTACATACGAAAAATGTTTTTTGATTCTTGACAGCATTAATTATAAATCTATAATGTTAAAAAGCAATATTTAGCAAAGGAAAGTTTTTTTTTATTATAAGTGGACATTATTTTGATGAACTAGAACTAAAGAACTAATTGTGTAATACAATTTTTCTTTTTTATATTGTATGTACTCGATACATCTATCACATAATAAAACTATACTAGTTCAGCTATTTTTCTTATATTTCTCTTCCTTCCTTTTTGTTTCAAATCAAATGATAATTGAACTTTTTTTCATAAGTTATTATTAAAATAAAGCGAATTTGATTTTAAGAACATTTTAAATCTATAAACATTTCAAAACTTTTTTATTTGATACTTTTAATATTTAAAATGTCTTGCGAGGCAAATACAAATTATTGCTAAACTAATCCGATAATCCAGTAATCATGGGATTACTGGAATAATATTCAGTAGAATAATATGGCAATCAATTATACTTGCCATTGAATTTGAATTCTGAAGGAATTTTAATGAGCTTTTACAAAATTTACAAATATATATGAGGTATATAAATGTATATATATATATATATATATATATATATATATATATATATATATATATATATATATATATATGTATATAATCTTCGTTCCCCGGGATGAGGGGGTTAAGTCAAATAGATGGAAAGGAGGTGAGATTTGAAATGATTAACAGCACACTTTTAAAAAAAATACAGTGTGCGACTCTGGTGAACGTACAAGCACCTTCGTTATCTTCTCGACATTGGGAGTTCGTTGACGGAGGGAGGGTAGTCGAAGGAAGATGAGGAATAGGAAGACGGTAGTTTTACGGGCCCGTTCCTTAGTAATTCCTGTAATTGGTCCAATGAAGGTCTACCGGACTGGGTGGTATCTACATCGCCAGAGTTGAGAGACTTCAAAATTCTACCTGCTGCTTGCGCTCCCTGCTGTAGCTGTTCGCACCATTGTTGGAGTTCCTGTAGCTGCCGATGATGCAGCTGCTGTTGCTTGTGTAGCTGCTGCTGCACCCGTTGTTGTTATTGTTGTAATTGCTCCTGCTTTAGTTGAAGTTGCTGCTGCTGCAAGAATTGTGAATCTTGCTGTATTTCCTAGTCCTGGTTCTGTTAGTCCATTGTCGGTTGGGCGCCACTGACATTCATTTGACCGGCAGAAGTCATATCGGCTCGAGATCGCTTCGTATGTTGTTGCGTTCGTTTTGCGGGAGGGGAGATCATGTCATGGGTAGAACGGGTAGTGGACCGTCGAACACCTCCAAATTCGTGTAAGCCTGTTAGTATTATGTATATTATATAATATTATATAATATATATAGTTTCGAGGTTGTGAGTAAAGAACCCTATTTGTTCGTAAAGAACTTCTGAAGATAATAAACCTGTGAAAACAAAAACATCATTTATCGTCACAAATTACGTTTATTATGATTTGATATACAACCATATTATAATGTAGATTTTCCTACATAAGAATAAGTAACATCTAGGAAAATCAAAAGATGCCCAATCAAAAGGTGTGGATACTTTTTCAGATTAACCTGAAGAACAAAAGATAATACGGACTAAAATCACATCTTCTTTAGGATAATAATCTCAAAGTTAGATATGATCATTCAAATGAACTGGCCTGGTATAAACACTTTAAGCTTACTTCTTTAGTTGATATTCGTGATTCATAACGCCAGCTACTGACTGTTGGTCAAATGGACTGCTAAGACCATTAACTTAATTTATTGATGAGAGTGAAATGAATAAATTAATCAATTTATCATAGCTTAAATTAGGCACATCTTAGAATGAAGAATGTGAACATTGTCAATAAAATTAAGAAAGAGGTAGAAACTAGGTTTAAAGCTGAAGCATTATTTCTAGTTATTACATGAACATTTTAATTCCGATTTAAGTTTCAATTACTACAATCGAAAAAATTCATTTTTATACAATATTATAATATTATGTTTTTTATAGAATAAAAGTAACATCATACGATATATAAATAGTTTGAAAGAATTATAAAATAATAATAAAGTCTTTTTCGAGAATAAGCCTTTTGAGAAAATTAAACTGGTTTCGCATTAGCTCTTATGAGAGATCCGCCGGAAATGAGATTAATTTTTATTAATACTTTTTAAAAAAATGAAAGATTCTATTCATAAATGAGACGTGTACTAATTAGTTCCTAAAGATTTAATGATATCTTGAAAGTTAAGTATCACTGGTAATTTCAACTAGATATTTAAATAAATAGCGGTCATATCGTGTGTTGCCGAAAGTACAATGTCTGCCGTACAAGCGAGCTGACAGACGACACATAGTGGGAAATAAACACGATTTTGTGTCCAAATCGTAAATCTCTTGAAGGATTAGAGATGAGTGAACGAGTAAGGGATCAAATTAAAGGTAAAATCATAGAGAATAAAGGAAAAATATTGAGATGTAATAAAAATTGCTAAATTATTTTGAAAAATGTAATTAAGCAAGAAAATTTAATTTTTTTGACCTAAACAGTTTTCTTGAAAGTTATATAACTTTTAATAGGTAAAAGATATATTAAAAAAACAAAGATTAAAATTAAGGGCAAAGAAGCATACATATGTTTAGAATTATAGCACATTTATCAATAAAAAAAAGTCGAAAGAAATGCAAATTTTGTTAAAAAAATTAAAAAATTTGATTTTAAAATCATATAACTCTTCAATGATACTTGATAAATTAATGAAAAGTAGCTTAAATTCAAGAACAGGTTTCGTTAAATAATAAATCAATGGAAAAAAAGTTACAGAGTTATGCGATTCATATTAAAAAAATTTGTTACATCTTACATTTCTTTGTGAAAAATTGTTGTTTCAAAATCACATATCTCCCGAAAAAGAATAGATAAATTATTCAGACAAACAATAAATTAAAGCTTAATATTAGTAGAGTAAGAGAAAAATATGTAGAAATTATAAAAATTTATTTATCGAATATTGAAAGTCGACTAAGTATGAAATTTCAATTGTTGTAACTTAATGTTTTAGTATCAAGATCGTGTATCTTTTGAAAGAAAAGATATGTTAAAGTAAAACATACACAATAAGAAAAAATAGTAACAATTTATCAACATGTATTTATTAATTTAACTATCTAAAAGTAAAACAAATCTCGTTCATCTATATATATATATATATATATATATATATATATATATATATATATATATATATATATATATATATATATATACATACACATAGACATATACATACATATATACATACATACATACACATGCCCATACGCATACACAATACCTGAACTATGACCCTTTCTTCAGGCACAAGCTCAGACATACACTAATCCTTTAAATTAGAGTTGCACCATATAATAAGTTACACGGTTAAAAATCATATTTTCATAATTTAAACAATTTCTAAACAAGAAGATAATAGGAATATTGAGCAAATTTAAACATTTAAAATGAAATTTGTTTAAATTGTTGAAATTGTGTAAAATGTTTAAATTTGCTCAATATTATTTTTAACTATATAACTCATTATATGATGCCAACCCTAATTTAGAGGATTAGTGTGTGTCCGAGCTTGTGCCTGAGAAAAGGGTCAGAGTTTAGGTATTGTGTGTATGCGTTTGCTCATGTGTATGTACGCATGTATATATATATATATATATATATATATATATATATATATATATTGCGGGCGATGGCTTCAACGAGAACCGTCGGGGCTTGAAGCTAAGCGCTCGCTGCGTCTTCTCTGTCTGGGAGTGAGGCGGCGGTATCGGGCCTGATGGTGAGGCTTAAAATCGTCTCTTTTCTGATGGGCTACAGTGCACGAGCCACGCACAGAGCGGGGCTAATGATATTCTTCAGTTATGACGTAGTAGAGTTAGTGAAGTGCATCTGTATTGCACCGTGTCTCTACAGAGAAAAAGAACTTCGCTTCTCTCTAGTTCCAGCGTCGCGTTGCGCGGTGCTTCGCGCTTACGCGCACACGCGGTTTTGTCACGCACAAACCGCCCATCGGGACGGTTACAATATATATATATCTGTACTCGAACGAGATTTGGTTTCCTTTTAGATAGATGAAATTAAATTAATAAATGCATTTTAATAAATTCTTACTATTTTTTTCTTATTGTGTATGTTATTCTCTTTATTTTCATATGTTTTACGTTAACATATCTCTTTTCTTTCAATAGATACACGATCTTAATACTAAAACTTTAAGTTACAACAATTGAAATTTCAAACTTAGTCGACTTTCAATATTCGATAAATAAATTTTTCTAACTTCTACATATTTTTCTCTTACTCTACTGATCATAAGCTTTAATTTCTTGTTTGTCTGAATAATTTATCTATTCTATTTCGGGAGATATTTGATGAAACAACGATTTTTCACAATTCTCAAAGAAATGTAAGATCTAACAAATTTTTTTAATATGAATTGCATAACTCTGTAACTTTTTTCCATTGATTTATTATTTAACAAAACCTATTCTTCAATTTAAGCTATTTTTCATTAATTTATCAAGTATCATTGAAGAGTTACATGATTTTAAAATCACATTTTTTAAATTTTTTAACAAAATTTGCATTTCTTTTGACTTTTTTTAATAAATGTGCTATAATTCTAAACATATATATGTTTTTTATTCTACCTTCTTTGCCCTCAATTGATCTTTGTTTTTTTAATATATATTTTACCTATTAAAAGTTATATAACTTTCAAGAAAACTGTTTAGGTTAAAAAAATTAAATTTTCTTGCTTAATTACATTTTTCAAAATAATTTAGCAATTTTTATTACATCTCAATACTTTTTCTTTATTCTCTATGATTTTACCTTTAATTTGATCCCTTACACTTTCATTTATCTCTAGTCCTTCAAGAGATATACGATTTTGACACAAAATCTAATTAAAAGTTTATTTCCACTGTGCGACGGTCAACATTACGCGCACGTAATTTAAAATATCATGAAATATATGAAATATTATAAAAAAATGTATATTATAATAATTTCTTATTATTATGATTATTAGTATTATTATTGCATGAGGGTTATTATATATTACACATAGGTGTTGTAAAAAGATTTTTATAAATCACCATCGCTTTGAACATTTTCTTATTTTAACTGTGCAAACAACACATAAAACTACTTCAAACGTTAAGAAATGGAATTGAATTTCAAATAAATAATCGTCTTGATTCAAATGTTAGAAAAGTCAAATTGAAAGAATATAAAGGATTTTTATTATTACGTAGAAAACTGTAAATATTATTCAATATTCTTTCATTGATCGTTATTCTTTTGGTTTCCATCAACATTATGATTTGGCATTTTTCAATATCAACGAAGTAGATTTATATACGGTTTGATAAATAAATTAAATTTAGAAGATAAAAAGTTACGACACTAGGCTACTGTTACATCCATTTGCAGTTAGCTTTTCCTACCCAGACAGTACACGCACGCACACTAGAACGTTTCAAGAAATAACTAATATCAAGATCAAAAGTAAACAGTATTTAAAAATAATTTTCACTGCTTAAATTATGCCAACATTACTGATGAAAGATCCGATTATAGCCAATTTAGTTATGGAAAAATTAGAAAGCATTGCTTTGTCAAAATTCGTTTTAAATCAATGATATTTAAGAGATACGTTGATAATATCTTTACAATTGTTCCAGAAGTTTTTCAGGATGAAATGGTAGATGGTTTTAATTCTGTACATGACAGAATTAAATTTACAAAGGAGATTGAATTCAATAATCAGTTGAGTTTTTAGCAGATTAATGTCATTAAATGTAGTAATAATAAACTGAAGCTTAATTGGTACAAAAAACCTGACTGGTCAGGTAGGTTTTTAGATTCTAATTCACACCACCAATTGGGAAACAAAATTGTAAAACTGAAAGGTGTCATTGACAGAGCAATAAAATTGTCACATATAGATTTTAGAGAAAATAATTTACAGATAGTAAAAGAAACTTTCATTAATAGTGGATATCCAATGAGAGATTGTTTGACATTGATAATACTGAAAATAGGCATAATGCACGAGTTGATGTTAACAGAGGCAAAATTTGTTGTCTTACCATAAATTAGAGGATCATCTGAAAGAATTAAAACAAATTTTCGGAAATGTAACATTCAAATTTTCTTTAAAAATATCAATAATTTAAGTAAGTTGTTTAATAATTGCAAAGAAAAGGATGATTTATGTTTAAAATCTGTAGTTTTTTTTTCAAAATTAATTGTGAGGATTGTAATAAATACTACATTGGATAAACAGTAAGATAATTGAAAAGAAGAATTTATGAACATAAATATAGTTGATCTAGTACACATATTACTTTCGGTTTAAAGGAGTATTTTTAAAGTTTTTACATTCTTTGGATTTTGTGAATGTAGATATTTTAGAACATGGTATTAATAATAAATATAAAAGGGAGAGTCTTGAAAGTATTCGCATTTCCATGAATCAGAATAATGTGAATTGAATGTTAGAGTCTAGTAAATTGGACAATATTTATCATCCCTTATTAAATTGAATGGTTTTGAACATATTGTGTAGAAGGGGAGTTCATATTTAATTTACTAAATTTGGTAGTGGGCATAAGCTATAAATATATAGAGATTAGAACATAAGGTTTAGTTTAATCCCTGATGAGAAGCCGTAGCAAGCTCCAAAGGATGGATACGTCTTCAGTAAGGTAAGGATGGTGGGGAGAGTTGGATTGCACTTTACTAACAAAATTTTTTTCAGTTAATATTTTATTTTCAGATTAGTCTACGGGATGCTTTTATAAAAAGACAGTCTGGCTGTCATTATAATTTATAATTTTTATTTTTATTTTTATTATTTTTGTATATTGATGTATTAATATTAATATAAATATATATTGATAGTATTACGTATTATTTTCAATTGATTTCATTAGACTGTAAGACCAATGAAAATATTTATTAAATTATTTCAATTATTGGTAATTATTTAAAGATATTATTTTATTTATTTATAAAATAAATAGTTTAATAAATAATATAATTCTATTCTTTTTTAAAATTATTTTAAAATTCGTATGAATTTGAGTTTATATCGATACTTTAATTTATGAAGAGTGCCCACATTGGATGCTGGTGACTGGACACACCCGCAAGTGACAAAAAATTACCTTGGTTAATATATAAGCTAGGTTAAGACTTTGTATACATATATATACTAGCATCCCCCATCTCGGCTTCGACCTAGATAATAATTTAACCGATTTCATAAACAATTCAATAATATTTAAGTGAAAGTACTATATATATAATAACCTATATTACTATAAATAATTGACCGCAAGTTATCTATCGCCGCTTCTGTAGAAAAACCTGCTTCAATATAGCGTCCATTTCAAAAAGTTAATATTTTGCCGACGATTTTATATGATATATATTGTAACAGGGTTTTAACTTACCAAGGTACTAAATACAAACTTGGTGTATCTCTTCTATTTTACCTAATCCTGTTACTATTAATATAGAAATTAATAATTGAAATACTTACCGTCGCCAAGGGGTCATCTTACCTTGGCCGGAAGTGGTGAATGAAATATTTTTTAATTAATAAATAATTATAAATGGACCATAAATATTATTAATTGATTCTATATTTATCAATTTTTTATTTTCTTAGTAAGAGTTTATTCTTCCTGCGCGACCCTCAGTTTTATCCTTGGGAATCGATTATATAAGAATTCTGATTTAGCATAATAACAATTTTATTTATAATTTATTTATAAAAATATAGTTTTATTCCAAGGATACCGCAGAGTCGGCAGGATCCAAAAATCACTTCCAAATATGTCAAGCCTTATTTTGTATTATATGAGGAAATATAGGATTATTGATTTAATAATTATTTTTAATAAATTAAACATTTAATAAAAAAGAACTATAAATAATTGTTTGTTATATAAAAAAATAGTTATTTTCAATTATAAAATTTATTATTTTTATAATATATCTATCTTTGTTTTATAACCTAGTCTGCATCCGCTATCTCTCACTTACTCGACTGAATCAGAGAATTCCTTTTAATATTATAATTTATATGTATATATTTAATGTAAAATATATTATCAACGTATATGCTGATATTCCCTGATTCAGTATGCTTGTGTACATTAAGAACACGCACAGTAGCGCCAATACACACAAGCTATCCAATCTAGATTAACTTGTGTATGCGTGGCTCCCGCTCGAACCAACGCTCACATACACAAGTACACACAGTTCGAATTCTAATCGTTATATACAAGATTAAATTTTACGATATGAATTCCAAATTATATCACCGTGGCTAGTTGTTTATCCAACAACTAGCAGGTATATATATTTGTTTCGTGTGCTTAATAAAATCGAGATAGTAACGGAATAGTAACAGTCACTTATTTCTAGATCGATATTCTTCCGTTGCTGTCGAAGATGAAGTTTTTCAGCTCAAAATTTTTGGAAGAGTGTTTCTATAATTATGCTTCAATTACGACGAACAAAATTCACTTCGAACTTAATTAAATTTTCTTTAGAGAGAGGAAGAAAATATAAGGAAGTTACTATATATATATCATTCAGAGAGAAAAAGCGAAAAAAAAAAATTTTTCAGTTGCTTACTTTGTAGCTCAAACGATACTACTTAAAAATTCTTTCCCCACTCTCTCATATTTGCCGAAGTCGAGAGAGAGTATAACCTGTCTTCTGTCTCTCTCTCTCTCTCTACTTCGCCAACGGACACTACCAATGTATATATCGGTGCTCGTTACAAGGTAAAGATGGTGGGGATAGTCGGATTGCACTTTACTGACAAAATTTTGTTTGTTAAAACGATCGGGTCGGTGGATGAGTGGCTTAGATCTCGGGAGAGACGGAAGGAAAGGAAGGCTCCAAGCACAGACCCCGGGGAGTGCTCCGGATAAACTCGTCCTCCGCAATCTCCAGGCACGACTTTAATTTGTTAAAAAGATCGGATCGGTGGACGAGTGGCTTAGGTCTCGGCAGAGACGGAAGGAAGGAAAGGCTCCGAACACGGACCCCGGAGATTGCCCCAGAGGAACTCTCCTCCGATAATCCCCAGGCGCGTCTCCCGACGTGCCGATGGGTCTCCAGAGGCCTTGGTTACCGCTTTTATTCGGAGCTACTGGATATCTAAGCCGTAACTCCTTTCGGAGAGGTGCCCTGCCCGGAGTTCGCACCGCGGGGGTGTCGGTCTGACCCGGATATCCGGATCGGACGTGGACGAGCCCGTGGGGGAGGAGGCTGTGGAGGAGTCGCCCTGTCCCGTCAGGTCGTTTGGTCCCCGGAGGCCTTGGGCACGACTCCTAATAGGAGCTATTGGGCGCCAAGCCCGTAACTTCCTTCGGAGGGGTATCCTACCCGGGATCTACACCGGGGACACCGTCCGTCTGATCCGGGTTTCTGGATCGGACTAAGACGCTGCCCGTAGACGGTCCCGTCTACAGGTCGAGGGGGAAGGAGGAGAGAGTGTGTGGTTCGCCCTGTCCCCTACGAATAGGACGGTCCTGAGAAGGGCCTTCGGAACGAGACACCACTCGCAGGTGGGGGAGAAGAAGAAGGGCGAGTGGGTGGTTCACCTCGTCTGCTACGCACGAGACGGTCCTGAAAAGCACCGATGAGGTAGAGGCCACCGGGGAAGGAGGAAGGAGGGAAGGGGTAAGGTCAGCCTGGGCCTTCGGCCCAAGCTGTACTGACCTCCGCCGGCCTTTCACTTGATCAGCTGCGGCGGCGGCGGCTCGGTCAACGCTCTCTTGAGCCGCCACAGGCGGTACACCCGGGGGTGCGCGACGGGGGCAGCCCGCTCAGTTGTTATTGATGCGGCGCCGCGCGGCGGCGCTGCAGCTCCCTCTCTCTCTCTCTCTCTCTGCCACGATTAGTGCGATAACGCGCGGCGGCGCTGCAGCTCTCTCTCTCGCTAGGTCCGTGTGCGGCGCGGAAGAGCGCCGCTCTCCCTACGCAGTCGAGTCTTGGAAAGGGTTTGGAAAAAATATGACGTTGGGGTTAATGCTAGTAAGACGTTTATTCCTTCAGGGTGGGCCGTCTGAGATCCCGGGAGGTCCCGATCTCCCTCTCCCTCGCTCCTTTCTGTCGCATTCATTCCGAAACCCCTCTCTTTTATTTCTTCTACGCTTGCGACTCCGGTGGCGTCGTAAGGCTCCGCTCGTGGTCGCAAACGCTGATTGGCCCGGAATCGCCGCGGAGAGAGGGGGTTTTGGAAATGATTTCCGCATTCAAGCGAAAAAGCGCGCGCAAGACTCTAGGGGGTCTACACGTCGGCATATAACATGTTCAGTTAATATCTTATTTTCAAATTAGTCTACGGGGGTGCTTTTATACAAGAACAGTCTAACTTATAATTTATAAGTCTCCTTATAATTTATAATTTTTATTTTTTCTTTTTATTATTTTTGTATATTGATGTATTAATATTAATATAAATATGAATTTATAGTATTACGTTTTATTTTCGATCGATTTCATTGGACTGTAAGAACATAGAAAATATTTATTAATTTGTTTCAATTATTGGTAATTACTTAAAGATAATATTTTATTTATTTATAAAATAAATAATTTGATAAATAATATAATTTTTTTTTTAAATTATTTTAAAATTCGTGTGAATTTGAGTTAATACCGAAACTCTAATTTTTAAGGAGTGCCCACATTGGATGCTAGTGACTGGACACTTCAGAAGTAACAAAAAATTACCTTGGTTAATATATAAGCTAGATTAAGACTTCGTATACATATATTGTGATGCGACGACGATTTCGACACACAAAAAAAAATAAATTAAATGTGATTCAATTTGTTCGCGTTCACAAAAAAAAACAATTATAACTTCACTCATTCACTTACCTCAGAGGAGGTCCCGCCGGCCTGAAAATAAAAGGGAATCTCTGGAAAAGAATCTGGTCGCATTACCACAAGAACTGTATTCAATCGAATTTTATTTGTCGCAACTTACATACCGTACCCTCCCTCTAGTCAGAGCACATACTACGCTCCCGGTCCACGTGCTCGGCACACCCCGACCGCGACCCGCGTCCCGACGCACTTGCCGAATTTGGAGGAGGATGTTCGAGGGATGTGAAGAGGAGACAGGGGACACAAGGGAGAAACGGGGAGAAACACACGCGGCGGATGCTCGCCGCTCACTAGGATGCCGACGTCCCTCCTGCTGTCTCTCTCTCTCTCTCGGCGACGGCCGACCGCGGTCGTGACGTGCCGAACACGCGCTTACAAGAAAGTCGGTTAACGCCTTTAACACCTTTCTCCCCTTTTTTTTTTATTATTTTAGAGAAAATTATCATTTATTTACTTATATCTGTACGTTATCAATAATACAAATTTTACGTAACATCCTTCAATTTTTTTTTTATTTATACTTACTATTTTCTACCTTTGTTATTTATGCAAAATGCATTTGGAGAAATGTACATAAATTTTAACATAATTTTTAACAAATTTTTCTGTTTTTTTTTTTCTTCTTAAATCATTAAGACATCTTTAATACAATTTTTTTTTGGGGCAATGCCCAAAACTGAAATCATTCATTTTGTAAATATATAAATGTTTTATTTATGTTACACAATATAAACATTTACTTAAAAATCTTAAAATAATCGATATTTTTTTATAGACAGAGATTTTGAAAAGAAAAAAAAACAAGCACTTGTACTTTGTTCTTTGAAAATCCGATGATTATATTTTATATCCAATTTTTAACTTAAAAAAAATAATAGTTTTTTTTTTTATTTATAAACATTTGGAAGCTTGAGAAAAAAAAAATTAGCTTTCAATCTAATTAAGGAAAAATATTTAATTAGAAAACTATGGCACACAGGACTAGTCACATATAATTAGATTGTAACTAAGTATGGTTATACATAAATTGAATAATTTAATATAAGATGTATGAAAAAAAAATCAATATTTTTTCAAGATTCTTTTATCAAAACAATTCATAGTTTACATAGTGCTAAATAAGCCTCAATATTTAAAATTATCCTACTTGCAATACATATTTACATAAAGCCACTTTGTCATTAAAATATTTTCAAACAATAACTATTATTGAGATAATATACCTTTTAAACTCTACATTAAAATAATGTATAATAAAATAGTAACTTTCAAGTATAAATTTAAACAAAATGGTATAGCGTATACAGAAAGTGCTCCGTCGAATGTAAGTAATTCAAGTTCCAACTGTAAATAAAGATTATCCAACAATTCGTTTGCCTTAGTCTCATATAGTGGTGTACAACAAATTATAATAGATATAACGATTTTAATAATGATTATAAGTATAAAAATAATACAAGAATGTAAAAAAAAAATATTTCTTATTATACACTTTCTGAATGTAATGAATATTTAAGGCATTTCAAACCTTTATTTTACTACTATCCAAAATATAAACAACAAATTTAGGCAGACTAAAAAACTTCCAAATTGCTTTTAGATATAACTGTGTCTATTTATAAGCCGCTATAGCTTTCTTATCATAGGAAAAAAGTAATTTTTTATTGAAAACGGGTGAATTTTTATTATGCTAAGAAACGCCGTTAGAACTTCTCGCTGTCTTCTCAGGTAAACATTTCTTTAATAGTGAGTTCAATAACTCCTGATTTCTTCAACAATGTTGGTACGCCACAATCCGATGCCTTGCTCTTGGTTCGTGTGCGAGACGAACAGAGAGGAGGGCGACCGTGCCGAGCACAAGGCGCGACGGCGCGCGCGTCGTCGTTCTTCCCTGGACAAGTCGGCGCGGGCGCCTTGTGACGCTCGTCAATATATATATACACTAGCATCTCCCGTCTCAGCTAAGCCAAAGATAATAATTTAACCGATTTCATAAACCATTCAATAATATCTAAGGAAAACGTACTCTACATATAAAAATCTATATTACTATAAATAATTGACCCTAACTTATCTGTCCTCGCTTCTGTAGAAAAAGCTGCTTCAATGTAACGTGTATTTCAAAAAGTTGATATTTTGCCGACTATTTTATACGATATATATATATATATTAAATACGGCTTTGATGGAGGAAATTATACTTTCAAGTTCCAGTGATAGAAAAAGATGTCCATCGAGACGACGATTACAAAGTATCGTGTTCGGATTGTAGGAGATGTCTTAGAAGGACTACTATAGACAGTTTTGTATTGGGGAGGTAGAATACAATGTTCAGGTTTTCGGGGACGACTCTTACTGGGAGTGTGCCTGTTCCAAGAATAGAATACGAATCTCTTCTTAGAAGTCATCCAGTCAAACTTGTACATCTATTCATACATACGAACACGCTATTCCCTGTAGAAATTATCTCGAGACATCTGGACATCATATTCTACCGTTCAAACACGAAACTCCCCGTAGAAGTTGTCCTGACATACCTGAACATCGTTTCCTACTAACTAAACATAATAGTCCCAGTAGAAGTCATCCCGAGAAAGCTAGCATCGCTTCCTAACGACTAAAGACAATACTCCCCGTAGAAGTCGTTCAAAGACGTAGATATCGTATTTTACCACCCCATCATGAATCTTCCCATAGAAGTTGATTTCCTCATATCTGGACGTTGTTATCTTCTATCAACTAAATTCAATAGTGCCCGTAGAAATCGTTCAGAGACACCTGAACAGCGCATTCTATCATTGGAACACACCACTGCCTATAGAAATCGTCTTGAGGCAACCAGTTATCGCAATCAACCGGCCGTACACGCCAATACAAGATTTGTCAGTAAAAACCGTATTTAAAATGTGAATATATAATATGTACAATATATATATATATATATATATATATATATATATATATATATATATATATATATATTATTCATTCATTATATTATTCATTAATCACATACATTATTTCTAGTTTCCTTCACATTCAAACAGCATCCTTTTCATTTATATTTATTAATCTATTCTGCATTGTTACTTATTGATATTTTAAACAATTCGTGTAATTCCGATTTAACACAACGATTGGTCTAGAGGATTTTCTACGATTGGTTTAGACAATTAGAGTCATTTTCTGTATAAACTAATAATGAAATGATTCTGTTTATTTATTTATAATATACAGTGATGTGGATATAACCTCACTTATGATAAAATGATCTATTGAAGAAATTGCCAAAAATCTATTACCTGAATTACTTATGTATATTATAGAGTAATTACAATAATTTATTTTATTCGGAAAATTATAGTGTAAAATTTTAAAGACCATATAATAAATCGTGTATAATCTTAAATATATATAATTTATTATACATAATTGAATATAGAGCTGTTTCGGAAAAATGATCAGATGTACGTAAAATTGATAAAAATTATAGATTGATAGATTACATATAATATTAACAGTTAGCTTCGTGTTAACATATTTTTGATTATGACCAAAATTTATCTTTGATCAAGGTTGAAACTAGGTATACCATATAGAATTGCTAAAAAATTAATATCATTCTTATGCATTATTATATAAATTCATTAATGTTGATAGATACTTTCATTAATAAATTGCACATTTATATCGAACAGTTAATTTTGAATATTTAATTCATTTATACTCTATCTAGAATGTATACATATTTAATACATATTAAACGAATCGACAATAGTTTACATATTCGCATACAATGTTATATCATATCGTTATATCATATATATATATATACTAATTTATAAAGACAAAGCGTGTTTTTGTTTGTACATGATAACCAAAAAAACTACTGAACCGATTGTTATGAAATTTGACATATAAATTCTATATTATCTTGGGTAGGACTTAGGGTATATTTTTTATTGAATATCATTTTACTTTCGTAAATAAATTAAGTTAATTGTTTTAAGAATCAATTTCACCAGAGGCCACTAGGTGGCAAAATCCGCTTAAGCTATTAATACCAAGCCAGCTCCAACGAATTCATATCCAAGGTTGGTATTCGTAACCTAAAGAAGGTGTGGCGTTAGTCGGTATTACCCTTTTTGTTCTTTAACTTAATCCGATACTACTCTCACACCGTATGGATATTTTTTGATTTTTATAAATTTTATTTTCTCTTGCGTGGAAAAGTTGTCTCTCTCTCCCTCTCTCTTTTCCTATCTTTTTTTCTCGTTCTCTTATAAAATGGTTCTGTATGCCAAATCATACTGAACATAATTTTTGACGAGAAATTATATTTTTATTTTTATACATTATATTAACTTCAGAATTGTGACAAGAGACTATTTTTTTTTAGTTTGAACAAAAGAAATGATAGCAAAATACGGTTCTTTACCAACAACCTCGAAACTATGTATATTACTATATAAAATATATCGCCACTTCTGCATAAAAAGGGAATAGCCATGGTCGGTTTAAAAAATATGCTATTCGTATACCAACATTTTGATCGAATTTCAGTTGACATATATACATATATATATATATATATATATATATATATATATATATATATATATAATAATTAATGTCATTTGGTTTATTAAAATAAGAATTCTTCACCTACCCATAGGATAGTATAAATAGAGCGACGTTAAATAACATAACAAAAAGAAATAATTCAATCAGTAATATCAAGCGATAATGATCAAGCGATTCTTAGTCATTTATTAGAATATTTATCTTGGTATTGTTAAAAGATTAAAAAAAATTAATTTTTAGTATGTTTGCTAAAAGTGATAATGCTAAAAAAATTTTGTCTATAATTTTAATATTTTTTATTTGACCTGTTCATATCCATACGAATATCCATTAAATTTATATGGTTACTTTTAGTTTCATTGTTCTTGTAAATGAACTATGCTTAAAATGAATTTAGATATAGATGATAGATTATTAATATTGAACATATAAGCAATAATAAAGCAATGAAATCAATCTAATAGTCATTAGTAATGAGCGAATTACATATACATACACAAACATCTCTAATCGGATGCCACAGTAAGTATTATGATTATGAATTATTTTAATATAATAATTGGAGAAAATAAGACGACAATATTCAACCAAGAAAAAAATAACAGAGGCCAGCGCGACTGCAAAATGGAAGCAAACCGAATCGTTCAAAAGGTACAGAACGGAATGAATATCTCCGCATTGTCAGTGCTTGGTACGGGAATAAGTATAGAGGATCTACCTGGATACAGAAAATCGCCTTTGGTTCACGATGCCCACTAGTTTATGGCCAAGACTCCTCAGACGGTATTTAGCGCATGCCGCCATTATCTGCAGACCATTCGCTTTTGGTTATAAATCTTTCATTTTTGGATCGTGTTTCGAAGAGGAAACTATTTATTAATTAAATAAAAATTATAAAACGAATGACAATGTTTTATATTTAGTAAGAAGATTCTTAATCGATGAACTATCGCCAAAGCAGATTTGAGATATTATATATTTCATTGAAAAGCGAAATTTTTTCCTCGACATATAAATTTAATTTCCAAACGTACGACTATTATATCCATTCTGCTTCCCCTCGAAAGTCAGCATCGTATAGAATCCATTATCGGTTCGAATAAGTCAAGAGACTCGAAGAAAGTCAGTCAAACTGACATGTGACGGACCTCCCCTAAAACGGAAAACGGATCTCCTGGAAACTCGAAATATGTGTGGAGTCAGAAATGCGTGCGGAGTATATAGACAAACTGGATGGGTTGAGCCGAGAATGACGTCCGGCATCACACTGGGATGCGGCATATACAGAGAAATCCCAGCGGCTGTCACCTTGCGATGTGTCCTACAGAATCTTGGACGTCACCGTTTATTCCAGCATTCGTGTATACAACTGATGCCACCTCGAGCAGCGAGCACTCGTGATTTTGAGATAAATTAAATATCGTTCCGCGCCCTCACCCCGACTCTTCTGCGAGATTTCGGATAATTGATATCACGGGGGTCAAGGAAATTTCGATGGGACAAAAACACGGATTCGAGACGATGCTCTATCCATAATTTACTTACAAATGGGGTCTGTAGCTACCAGGTAACCATTCATTTCCATGTCGATTATATGCATAAAACATGATGAAAAAATGAATCGTTCCATTTCTTTCTAGTTATTTTTAATAAAATCCTGTATTTACTTTTAATTAAATACTGTATGAAATAACAATTTTATATACTTTTTATTAATATATAGTAATCGAATATTCGACCTTCTTCAACACTTTCAAAATGATTTATTATATGATTATACTATACAATACCGTTTCACTCATATAAATATATAAGATTATAAATTGGTTTTTATAATTTATTGTTAATGTATTATTTTCAATTACTTAAAAATATTTATTAAGTGAAATTTGTATGTATTTAGATAACTTTTCATCATTATTTTAAATATTTTACGTAAAATCTATAAGTTTTTCAAAATTATAAGAAAAAAAACAATTATAAATATTTTAATTGGTTTTACATTCTTAATACTATAATTAATATATTATACTAAAATAATGACAGTCAGACTGTCCTTGTTTATGATCACCCCCAAGAATCTGAAATAGAACTTATTAATACAATAAATTATATAAAAAATTAATAATAAAATCAAATAAAAATAAGAATCACAATATTCTATGTTAGTAAAGGGCAACGTGACTGCTCCCACAACCTTAAATTTAAATTCACCTTTGGTATCCGATGTTTGGAACCGCTACGGTTCATCCTTAAGGAACTAAACAGTTTAGTTGCATGACAATAACTAGTGAAACGCGGTGGATTTTATTTGCACTTAGTTAACCCATGAGCGACACATAGGCCTCCGATTAATATATAAGCCCTTGACCAAGTCTCTATGACCACCTCTAAGGCAGAGGTTACCGACAATGCCTTACTGATGACTCCAGTCGATAACCCCGGGACAAAATACACCACGAGCTATTGCTCGATATATAGGTGTCGACATATGGGAATGTAGAATACTTATGTGATACACCCTTATAGATATTTAGAGCATTCTAAATTGTCTTCGAAATTTGTATCCTTTCATTTTACAAATATATAGGGTAATTATACCAATGGCTATCAATATGTCAGTACATGACCGTAAATACGATTATAGTTCTATATTAAGGTTTTTAAATATATAATCGAAATTAATATTATTTTACAGCGTAGTTTTAACATTTAAAAATACGATCCTTTTTCTAACTGATAAAAATCTTTGCAATCTATTTCATCACTATCCTCAACCATTTGCGGAGGTTAATAATGTATTGAGACGCTAAAATTATGCAAATGCCCGATATGTGTATATAATTAATTAACTATTTATCTGATGGTGCTTTGTTTTATTATGAATTAGTTTCACAAACAATTCCTTTATTAAATTATTGTAATACAGCAATGATTTTTAACAAATGCATTTGCATTTATAACAATTACTTACTTTCGGAAATATTTCTGAAAAAAAAAATTAGTTACTTCTATGACATATTTATTAAAAGTAATTAGTAAAATATATTTAGTTATCTTAAATAAATATTACATTGACACAAATAAAGAAAGAATAAATTAATTAAAGATGTAGTAATAATAATATTTAACTGATCTAACTAAATATGACTTAGTTCAAAGGTATTAAATGTACTAAAGGTTTTAGTATTCATAACTAAACTCATTTTGTAGAAAGAAGCAATGAAATTTAATTAAATGTTTGTTACATTTAATAAGAGCAAATAGTAAATTTAACTAACTATTTAATAAAAGGGAATAAACGAAATATCAGTAAAAAAATTATCAAAAGCCAAGCAATGTTTCTAGAAAACAACGAAATATTTGTTACAAACATTTAGTAAAAGTACATAAATTTTGCATAAGTGCAAAAACTGCTTTTTTTATCGAATTAAAATATTTACAGAAAAGTCAAACTTTATTGACTAAATATTTACTTGCTACAACGAATCATTTTTTAAACAGAAGAAATAATTATTAATATTATTATTAATATTATTATTAATATTAATATTATTAATTTTAAGATTAACTCACTTAATAGTTAACCATTATACATAAACTAAATAACGACAATGTGCTTTAAGTATTTTAGTTTTAACTAAATAGTTAGTTGATCTATCAATGGAATGTATTAGCTCTTAAAAATTACTTTATACAAAAGTATAAAATAAGGCAAATATAGTGTATTGGGCATTATAATCATTTTAAAAGCTCTTCTCTATAAGGTATTGTATTTGTATTATATGATAATTGGATTTCACAGTCACACGTAGATATTCTGTATTCTTAAAAAAAATGTTATAGCCAAATAAAGTTATAAAATAACATTTCAGGATTATATTAAATTCTTTCTAATTTAAAAAAAAGAAAGTATTGAAATCAATTTTTATATAGTCAAGTATATGTAAATATGTATGACTAGCATATATTGTAAATTTCGAAATTATTAGTTATTATTATTTAATAAAAAAGCATGCACTCACTTATTTATAACATGGCAATACAGTAGTACGAAAATATAATTTAAAAATTATTTTGACATGTACTTGCGGACCCGTCTTTGAACAGTTATCGTAATTTACGTGGTTACAAAATATTGTGGAACTGTATCTTTTACAGAACAGTAAGCAAAATAAACTATAGTTCCCAGTACCTCGAATATTAAAATTAATTAATTGTAGGTTGAATATTTACGACTGTATTTTGAAAACACATTGAATAATTTATTAAAGGATAATTTTTGATGCACTATATCACTTAGTGGAATTTAATTAAATAATTAAGGTATATTCCTAGTAATATGTAATATTTTAAACACTTAAATGATTCCACAAGTTTTCATCTCAAAGACAGTTAATTCAAGTGTAAAATTTTCTTTCTAACACATGTACAAGAAATAATTTTTAATTTTGAAGAATAAGTTAAAATTATTAGCTGAAGTAAATACTATTTGTACGTTTCGCCCTCAGTTACCTGATGGACTCGTCAGTAGGACGGCAGGTAACCAATTCGTAGATGTACGATGCTTGCTAAAATCAATGAGAAGTTATAATATAAATACGATGAAATTATCTATGGAAGAAGAATATTGTGTTAAATGGCAAGATTTCAAATCATTAATAAGTTAGGGCATAGGCACTCTTTTAATGAGCAACTGTTTTATTGAATAATAATATGTAAGAATTTCGAAACGTACACGAATTGGTAGTCAGGCATATTTACATAGGCTTGACAATGTATAGATTGAGATCAATACTTTCTTTTGTTTAAATTAAAAACAATTGAATATAATCCTGAAAAGTCATTTTATTACTATGTTAGGTTATAACTTTTTTTTAAAGAATGAAGAATCTTTACATCAGCCTGTAAATTCTAATTAGGAAAAAATATCATTTATATAAATACAACACATTAAAGCGAAGAGCTTTTAAATGAATAAAATTTTCAATACACCGTACTTACTTATTTTATAATTTTGTATATTTTTAAAGTAATAGAAAACATAATTTATAACGCTGATCAAATTTTTCTTTCCAATGCTTTGTTTGGCAAGTCGAGACTATTTGTGCCAGGTGTGTTTTTGCTGATTTTAAACTTTTGTGTGTAAATCAATAGTTAATTTATGTTATTTCATTACCTATATATCCGATGGTATGTATGTATATATATACAAGCATCTCCCGTCTCGGCTCCGCCCAAAAAAATAATTGAACCGATTTCTTAAACAATTCAATAATATGCAAGTAAAAAGTACTCTATATATAAAAACTATATTATTTTAAATAATTGACCGTAATTTACCTATCGTCGCTTCTATATAAAAAGCTGCTTCAAAGCAGCGTCCACTTCAAAAAACTGATATTTTACCACCATTTACTACAATACATACATACATATATATATGTATATTAAATACAGCTTCTATGGTAAAATCCTACTTTCGAGTTTGAGCAATAGAAAAAGGTGTCCAAGTGTCTCGAGGCGACGTTTTCGGAGAGTATCATCTTCGTACGATAGGAGAAGAATCGGGACGACTGCTAAAAAGAGTTTTGTGTTGGGGAGGTAGAATACGATTCACAACTATATTGTTATGAATTTTACTGGGAGTGTCCGCGTTCGAATAATAAAATACAAATTTCTTCATAAAAGTCTTCATAAAAGGAGATACCGGGACATCGTCTTTTACCGTCCGAACCCGAAATTCTCCGTAGAAATTATCTCGAGACATCTGGACATCATATTCTACAGTTAAAACACGAAACTCCCCGTGGAAGGTATTCCTACATACCTAAACCCAGTAGAAGTCGTCCCGAGAAAGCAAGCATCGCTTCCTAACGACTAAAGACAATACTCCCCGTAGAAGTCGTTCAAAAATACCTGGATATCGCATTCTATCCTCTGAACACGAAACTCCCCGTAGAAGTTGTCCCGACATACCTGAACATCGTTTCCTACCAACTAAACATAATAGTTCCAATAGAAGTCGTCCCGAGAAAGCTAGACATCGCTTCCTAACAGCTAAACACAACACTCCCCGTAGAAGTCATTCGGAAAGACGTAAATATCGTATTTTACCATCCCAACACGAATCTTCCCATAGAAGTCGATTTCCTCATGCCTGGACGTTGTTTTCTATCAACAATATTCTCTGTAGAAATCGCCCGGAGACACCAGTACATCGCATTCGATTATCCGAACACGGAGTACCGTATTCAATCGCCCGTACACTTCAGTACAATAGTTCTCCGAGGAAACCGTATATATAATGTGTATATGTATACATGTAAATATATATATATATATATATATATATATATATATATATATATATATCATACTAAGATATAAAGACAAAGCGTGTTTTTATTTCTACACGATAAACATCGAGCACCGGGAACGTGCGCCCTCAACAGGCCCAACTGCTACACTAACGTGCCAACGCAACGTCACAGCTACATCAGCATAAATTAATGTGTGAATTTGCCTACGTCACGAGTTGTGACATAGGCAATAAATATATATAGATATAGTTATACGATTTTGTCCAATGCGACGTTACTGTTTTCGTTTATATCATTACAGAGGCTAAGCCAAAACATCATATTAATATGCGCACGAGTATCAGAAAGCAATTCAGACCCAAACTCCGATGCCAGCTTCATATTGCAGACGAATTTTTGATTATGTAGAAAATCAAGACTTTCGTTTCTTCCATTGTAGAAATTTCAAATCGAGTCTTATGATTTTGTGCTAAAATGGATATTCCTTAATTAGTTCAAAAAATTTAATTTTAATATTTAATGTTTATATTATATTGTAACTAAATAATGCGTAGAAACAAAAAGAGAAAATCCATTAATTGTCTCCAATATTAAACATATAAATAATAATATAAATTAAAAATAAAAAATGAAATTCTTGCAATTAAATGCTAAAATAAAATAAAATAAAAGTATAAAAGTTAAACAGTTATAATTTAGATAACGTATAACTTTTTAACTACAAGATATAAGATTTACATTGTATAATCTTTTACAATAGGATAGAATTTGAAGTTTTGTATTTTCTACAATATACATTATTAATAAAAAAATGTATAAGTATTTTAAATAATTATAAGTAATAACACGAGCTTAAAAATATGTTTAAAAAATACGAGTATGACGTAGGTTTTAATGTTTAAACTAATAATTAAATTATATAATTATTATTAAATTAATATGTTTATTTATTTATAATATTACAGTTATTGTGGACATAACCTCGCTTATGTTAAAAAGATCTATTGAAGACATTGTTAAAAATAGATTATCTGAATTACTTATGTATATTATAGAGTAATTGCAATAATTTATTTTATTCTGAAAATTATAGTATAAAATTTTAAAGAACATATAATAAATCGTTTATAACCTTAAATATATATTATGTAATATATATAAATGAATACAGAGCTATTTCGTAAAACTTGTCAAATTTATATAAAAAACTGATAAAAATTCTAGATATATAGATTACATTTAGATGTATCTACGTATAGATTTTGATTCGCTTGATTACAAATATTATAGAATTTGATGACAAAAGAGTTTTTGGAAAAAATTGAATGAAAAATTTAGATGAGATCATTTTTTCGAAACAGCTCCTTATTCAATTACGTATAATCAATAGTATATACTTAAAATTATACACGTTTTATTATATGGTTTTTTAAATTTTATATTATAATTTTCAGAATTAAATAAATTATTGCAATTACTCTATAATATACATAAGTAATTCAGATAATCTATTTTTAACAATGTCTTCAATAGATAATTTTATCATAAGTGAGGTTATTTCCACAATCGCTGTAATATTATAACTAAACAAACAGAATCATTTCATAATTAGTTTATACAGAAAATGACTCTATTCCTTAGACCAATCTTTGTGCTAAATCGGAATTACACGAATTGTATAAAATATCCATAAGTAACAATACTGAGTAGATTATAATAAATATGAATAAAAAATATGCTGTTTGAATGTGAAGGAAACTAGAAATAATGTATGTGATTAATGAATTATATTTAATATGTATTATCAGAGACATGGGTACATCAACTACTTTAACATTAAAACCTACATCATACTCGTATTTTTTGAAAATATGTTTAAGCTCGTGTTATTACTTATAATTATTTAAAATACATATATCATACATTTTTTTGTTGATAATCCATATTGTAGAAAATACAAAACTTTTAATGCTATCCTATTGTAAAAGGTTATACAATGTAAATCTTATATCTTTTAGTTAAAAAGCTGTACGTTATCTAAATTATAACTTTTTATCTTTATAACATTAAAAAGTTAAATTTTTGGTTTATATTATTATTTATATTTTTAATATTTGAAACAATTAATGAATTTTCTCTTTCTGTTCCTACAATACAATATTATATAAGCAGAAAATATTAAAAATAAATTTTTTATACTATTTATGGAACTCCATTTTACCACAAGCTCATATGTCTCAATTTGAAATTTCTACAATGGAAGAATCGAAAGTCTTGATTTTCTGCATAATCAAAAATTCGTCTGCATTATGAAGCTGGCATTGGAGTTTGAAGTCGCATTGGACAAAAGCATATATATATATATATATATATATATATATATATATTATAACCCCAAAATCCGGTTATTACTTACTGTTAGCTTGCATGTGTGTGTGGACTCTTCCACGCTGCTGGTGGTGCACTCCGCTGGAAAGGGGACGAGGAACGAGAAATGAACTACGCGAGTGACTTTATCGGATTATAACAATATTAACATTTATTTATACAAAAAGCCTATTCACAACAATAATGTAGTACATACGTTATGTACTGGTTGCGGGTTCCGCGATGCTACGTTAATTATTTATAAAACTACGCAATCGTACAAAATACTCAGGGACGGGGGAAACGGAACGGGAGGCTTTCGATATAACACACGTGGGAACGACCGTACATTAGAAGGTTACATACTATAGATTACATGCGACTCACACGCGAAATCATTTACTACCGCATAAAATTACGAAATAATAACGATAGAGTTTACGTGTCTATGCGCGATATACACCTGGCAATTGAGATTATGCGGGCGCGGCGGTGGGCCAGGAGCTATATGCACGCATGAGTAATTATAACAAAAAGTATAAGACTACTTGCCGCCGCCGACGACGATGCTGTCGCTGGCCGAAAGCTCGCTGATGCTCGCTGGTGCTCGCTGATGCTCGCTGATGCTCGCTGGTGCTCGCTGCCGTCGCCTGGTATCAGGACGACCGGATGCGCGCTCTCTCTCTCTTCTCGCTGATAACTGGCGCGGTTGCGCGTGGCTGCGGCTCGTAGCCGCTGATGGCGTCGCTGGCTCGCGACGGTACACGAACGGTAGCGCGTAGGCGCTAGTACTCTCACTGTCCGGGGTTGCCACGGGGATGTCGCCGCGTATCTTTTCCTCGTCTCCGATGTGCTCGTACGAAGTTTACACCAAGGCAAACTTGTAACTCGTCACCGCGAAGGAAGCTACAATGGCGACCTAAACTATGTGGTTCGAAACGAACGAAACGAAAAACGTGGAAACGGTAATTCCAGGCAGGACGAATAGAAGGTGCGTCAAAAAATATAAACTCCGGGGACGAAAGAGAAAGTGCAAGTGAAGTTCATTCCGAACTTCTATATTTGTTTAAATAGACTGTCGCTCCCGGTATTATTATAAGCAGTGGTTGCTGAGCTCCCGCAGTGGCTGCTGCTTGCCTGATGGCTTGTTCCATCATTGGCTGTGGATCCGTCACTTGCTCGTTCACGTTCGCCATACCTTCTGGCACCACCGTCTCTTCTGATATCTGAGATGTCGTCTTCTCTACACAACTAACATTCTCCCCCTCCCAAGACGGAACGGCAGGGGTCGGCCGCCATACGCAGGACGTGCATGTGCGAACGTCTATGTTAGCTCTGCCACACCTGTAACAAAATTTCCTGGACCTAGGGTGTGGGCAGGCGTTGTAGCGGTGACCTTTCTCACCACAATTCCAACAGTGCGTTGCTGCTGCCTCGCCATGGTCTGAGCCTTCAGTCCCAGCTGGGTCCGTGAAGGACCTATTTCGCAGGCTTCCGAGACCCGGAAGTGGCGTTGTGGGGATTGAAGGGTGGGGCCGTATGGGCGGTATAAAGTTGGGGGATCGTTCGACAAGGGAGTCCATTAAGCCTGGGAGTTTCCTCTTGTTTCCAGGGATAATTGTCTCAATGGTTACCTCTTCTGCTGAGTTGTTCAAGCTGGCCACTGGACTTTTTCCTGTTTCCTTATTTGCTTGTGGTGGTATCGTGAACGGGTTAAATCTTCTTCTGCCGCCGTTGCTTTGTTTGGGGTTATGGGATGGTGTGTCGGTATAGGGGCGCGAAATGGGTGTAGTTACTTGTGGTGGGGCGATTTGGGGGAATTCTGCGGCTGCATCATCTGTCGTCTTCTTGTATTGCGACCGAATGATGCATTTTTCCTTGGTGATGTCGTGAGCATCGTGTGCCGTTAGGTGGTGCTGCATCTCCGACTGCTGTAAATGCGCATAAATGCGCAGCGGTCTTCGCGATATAATCGCATAAACCGACCGCATAAATGCGCATCGGTCTCCGCGATATAATCGTATGTCACCATATTCCACGGTGCTCACATATACCACTTTTTGCACACTTCTGGGTGTGCGTGTCTTTTGGGGAGGTGGTCGCTTGAAAATTCTTGGCCCTGGCCTATACGGTAACGGACAGATCGAACGTATTTGGTTGTGCCGGGTAAAGTCTTTCTGTACTCGAACGTTCGTACGAGACGGTTCTAATGGTCCCGTTTTATATGAGGCTGCTTCAGAAATGTAGCCATCTTCCTCCTCATTGGCCGGTTTCGTATCTTCTACTTTCTGCTGATTTTCTTCGATTTCTTCTTCTTGATGGGCTTGCTCTTTTTGAGCTTCCGTAGTTTGACGTCTTTGCGGACGATCGCCATCGGTGTTGTCGATGATGTTAGTAGTTTTACGTACCCGTACGATACCCCTGTTTAATCTTTCTACAGGGTTTGTCTGTGCGCAGTATGGCGCGATAAATTGGTGTACAATACCTAATTCCGCGAGTTTGGTCTTGGTATCTCGGTATCATTATCCGAAATTAGGTATTTCGCGCAACGCCACTTGGATCTCTCCTTGTTTATTTGTAAGCCAATCTCCTTCAAGCGGGTGAGTACCGCTTTCACCTCGCGAAGGTGCTGCTCGAAGGTCCTCGTAGCGACGATAGTATCGTCCATATAAAGAAGACGTTCGGTTGCCAGGCTGGCCCGAAAACAAGGTCCATACCTCGCTGGAAGGTGGCCGGGGCGTTCGTTAGCCCATAAGGTGGTCTCGTATATTCGAAGAGGCCTTTCTGCGGAACCGCAAAGGCGGTGACCTCTTTGCTGCTCTCCTCAAGCGGTATCTGATGGTAAGCCTGACTGAGACCTATTTTAGTCAGGTACCGCGCGTCACGTAAATGTCCAGCAGGACATCCATATGCGGAAGACGGTATGCGTCCTTTTTAGTGATGGCGTTGACTGCCCGGTAGTCAATGCAAAACCTTATTTTTCCGTCGTTTTTAGGGACGATTATCAGGCAGCTTCTCCACGAGCTTTCTGGCGGCTCTATGATACCCTCCTCGAGCAGTCGGTCAATTTCCGCATGAGCCTGCTGAAGAAGTTTATCCAGTATTCGTCGGAGACGCTATTTGATGGAACGGTGCCCCTGGGTGTCAATGTAATGGGGTTGCATGCGCGCCAGATTCAGCGTTCCGATATTTACCGGTATTAGGTGTCGTAGCACTCGGTCCAGTTCTTTTTTGTCTGCGTCCTTTAGTTGGACTACCCCCTTGATGGCTGCGATAGCCGTGATAGCTTCTGGTGAGTCACGATGTTGTGTGACGAAATGCTTGATGATTTTATTAGGCGTGTGCCTAAGTACTTCAAGGAAGCCGATACCTTGAAGCAGGCTTTAAGTTGTTGGTTGTCGATTGTTAGTAACAGATCAACCTCGCCTTCGTCGGGACATACTTTGCCGTCCGGCATCTGCATGCAAGAACGCACAGGTGTTATAGCTGATTTTACTAGCTTGCCTGGAGCAGGGCCTACGTAGGATTTCCGAGCGCCAGGGTCGATTAGCGCTGGGAATATTTTCCCGATCAACTCAATGTTGAGGATGAATCTATTTTCTTCCTCAGATGCCTTGATGTTGGGATGTGTGTTAGTCACGTCCCTGACTCTGGGGCAGTCGTATTCATCGTCAGTGATGTCTGGAGTCGCATTGCTGTGATTATTGAGTTCGACTCCAGAATCCTCGTCCCTTACTCGTTTCCCGAGCTCTTTCGCGGGCTGCAGCGGGGACAGTTCAATGTCGTTACATTGTTCTCGCCACAATTGTGACAATAGACTTTTCGTCTATCAGGGCATCTGTCTGCCTAGTGTCCTGGTTTCTTACAGGTCCAGCAGGGCATGTCATCCTCCCGCTGGGGCCCATCTCTAGAACGTCGTCCGTTCTCTCGTGCTGGGGAACGATATTCCCGATCTCTTCTATCAGGCGATCTGTACGAATGGTACCTATGATCGTCTCTGTTATGTGATCGGTACTGACGGTCAGGTGTTCTCCTTCTCCGTGATTCACGGTCATGACTACGTGGTGGACTTCGAGAGGGGTATCTTTGTCGGTATGGCGAGGATGGAGAGGGGTTGCTGGGACGTGATGCCGATGAAGGTGAGGGATATCTAGGTGAGGGGGTGGTCTTCTATGGTAGGGGGACGGTGACCGATACCGTGGCGATGAACTTCTTTGTCGCCTGCTCTCTTCTGCTTGTTTTGCCGTTGCTTCTCTGTTGATTATGGGAGACGGACTGTCTGTTCTGGTATCTCTCCGTGTGTTGTGGGAGTGCGATCGTAGGATGTCGCCCCTGGTGTCGCCTGAGGCGGATGGCTTACCTATCGTGACCGTTTTCTTCGGGGCCGTTGTTTTTTCATCATCGATTGCCGCCAGTCTCGATCGTCGATTTGCCTTTTCTGACGGAGAGCAGAGCGCAGTACTCACCATGCATTCATATTGTGCTGGCGGTTCTTTGTACCGCTTCATGAGCTCGCTCTTCAGCTCGATTTGCTGACCCAGCAATTGTAGCTCGTCGATGGACTGGAACTCGTTTCTATTGATCTTTCCATGTATGATGGATGCAGGTTTCTATATATTCTGTCAAGCTGCGCTTCCAGTTTTAGTGCAGGTGACATTTTGTCCGGCAGGACGCGTATGCCTCTGAGGTATGAGCCGATGGGCTCTTTCGAGCCTTGCGTTCTGTCACGTAATTCCTCTTCGAGGTGTAGAGTGTAGTCGATAGGCGGAAATTGACGGCGCAGCGCTGCCTTAAATTCTTCCAAGGTATGCCATTGTTTGTATATGGGTCTGGCCCAGATGCGGGCTGAGCCACCCAGTATCTCTGGAATCAGTTTCAAGATGTCAGCCGCCGGGATGTCAAGACTGTTCATCGTCTCTTCCATCCTATCGATGAACTCCTCCACGTCTTCACGAGGGGCTCCCATGAACTGCACCTTCCACTAACGCAGCAATTGTCCAGTCCGCGTTTACTTCAGATAGGTGTTCTCGAAGGGTCGGCTTGTGTTGGTGTATTTCAATGTTGTTGGTGCTGCATTAAGCGTGGGCTGCAACAGTGCCGGATGAACATATGGCCATCCTCCAGGCAGATGTTGCGAGCTGCTGGCAGCAGCTGGGAGATGGTTATAACCAGTGGTGTTCGTGCTTTGCGCTGGTGGTGACGGCCATGGCCCGTACGGGTATCCCATGTATGGAGCGGTATTCGGCCAGCTCGGTGCCATGGTGGCAATATGGGGTTCTGTACAGTTTATGTTTTCCGCAGTATCGATATAATCTGCGCCATTCTGTATGCGGTCGAGTGCGGTGGAACTCAAAACTTTTGATAATTCTGCCATCTCTCGGTTTGTCTCTTTTGCTTCGTCATTTGTAGCGTGCCCTTCTGCTGCTTTTGGTCCAAAGCGCCGACGCATTTCTAAGCGCAGTAGTCTGTCTTTTAATATGGTTAGGTCCTCGTCTATTTGTATATGTTTTTGTTCAGCTTCTGTGAGCAGCGCGTGTTTTTGCAATTTGTCATAGACACCGCTGAGTCTTACTCTCTCCTCATCTATATCACTTCTAGTTTCTTGAGGGAGTTCCATAATTCCTTGGTCGGGTTCTCAAAAAAAGGGGACAATACAACGATACGAAAGTAAATAAAAAAAACGACAACAGTATATATACAGTCAAAATGTAAGAACAGCTATTCGACGTGTTCTTGTTTATCTTTGTTTGAGGTAAAACAAAAAGGCGTATTTTCCTAGAGGGAGATAAAATAGTATTATTCTTTTCTTATAATCGTCAATACGTGTAGAAGAATCAGCTGTTATGAGTAGTAACGGGCCAAGTATTTACCGTAGCAATTTTCTTGATTATAAGGAAAATTGTAAGAACTGAATTTAATTTTTCCTGTAGATAGCTAATAAAAGAAAATATTATTATGCTGTAAATTTTGTTTTTTTTTTCTTCAAATGCGATTATTTATGAAATTGATTATGATCTTGTAAAGGAAAGTAATTATTATATAATTTTAATAATTAAATTATTAATAATTATTATATGATATATAAAGTTTTTGCCTAAAAGTGAAGCAAAAAAATTTTTAACGAGTAAAAAAGAATTTTAAAACTGGTTTATTTTGACAGTGAAGCAGTAATTCCAAATTTGTTGATAATAAAAAATGTTTATGTAAAAATTTATTTATTGTTGGCTGTTATTATTGTTATTATTATTATTGTTATTGTTATTATTGTTATTATTATTGTTATTATTACTATTATTATTGTTGCATCACTATTTTATTTTAGGTTGAATTATTGTTGTATTACTATGGTTATTATTTATCCGTTACTGCGATTCTTTGCTATACTTATTTTAGAGTACAGTACTTCTAACTGACAGTAATTAATCCACATAAGACTTATTGAAAAGAAAGAGAAAAGATAAAATCCCCTTTTTTGTAACGCTGAGTTAAATAGTAAAAGAAAATACTTCTAAAATTTCTTGATGTAGGTTTTCCCTCTTCTATAATTTCCTTCTGTTGGTTTATTTACTAATAATTAAAATGTTATAACATGCTGCAGATATAAAAATATAGGCAATGGATTTCCTTTCATTCTTTTTGTTTTATTTAAGTTTATTTAGTTATTATTATTATTTTGATGTCACTTTGTTCTGCTTAGACGTTTAATTTTTATTTAACTATTCACTCTAGTATATACAATCACTTGTCTGTCAATTGTATACAATCACTGTTCTTTTTGGTTTTTGGTTATTTCATATATATTAATCTTGTTATATATATGTCTCGCTATGTGGTTCCCTGCCTTATTATTGTTAATAGTTTCAGCTCTTATACCTACTTAGTTATTGTATTTTTAAGTTATTTTATTGTTAAGCTGTTATTTATAGTAATTATAGCAATATTCCTTACAATATATAGTAATGATATTACTATTAATTTATTATTATTATTGTCTTATCATTATATGATAATCATTAATATTATTTTGTAGATATTAATATAATGTACAGTGATTGTATTAATATTATTTATAATATTTATAGTAATAATCCCTCATTGGATTATTATATACTGGTTATATTACCTTGTATTCTATTATAATACTATTATAATATAATGGTGTCGATATCACTAAAAAACTCATCTAACTGCATACTCTTATGTATTGTTGTTTAATGTTATTTATTATTATTTAATATTTAACAGTTTAATGTCTGGTAGCTAAAAATAGAAGGGATACTTACAATATCAGAATGTTCTTGTGCTTAAGCGTGTGTTTTTTTTCAATTATGTTTGTTATAATGCTCCCAGCAGCTATTTGTTGAAATAAGTTGTTTACATATACATACTCATCAATTACTTAAATAATTAAATGGGAGTTTTCAAAAGATGAAAAGAAATTGGCGGCATTTGCTCTTGTTCTTTTTTGTTTAACAAGATTCTTACTGTACTTGGCCACAGACAAGCTATCATTAACTATTATATGCAAGAAATCCTTGATTTTCTATAAAATTATTTGAAATTAATTTTCACCATTCTGGTAAATATTCTTAACTATGTCCACTTTATAAAGTTGAGAAATTCCAATTCCTTCCTGAAAATTGTTCTCTTTCAAAATTCTTCCTGTGCACCTATATGGCAAACGTATAGGTTATACCTGTCAATAAAAAGAGAGGGAAGCTCTTCTGCTACTTGAGCCAATTTCTTCTTCTTTTTTTTTTTTCTTTAGAGAGTATGTATATTTTATAAAGTATTTTATACTTTGGCTGTAGTGATGGTTAAGAAAAATGGAAGCGATATCTATAACAAGGGGGAAAGGTGTCCTGTACACACTGAGTGTAGTATACTTATTGTTGTATACGCTTTTCAGTTATGAAGTTTTGCAATGCTGATAATTTCTTTGATCTCTTCTAATTTCCAGATTGATATATATATGTTGTTTTTTCTGAGTATCCTGATGAATTATTTGTAAATGTAGATATTTCAAATAAAACCGTCTTTTATGTGCTTCTGAGGGTCAAATGTAAGATTATAAAAAGATGCAAAAGAGGCAGGGACGATACGGTATTTGTGTAGTATTTCCTGTCTTTACCATATATTCGTTATAGTGTAGCCACTAAAGTTGGTTATACATAAAATACGGGCACTGTTATTTTCATAAGTATGCCATTCGTTCAAGAATTTAAACACAATTTCTTTTACTTATAATTTTTTATTTTGACGAAATACAACCGACCAGTTCACTAGCAAGTCGACATCTCGTCTTAATATCGAATCGTAGTTAAGACGTCACCTCGTATAGGCGTGTCGAAATATACAAAATCTGAAAATGACGGGGATGAAAGGCAGGACATTGGTGGATAAAACAGGAGAGGCGTCGCTTATTTTACACATTTAGGAAATTATTTGGAACAGGGTTGTAAAATTAATCTTGCCTGCGAGAGCGCGAATTATGAACATCTGTTTCTCGACCCTGTACTTAATGCTATATAATAAATGCACTTTCAACTGGCGGACCTCGAGTCGCTACTCCGACAAAGATTTATTATTTGGAATTTCAGTTAATCGGCAAAGGGACCGAGGAAGCACGGTTCAAGACAGTAATGGCAATGCCGCCCCGCCTATACTTAGATCGAGTGCTTAATTTTTCGCACGTACATATTTATAAAATCCTAAAATTTATTGGGATCGATTTAGGATTTAACATCCCGCTGGCCTTGAACGCATGCGTTCAATGAACATTAAATTAAATTATTTTTTTTTTGTTTACAATTTAAACTATCAGAACATTTAACATTTTGCAATTAATTAATACTATACTATAATATCAATCCAAACACACAATTAGATAACGTTACATTATATACAGTTAAATTATTCGATAATATGATAGATATGATTAATAAATACTACATCAATTATGAACTATATAGGTAGTGGTGAGACTCGTTTTACGCAACGAGTGTATTGTCCTGTCCTTGTTTTCACTGTGACAGTTCGCACTATCCCGTCCTGTCCTGGATGCACGCTGATAATTCTTCCCAGACTCCAATGAAACGGTGGTAAATTTTCTTCTTTTAACACAACCATTGTACCGATTTTGATGTTTTCCTCTGTTTGAAATTGCCATTTATTTCTTACGTTCAATCCATTCAGGTATTCATTGGACCATCTCTTCCAAAAATGTTATTTTATTACTTGAATGTGCTGCCAGGTCGATAATTGATTGAGTTTAAGATGCGCCAGATCTTGATCGGGCAGAGAAGTGAGTACATCTCCAATAAGGAAGTGGGAAGGAGACAGAGCATTCAAATCATTAGGGTCAGAGGATAATGGGGTGATGGGCCGAGAATTCAGGATTGCTTCTATTTCGTTTACATAAGTAAGCAACTCCTCGTACGAAATAATGCATCCCCGATTGTTCGATAGAAATGATGCTTAAATGACTTGACCGTGGCCTCCCATAAGCCACCGAAATGAGGAGATCTGGGAGGTGAAAAATGCCAAGTTACTTTCGAATTTAATGCAAAACAGGCCATATGTCTATTATATTCCTGTGAGCAAATGAAGTCATTCAATAAATTTATTTCTTTATTAGCACCAATAAAGTTGGTCGCGTTGTCCGAATATATGTTGATAGATTTGCCTCTTCGAGCAAAGAAACGTCTAAGCGCAGCTATGAAGGCGTCTGTCGTCAAGTCGCTTACTATTTTCATGTGACAAGCTTTCGTCGCAAAACAGATAAAAATTGCTATACAAACTTTTAATTTAATTCGATTTCTGAATTTTTAATGAATCTCCTTAATGAAAAATGGTCCACAATAGTCAATACCTACATTTAGAAAAGGACGCGTTTGTCCAATTCTATCTTGAGGAAGATCTCCCATAAGATACGCATAATTTGTTGGCTTCGCGCGAAAACACTCTACACAAGATTTCACAACCCTTTTGACGGTGTTTTTTCCGCAGATAGGCCAGTATTTCGTTCTGATGGAATACAGTGTAGCTTGAGCACCCCCGTGTAACAATTTCCCATATTCCCTTCTTATAATTAATGACGTAATGTTATGATTTTTGGGAAGAACGATGGGGTGTTTTTCGTTACATGATAAGAATAAGTTTTTTAAACGACCGCCCACTCTAATTAATCCATCGTTATCCATGAATAGATTTAAAGCACTTATAGTACTGGATTTTTTTAATGCTTTATCTTTCGTCAATGCAACAAACTCTTCTTTAAGTGTATCGCCTTGTGTTAATTTTAATATATCCTTTCCGATTTAGTTATCTCGACAACTTTTAAACGGTCGGTGAAATTTACTTTACTTTTTTGACTATTGTTTACGAATCTTAAACAATAGGCTATAACACGTATTAATTTATCAAAACTCGAGTATTTATTTAATATCTGTGTAAAATTATTAGATGGTGCCGTGTTTAGAGCAACGACTGTTCTTAATTCTGGTAACGGAATCCGTTCAAACTGATTTATTGGCCAACAATCGGATGTATTGTTTAAAAATTTGGGACCGATTATCCACGTTTCATTTTTAATGAATTGAGCAGGATTTTGCCCTCTTGACAAGCAGTCAGCGGGATTTTCCTTTGATGGTATGTATCTCCAGGTAGCACGACTTGTGTTGTTTTGAATTTCAGCGACCCGATTCGCTACAAATGTCTTTAATGAATACGGCTGTGTTTGTACCCATTATAGCACAATACTCGAATCCGCCCAGAGATACACTTGGTTTATATTTTTACACAAAACCGGAATTATTGCAGTTATTAATCTAGATAATAATAATGCTCCGCATAATTCGAGCTTCGGAAGCGATGAAGATTTTAAGGGTGCTACTCGACTCTTTGCGCATAATAAATACGTCATTATGTTATTATCGTGGTCTGTTGATTTTACGTAAATACATGCGCCATAAGCTCTCTCGGAAGCGTCACAAAACCCGTGAAGTTCTATTTCTTTCGCGTTTTTAATTATTACCTTTCTATTAAATTTAATTTGCTGGAGCATCGGTAGCTCGTTTTTCAATGTTATCCACGCTGTATAAATATCTATCGGCATGGCCTCATCCCATTTTGCTTCGTATTTCCATAGATTTTGCATTATTAATTTTGCTACAACAATAACCGGACCTAACAATCCTATTGGGTCAAAAAGTTGAGCAATGTTAGATAAAATTGTTCGCTTTGTAATTTTTACTTCAGGACCCCTTAAAATGCTATAATTTATGTAATCGCCCTTAGCGTTCCAAATCACGCCTAAGGTTTTTTGTTCCGCCTCATTTGATAAAAAGTGCCGATCGGTAGACACGTCTGCGAATTCTTTGATTATCTCCGAATTGTTAGATGCCCACTTTCTCAATGGCAAACAGGCTGAATTTAATGTTTTTATGAGGCTGTCGCGTATGAGTATTGTATCTTGTATGCTGTCCGCGCCCGTTATGATATCATCAACGTAGAAGTCGCGTTTAATAATATTTGATATTTCCGGAAGTTCTTGTTCTACGTCGTCGGCTAATTGAAATTCACTACGTATCGCTAAAAACGGAGCCGACGCGGTGCAGTACGTTACTGTATTTGCGCGATATATTTTTAATGGTTCGTTTTCATTTTTACGATAAATTAATTGCTGAAAGGCTGTATCTTGCTCATTTACTTCAATTTGCCTGTACATGTGTTGTATATCGGCAGTTATTACATATTGATGTGTACGGAATCTAATTAATAGTGACACAATGTCTTGCTGTATTTTAGGTCCTGTTTTTAAACAATTATTCAATGAAAGCCCGGAATTAGTTTTTGCTGACGCGTCGAATACAACGCGGACCTTTGTAGTTTGACTTGAATTTTTAACGATTGCGTGATGCAGCATAAAATAATGTTTTTGATCGAATTCTCCTTCTACGTACTTCATATGTCCTAAATTAATATATTCTTGCACGAATTCGTGGTATTGGGCCTGTAGCTCTGGATCACGTGCAAGTTTTTTCTCTAACAAATAAAACCGACGGCGCGCATTTTCATATGACTCCCCTAATCTATTGATGTTAGCTTTAAATGGCAATCGAACGATGAATCTCCCAGTAAAGGGATATAATAATCCTCAACTTCCTGTTCTTCTTCTGACAAAAATCTTATTTATTTTACCGCTTCAATTTCCCAAAATTTAATTACATCATTACGTATTGTGTCCATTGATAAAATACATCTTTTTGTTGCATTTAAATTTTCATTGACAGCTCCTATTCTTCCCGATAAAACCCAACCGAACCTTGTCTTTATGAATTTTGCATCGTGGTTTTCTATTTGTATTTGTCTTATGCAAAATAAATTGTAGAATATTTCTACGCCTAGTAGCGCGTCTATTTCGTTAGGTTTAAAGAACTCGGGATCAGATAATTTTATATTTTGGGAGATTTTTATTTTATCCTTGTCTATAAATTTATTTGGTAACTGATTACATATACGCGGAATGATTAAGAATTCCAAATTCGCGCTATACTTCATTACCCTCGAATAGATAACAGTATTGACCGATTCCTTAATGAACGATTCTACTCTACTAATTCCTTCTACCGGCACGTTTATAATTTTCCGCGGCATATTTAAAATGTTTGCAAATTTTTGTGTCATAAAATTGGATTGTGACCCACTGTCTAATAATACCCGCGCTTGTATTTTTTCTCCACCTTTACCCTTTATATCTATGATCACTGTGGACAGTAATATTTGCGTAGGCACAATCGCGGAGTGACATACTAGGTGAGTAGCTGCATTCTCGCAAATTTGATCCTTACATTCCTCATTTATATTAATTGTTGCATTATTCGATGCTGAACTAAGATTTTTTCCTATTGGCTCATAATGAAGCATTGTATGATGTTTTTTATTACATCTTTTACAGCTACACGCTCTGCATTCGGTATTACGATGACCGCCATTCAAACAATTAAAACACAACCGATTTGATTTTACGAATTCCGCTCTCTGCGATACGCTCATGTTATAGAATTTATCGCATTCATATAATTTGTGCTGTTTATCGCAGCTCAAACATGAGGATGTCGGTTGCGTTACGGTTAAACCTAATAATTTTGTTTGAGTTTTGAATTTATTTGTTGGACTACCATTATTAATTTTATTATTATTATATCCCTGCTTATATAATGTATTACTATTAGACGTATTTAATGCGATCGATTGTAAGATAAGGTAGCGATTTTCTAAAAATTCCATAAGCTCCCGCATCGTTGGCATTTCTGCATCGTTTATGGACTTCTCCCATTCCTTATGTGTCGTCCTATCGATTTTAGAGGTGATCGTATATATTAATACAGCGTCCCATGCGTCTACGTTTTGACCTAATGTATTAAGAGCACGCATATGAATTTCTAACTTCGTTCGCAGCTTCTTTATTCATTACCGGTAATTCCATTAAGGCCTTAACATGCTTTTGAATGATTACGCGGCGATTGTCGAAACGTTCCTTTAATAACTCTAACGCTATATGATAATTTTCCGCCGATGTTTCTAGTGAATTTATAACAGCCGCGGTCTCATTACGTAGAGACGAACGCAAATAGTGTAATTTTTGTATATTAGGAATATTAGTATTATTATGATCCATTGAACAAAAGGTGTCATAAAATTCAAGCCATTTATCGAAGGATCCGTCGAATGTTTTTAATTCGATCCGCTGTAAATGCAAGCATCCTTGATTCGGATTCGCGTACAGAGGCATGTTATGTACTTGTTACGCATCTTGATTTTCTTGATTTGAAGACATTTGACCTTGCACCGCGATAGATGATTCTGCTTTTAATAAATTTGTCGCGCGAGATATAGCTTCGTAATACGCACATTCGAACTCATACATTTCGGAATCGCCTTCATTCGTTAAAGATTCAATTTTGTGTTGAATGACTTCAAATTGATCCAGAATGTTATCAATTTTGTTTAATCGCGACCGAATTGGTGTGTAATCTGTTTGATTACATTCATCATGCAAATAATTACGAAATGTCGTTAATTTTCCCTTAATGTTGGCTCTACCCCTTTTTAATTGATTTAATTCCAATTCGGCATTCATTTTTACTGACGACAGAATTTACGTACTTAGAATGTAGTATAGAAGTGGTGAGAGGATAGGAGATGGACTTACTACTTCGTTGATTTAGTTGCGATAACAAGGCGTCCTTCAGGTTTGTTCGGAGATTTCTTTCGTCTACTTGAATTTGTTTGGTTGAACTCTGCGTCGATTTCTATTCCCAAAGCTGCTATTGTCTCCAGTTGCAATGAGCTCCAGAATAAATAATTAATTTCTATAACTTCACGACTCTCGAGTTGTAGTAATTGCACAATTCTCAAGACTTCGGTTGATTTGGTGATTTTTATTTATGCTGCCACACACGAGAAATTGAATGCCTTTTCTGAGTCCATTTAATTGCTTAACTTGTTCGTGGCTTGTTTTTATTTGACTTCACAATTTTTCAATGTTGATTGCACTGTCATTCGTATAACTGACGACAGATCCGGCTTGAAGGACCAAAAAATGTTTAGTATTTCGTGTCTTTACCATATATTCGTTATAGCGTAGCCACTAAACTTGGTTATACACAAAATACGGGCACTGTTATTTTCATAAGTATGCCATTCGTTCAAGAATTTAAACACAATTTCTTTTACTTATAATTCTTTATTTTGACGAAATACAACCGAACAGTTCACTAGCAAGTCGACATCTGGTCTTAATATCCAATCGTAGCTAAGACGTCACCTCGTATAGGCGTGTCGAAATATACAAAATCTGAAAATGACGGGGATGAAAGGCAGGACATTGGTGGATAAAACAGGAAAGGCGTCGCTTATTTTACACATTTAGGAAATTATTTGGAACAGGGTTGTAAAATTAATCTTGCCTGCGAGAGCGCGAATTATGAACATCTGTTTCTCGACCCTGTACTTAATGCTATATAATAAATGCACTTTCAACTGGCGGACCTCGAGTCGCTACTCCGACAAAGATTTATTATTTGGAATTTCAGTTAATCGGCAAAGGGACCGAGGAAGCACGGTTCAAGACCGTAATGGCAACGCTGCCCCGCCTATACTTATCGAGTGCTTAATTTTTCGCACGTACCTATTTATAAAATCCTAAAATTTATTAGGATCGATTTAGGATTTAACAGTATTCATGCGCTTTTACACATAATAAGAGAGGAAACGATACATATTTAATATAATAAGTTAATGAATATTTAGGGACATGAGTGACGAGAAAGGACAGACAAAATATCAAGATCAGTGAAATGTATATAAGATATATATATATGGAGCATATGAAAAATATACGTATAAATTTAAATATGATATCAGTAATTTAGAATAATATGTAATTAATATCTGAATAATATATGAATAATTTATATTCGAATAACTGGTAATGTATGTAAAGATTTTCAGAAATGGCTATTTATCTTATATGTAAATACAGTAAGTTTAAGAGGTTTTTGACCCCGACCTTCTACCTTTATTTACCTAATTACTAAATTTTATCATTTACTGTGCTGTTATTTCAATTTTGAAATACCAGCATATTTCACAAGAAAAAGAGGAAGTGTTTACATTTCAGGCAACAAATAGTGCACATTGCTAATATATGAAATTATAAGTAAAAATATAATTATACTGTTACCTATAATTCCATTATTATAAACACTCATATATATATATATATATATATATATATATTCATGTAAAATACAATATCAATACATACGTGCAAAATCTCTGCGAATGTAAAATTGAGAGAAACTATTTGCTATATATCACCTTGATTGCTTCTTTACAATATATATATACAAGGGGTAACGAAAAGGGGTTTATGCAAATTAACTTTAGTCCGATAAATCAATTAATTATGAATTATTAATTAATACATTAGTACATAGATGTGACGAAAAGTGAGAAAGGGAAAAAGCTTTTAATTATCAAAAACTTGTCAGTATATTTTTGACAAGCTTATGCCATTGCGCATTCTTCTGCGCACACTCCTTGATGCAGTCGTCGCATGTCCGTGCGTGCACGTATACGTGTGTTGCGTACTTTTCGCTTTGTACGGCTGAGCTAAAGGGGGTCGGGACAATGAGCGGGTGCACGACTTAGATCTTCTACAGGAATTCTTGACTATTCTCGTCGCGGGCTCCACGCTCTGGGCGCCATTTATAAGCCCAAAATCGGGTTATTACTTACTGTTAGCTTGCATGTGTGTGTGGACTCTTCCACGCTGCTGGTGGTGCAATCTGCTGGAAAGGGGACGGGGAACGAGAAATGAACTACGCGAGTGACTTTATCGGATTATAACAATATTAACATTTATTTATACAAAAAGCCTATTCACAACAATAATGTAGTACATACGTTATGTACTGGTTGCGCGTTCCGCGACGCTAGGTTAATTATTTATCAAACTACGCAATCGTACAAAATACTCAGGGACGGGTGAAACGGAACGGGACGCTTTCGATATAACACACGTGGGAACGACGGTACATTAGAAGGTTACATACTATAGATTACATGCGACTCACACGCGAAATGATTTACTACCGCATAAAATTACAAAATGGAATAACGATAGACTTTACGTGGCTATGCGCGATATACACCTGACAATTGAGATTAAGTGGGCGCGGCGGTGGGTCAGGAGCCCAGCTATATGTACGCCTGAATAATTACAACAAAAGGTATAGGGCTACTTGCCGCCGACGACGACGATGCTGTCGCTGGCCGAAAGCACTCTGATGATCGCAAGCTCTCTCTCTTCTCGTTGATAGCTCGTGCGGTAGCGCGTGGCTGCGGATCTATATTATATTATTAGGGTATTATATATATATATATATATATATATATATATTATTATATTTATATATATTATTATATATTATCATAATATTAGGGTTATTTCTCAAAAAATTCTTCGCGGTAATTAAAGCATGTATAAAATTACTATTTAAAAAATTATCAAATTTATTTTCCCTTTTAAAATTACTAATGACATTAAATAAAGATGCCCTACATTCCTTTTTCACTTCGTCATTTAAACCAAAAAATTGTTGAAGATTGTTGAAAGTAATCTTTTTGGTTAAAGACAGAGAGAGAGAGAGAGAGAGAGAGAGAGAGAGAGAGAGAGAGAGAGAGAGAGAGAGAGAGATTTCCCACGTAAGAGAAACTAAAATTTACAAAAATCAAAAGATATCCATAAGGTGTGAGGGTAATGTCAGTTTAACCTGAAGAACACAAGAAGGCAATATGCACTAACGTCACACCTCCTTTAGGATATGAAGCCCAAAGTTGAATATGAACATTAGTTTTTTTTTTGGCGACGCGGGGAGGGGAAATCTTCTAAAGACACCTCTCTAAGAGAGGTATTGTCGGATTTATGGAACCTTTGCTCGCATGCCTACCGACTAAAACGCCTCCCCGCAGAAATCCCTACCCGGAGGTATCATCCCCTTTACCTGTTGGGATAAAATTATTAATGGAACGGTGTAGCGGGTCGGGCAGCAGGAGTGGGATGTGGATAGGGGGAAGGAATTGGTGAGTTTAGGGGCTCTGCCTTCATGGGAGAAGAGACTTACGTACGAAAACGAAGGACGGAGTGGCCGGTGATGGCTGATGGAGTTACGGATCGTTGATCAGGTGGCAAGGCCTGCTGTAGCGATCTGTCGATTTAGGAAGTATACTACTCAGGGATTCGATTCCTGAGTTCGGGTGCTGTTTAATTGATTCTCTCAGATTTTTGGCGAATTTGTTCGCGTAATCATTAAGAACAAGAAGGTTAGTTTCTTTAAGTACTTGAGTGTTCCTTAAGTATCAAGGGGTATTGAGGGAAGAGCAGCCTCATGTAGGTGCCTTGGAGTCGCTGAAGTCTATCTGGGGCGATGGACCCCCAGATGGGGATGGCATATGTGGCAATGCTCCTGATAGTGACGGAGAAGGCTCTGGCCTTTGCTCTGGGTGACAGGGTTTTGCTATAGAAGAAAGGTTTGAGCTTTAAGAAGTTTAGCCTTGAGGTGCCGTGGCAGATTGTTTTGTGCAGATTGACAGATCGTCTATGAGGGCAATATCGCCCGTGTAGAGTGCCGTGGTAATTGTACCTTGTATGGGAAGATCATGGCAGAAAAACGTAAAATTAGGGGGGAGAGCTTAGATCCTTGAGGGACGCTGGCTGAGATCGCCTTTGGATCAGAAAGGGAGTTGCCTACCCTAACTCGAATAAATTGGTCTGATAGGAACGACTTTATTATCCCGATGAAATAGTAGGGGTTGTCATTCGCAATGAGCTTGAAGACGAGCCCGTCATGACATGCCCTGTCGAAGATTTGCTGGACATCTAGCAGCAGCATCGTTGTGTGCAGCCGTTTGTTCATGTTGTCAGCAATGAGTTCTGTAACTCTGAGAAATTGGTGACAGGTGCTGTGCCCTGTGCGGAACCCATGCTGACAGTAAGGTATGAGGTTTTTTCTGGTGACCGAAGTGGAGAATTTCGGCCACTTTGCGTAGGGAGTTTAGAAGACTGATGGGGGACTATGGGGGAGGATTTTTAGTGTGTGGGTATTGGTTTTGTCAGCACCAGGGGCTTTCTTGTTTTGAAGACTGCGAATGATGTCGCTTATCTCTTTGGGGAAGGTAGGGGTAATGTCCCTGTTTGAAGGGAGGAAGTGTTGAGCTGTCTGGGTGACATGCTCATGAAAGCGTGAAAGTTCTGGTGCGCTGGGTAGAGGTGAGTACTGATTACTGAGAGATGATGCGAAGATCTCGGCCTTTTCTTCACCGAGTTAGAAGGTTTCGCTATTTTGGTTGAGAGGTGGAAGGCAAGGGCGACTGCCTCGTATACATTTTATCACCTTCCAGAAGTTTTTGGGGTGAGTTTCGGCTTCAATGATGGAATCATTGAAGCGGCTGTTCTTGAGCTCGTTTATCTGAGAGTGGCTGTCCCTTTGTAATAAGTTAAGTTGGGTTTTGAGAAGTAGAGTTCTAAGACGTTGCCATTTTTCCAGATTCTATTCTTTTGCTTAATTAGCTTCAAAATACCGTCGGGGAGGTTATTGTTAGTACTCTGTGGAGAGCGGGGGGGTGTAGCGATTCTAACAGCGTGGGTGATGTCATTAGATAGGGAGGTGATCTCTTCATCGATTTCAGAGATCGATAATATGGGTCTGCATCGAAAGGCTGAAGTCTCTAGGTTGAATTTGAGATGTAGCCAGTCCATATGTTCTGTGTGTGACGGGGGAGACATGGGTGATGCATGGAAGGCGAGGATCACCGGGCTGTAATGTGAGCTCTTTTTAGGCAATTCTATATTTTAGGCAACGCCGGCAGTGCGGCGTGACTTTCGACTCCCTCTTTGCCTGCACTTTTATGTTGAAGCCACTGATGGTGCTTAAGTCGAAGATTGACTTAGCGGCGGCTGGGGAGGTGTCTAGGTGAACAGTCACTGGCAGCCAGATTTTTTCGCCGCTACGCATTCGATGAATGCGTCGTTGGGTATAACCTTTCGAATTTAGTTCATTCAGGATGTCTTCGTCTTGGATGGCTTCGTTAATACCACGAATGACTATAACCAAGTCTCGTTTTTCGGGGAGTTGGTTGGTGGCATATTGTATTTTAGTATTTTCTAGGCGGTCCGTTAGGTGCCTGAAGTCGTCTACTGTTGCCACGTACACCTTGACCGAGTCAGAGGTGTTGACGGCCCGGCGAACGGAGATTCCGGCTTTCTCGATGGCGATCTTTAGCTTTGACCAAATCATTTTTTGGCGGATGATGATGGGGGGTGGGGATCGAATAGCGATGGGAGATTCTTTTTCAGTGTCAGAATCCTGATCGGAGAGCGTTGGTGCGGATTTGGCAACGCGGATGCGTTTACGGCCTTGCTTTATGAACTCGGGTTCTTCGGAAAGCGGAGTTCATTCGGAGACGGTTATTTTGGTAGCGGGGGTGCAGAAAATTGCTGCCTCTTGAAAGAAATCCATCGCGGTTGAGGAAGATGTAGAAGTTCCGGTGGTGTGGCGTGATGTTGCCACCGATTAAGAGAATGTTGGGTCTGTTGTGGTGGTGGCTAATATATTTTGTAAGCGGTCAATCTGATCCCGGAGTCCGATGATAATTTCTATCAGCTTTGGGGGGGGGGTGACCATCAAGATCGGTGGTAAGGACGGTGTCCATATCCACGAAGTCGGACTTGAGTGGAGGAAGGTGATTGCCTCCAGTTTGTGATTGGGAGGGGGGGAGGTTAAAGGTAGAGGGAAAGGTGGGGTATGGGAGATTATAGCTATGAAGAAATATTTAAATAAGTAAATATAAATATAAATATAAGTATGATTAAATTCTAAATAAATATATATACATGTATTAGTTATAGAATTAGTTAAAAATGAGGTAAGTCAAATATAAATTATATAAGTTTAATTTAAGAGATGTTAGTTTGAGTTGAAAATCTAAGATAGATGACAAATTAAGATAAAATTATAATAGAGTTTAAAGTTAAAATTGAATTAAAATTAGAATGAAAATTAAAAATTAAAATTAAATTTTTGAGGTTAGTTTTAAAAATTTTTAAGAGTTTCTTACAAACTTATAATTTATAAATTATATAAATTATAAATTACAAGTTATGTAAGAGATAAATGAAAATTAAATTAAATTTAATTAAGATACACCTTTTTCAGTTCACTGATGTAGATTTTCATGATGATATGATCATCATGATGTGTGTGAATATATATGATATGATTTCCATGATATCTGATGCTTCTATCATGTGTCCGATGGATGTGATGAACAATAGTTTAAGCTGGCCTAGTATTAATACATTAAGCGGACTACTTTGAGTTGATGTTCGTGATTCAAAACGCCACCTAGTGGCCGCTGGTGAAACTGATTGTTAAAACCATTAACTTAATTTATTGAGGAAAGTTAAATGATTTTTAATAAAAAACATAGCCTATGTCCTTCCAAAGATAATTAGAATCTATATGCCAAATTTCAGAATAATCGGTTCAGTAGTTTTTTCGGTGATCGTGTACAAACAAAAACACGCTTTGTCTTTATAAATTGTTATATGAGTATGATATGATATGCTATGATATGATATGATACGATATGATACGATATGACTCGATATGATATGAAGTATGATATGTTATGATATGATATGATATGATATTAATTGGAGAATTGTGACAAGTGACTGTTTTTTTTTAGTTTGAATAGAAGAAATGATAGCAAAATAGGGTTCTTTACTAACAACTTCGAAACTATTTATATTAATATATAATATATACGGTCACTTTTGCATAAAAAGGCAATATTCATCGTCTGCTTAAAAAATATGCTATTCGTATACCAACATTTTGCTTGAATTTCAGTTGGCATCACTACAAAAATATTCATGGTATTTAATTGAAAAAACGGAAATATACGAAATATGTATATATATATATATATATATATATATATATATATATATATATATATGCACATTGTATTTTACCTCCCCAACTTTTTATAGCAGTCGTCCCAAGACATATTCTATCATCCGAAGATGATATTCTCCGTATTCTCGAGACACTCGGACATCTTTTTCTACCGGTCGAACTCGAAAGTACAATTTTTTCCATAGAAGTCGTATGTAATGTGTGTGTGTGTGTGTGTGTGTATGCGCGTGTGTGTTGTATAAAATAGTCGGCAAAATATCAACTTTTTGAAGTGGACGCTACATTGAAGCAGCTTTTTATACAGAAGAGATGATAGGTAAATTACGGTCAATTATTTATAGAAATATATATTTTTATATATAGCATACTTTTTACTTAGATATTATTGAATTGTTTACGAAATTGGTTAAATTATTATCTCGGGCGAAGCTGAGACAGGAGATGCTAGTAGGTTTATAATTTCACATAACAGAATTGCATAATATTTGTAAACTTGCATTAGACGGAACTATCAGCTTTTACCATTTCTAATGTCAATTATAATATAATTTATATTAAATACTCTCAAACGACAGCTCCTAAAATCTAAAATAATACCAATAAACGATCAGGTAAAAAGCTACACATGTGGCGCACTACGTGATATGTGACAGGCTGTCGTAACAAAAGATTAAGATGTTTTCCCTACTCCGTCCAATTTCTACCTGAATTTGTATTTTTAATAGTGCCTCAATATTATGGAGAGAGTTTACTGCATCTCATTATTTTTCTAATTATCTGCTTCTAATGATTTTCTAATTATCTATTTTATAACATAAATATATGCCTAATTATATAAGTGATATAAGTGAATCGACGGTGACAAACATTTTCTTTTAGTCATGCGCAGTAAATCAATCGTGTAATAGTTTATCTTTTATCGGATGTGGAATATCATGCCTTCGTTTTTAACCGTCCTTTCTTCGTATTAATTTTCTTGTTCTCTCTCTCTCTCTCTCTCTCTCTCTCTCTCTCTCTCTCTCTCTCTCTCTGTCTCTCCCTCCCTCTCTCTTTTTCACTCTCGATCTTTCTTTGAGTTATGAGCGAGTTCACTTTACATTTACTCACCCTTTAATAGATGATGCTTAGCTCTTGTCTATATACGATGCTCTCTGTGTGCAATGGATATTTTTTGTTGCTCACGTATAGGAGAAGGATTGTTACTATGCCATCGAACTTTTCCATCATCTTTGGATGTCATTGATCCAGTCATATACGAGGTGTCTTCAAAAATTAATGAAAATTTTTAAGTTTCGCCGGTTTGGGGAGTCCGCCTGTATAGAAATTTTTTTTATAATGGTGGTACGCATGCCCCTGAAGTATGATAAAATTTTCAGCAATGTTCATTGCTTACTTTTTAAGTATCAGCCGCTAACGTTAGACGTGTTTTTTGAGCTCGGCAATTTTCGTTTGTCGATCCTTTTTCGGTCTGGACGATTCAGAATGCCTCCAGTGGGACGATTGAGCCCTTAGTTTCGACACCATATCGGTAAATCGATAGAAATCTCTATATTGAGATACGATGTCGTAACTATCTTTCTGAAAACTAATTTTTGAAAGAATTACTTAAAATTAATAGGATATAGCATCAATTTCACATTTAAAATCTATTTAAATAGATTTTTAATAAATGAAAAATGAAATATTGTCACTTAAAAACAATATGGCAAATTATATTAGCAGAACATATAAGCCAAACAAATTTTTGTTTGTATACACATAATTTACCATGATAGATATAGATGATGATTAGAATGTTAGATTATAAATATAATATTACAATATACTTTACTCAAATGACTAGAAGAATTATATTTAAAGAAGATATTTGAAAAGCCATTAGAGTTTCAACAATGTCATTCTAAAGAAAGTTAAGTTCAGTTCAATATCTATAATTTAGGATTATAGAATTATCGTTATATTATTTTTATGTAAATGACAGATAGTTACAACAAAAAACGGAGTGTTCATTATTGTGGAAAAATTCCATTATGTGATTTATAGACGAGTCTTTTCTGAATATTCAATAATAATTAGTGTAATTTTACTAAATTAGTATTAAAGATTTAATAAGACATTTTTTTTAGATTTTGTGCCAAAGTTTTTATGAAAATACTCTTCTTAGTATATGCTATATACATTTTAATTAAATTTGTTAATATTAAAGAACTGTATATTGTAACTGATATCAGAGCCGGTTTTAGGGGAGGGGCATCCCGGGCCCCGCGCTTTGGGGGCCCTGCGCTCCGGAAAATTTTTTCCCATACCAAAAAAATTCAATAATTCCACAGATAGAATATTTTACATTCGAAATTTTCATCAAGTATAATATTCAAAAAAATGTATAATATTAAATAGTTTTAAACTATTTCTTGCTAATCCCGGCTTGATAGATTTCGAACTTGAGTTAGGTGATATAATTTCGTTTCTCTTTGAACAAAGCAAACAAGGCTTGGTTTCTGTGAAAATTGTTTACAGTGAATCTAAGGTTAACATAAGAATTACTGTAGCTGTTACGATTATAAGATACGTTATCGTCAAAAGAGAAAAATAGAAATTAATAGAAACTACAGTATTATGAATATTTTGAAGAAAAAAGATATATGAGCAAACTTAATACAATTTAAATGAGTACAACAGGTACTTTATAAATGTATTCCCATTATACAATGTATCCAAATTTTAAGATGGAAATAATGTCAGATTAGTATGGAAATTGTGGAGATAAGTTTTATGTCGCTTGGTAGGTGGTGCCCCGTTTTCAACTCTCATAACCAAACTAGTTATTTAGTAAGCTTAATAAAGGTCCCGCAGTTAGAGCACGTTCGCTTAGAATAATTATTGTTTTCTTAACTTGTTAAGAAACGTTGATCTTTTTACACTTTTTAAAAAATTGGTCTTATTCTAATTGTTCATAGAATAATTTTATTCAAATACTTAAGTTGAATAATAATTTAATTTTAAGTTTTTATATAAATATATAAATTTAAACCTTTTATTTTAAACTTAAAAAAAATTTAATTTTCATATTATTAATATGAATAGTAGAGAAAGAAATTTTTGTAGAAAATATAAAAGCGGCGCAGAAAAAGCCAAAAAACGAAAAATGAAAGTAGAGTTAGAGAAAAAGGAAAGTGGAGTATTATATAAATTTATTAATATATTATGTCGAAATGATCGCCTAAATGACGAACATGGAGATACTAATCAGAATGCACGATTAGTCAAGTCTCCTGAGAAATTACACGATTATAATCCCTCCATGGAAAGTAAGAATATTGAATTTGTAGCGATTTATCCTATAAATATATATGATCCTGGTAATTGGGAAAATTTCAATTTACCAGACATTATAGATATTTTAATAAAAAATGGTCCGATTAGAATATTGAATGATAAATATTCATTTCCGAAGAACGAAGATAACCGAGTTTTTTCTGATCATTTTTATAAACGTATATTAAGTAACGGCGATGTTTATGATAGAAAATCGTTGGTATATTCGATTAAATTAGATCAAGTTTTTTGTTTTGGTTGTAAGAGTTTTGGAATAATTCGATCAGGTAATTTATTCGATCAAGGCATTAATGATTGGAAGCATTAAAGTAGAAGATTAAAAGAGCATGAACTCTCTCAGTCACATTTGGAACATGTAAAAAAATGGTTGAACTCATCTGTTTCCTTTTAAAATCATAATAATACAGATAAAAAATTACTCCAACGTTTAGATAACGAAAAAGCACGTTGGCGTGATGTATTATGTCGAATTATATCTGCTGTACAATTTCTTGCCAAATATAATTGCGCTTTTCGTGGAAGTATTGATAAACTTTACCAGTCTATTAATGGCAAATTTCTTGGGCTTATAGAAATGTTGGCTAAAATCGATCCGGTTATACAAGAGCATGTTCGTCGAATAACAGAGAGAGAAATTCACGATCATTATCTAGGTCCTCAAATACAAAATGATTTGATCGAACTGATGGCATTTGTAGTAAAGAAAAAAATTGTCGATAACATCAATACTATAAAATATTATTCAGTTATTCTTGACTACACACCTGTTGTTAGCAATAAAGAATAAATGAGCTTAGTTATACGTTATGTCAAAGAGAACCAAAAGCTGGAAATAGAAATAAAAGAGCAATTTATAACTTTTCTTAAAGTAGATGACAGCAGTGGAAAGAATTTAGCTTCAAAATTAATCAGTACGTTGCAATTACTTGGAATAAATATAGGAAATTGCAGAAGGCAAGGGTATGACAATGGAGCTAATATGAAAGCAATAAATAATGGCGTCCAAGCACATATTTTAAATATCAATTCTATAGCTTTTTATCTTCCTTGAGCATGTCATAATCTTTATCTACTTTTAGGAGACTTAGCTTAATGTAATAATTATGCTGTATTGTATTTTGGAGTAGTTCAAAGATTTTACAGTATATTTGATGTATCTACCAAAAGATGGAAAATTTTGAAGAGACATACAGTATTGTTGAGCCTTAAGCCCTTATCAGAAACCAGATGAGGATACCGAGTTGAAGCTGTTAAAGCAATTCGCTATCAAGTAAAGGATATAATATCTGCTTTAGTAGAAATTTCCGAGACATGCAATAATGCAAAAACTAAAAGCGAATTTGAAAGTTTGATCAATTATGAAATTGATCATTTTGAATTCATTTTGTTAACTGTAATTTGGTATGAAATACTATTTATCACTAACAATGTCAGTAAAGGTTTACAATCGAAAAATATGCAATTAGATATTGCAATGAATAATTTAGAACAATTATTGAAGTTGTTAGAAAATTTTAGAAATTCTGGTTTTCAATCTGCATTAGACACAGCTAGAGAGCTAGCTAAGGAATTAAATGTTAAAACTGAATTTCAAGGCCGTCGAAAAAGAAAGAAGAAAACGCGGTCTACATGTGAGGGTGAAGATGAACTTGCATTTTCTCGAGAAAAGTTTTTTGAAACTGAATGTTTCTTAGCTATAGTAGATCAACGAATAATGTCGTTAAAAACACGTTTCAATGGATATCAACATTTTTCAAAACATTTTGGCTTTCTTGGAAATTTAAAGATCTTCCAAATATAAATGAAGAAGAATTGCTTAAAAAATATCAGGAATTAGAACGTTTATTATTAAGTGATAATTCTAAAGATATAGATGGAGAGGAATTATTTACGGAATTAAAATATTTTAGATATATTATTCCAAAAGAAGCTATAAACGTAGCTGGTATTCTAAATTTTACACTAAAGAATGAAATGATTGAATCCTTTCCAAATATAAGAATTGTTTATAAAATCTTATTAACATTAACTGTTACAGTCGCTTCTGGAGAAAGGTCTTTCTCAAAATTAAAACTAACTAAAACTTATCTAAGAGCTAATATGAGACAAGAACATCTTAATGGGTTAGCTATTCTATAAATAGAAAAGGAAGAAGCGTCTTCCTTATATTATAAAGATGTAATTAATATCATTGCAGCTCAGAAATCTAGAAAAGTAAATTTTCTTTAATATAGTTAGAAAAGACTTTTTACTTTAATTACAAAATAAATACAATTAATTACAAAAGGCTAATTGTAAATGTTCATTTTATATCCTTAAACTTTTAAAGATCTCTTTCAAAACACCTTAATTTTACATATAAAGACATTAAGATACGCACCCACGCGCAGCTACACAAACACACAAACATAAGGAGTCAAATGTTTGCCACGCCCACACCGTTGCTTCTGGGTAACTTTAAGTGCAAACAAGTCTTGTAGTCATCTTTGCGTTTCAAAACAGAAATTTGATTAAAAATTATTTGATTAAAATACTCAGAAATTTTTATTAAACCTCGATAGTCAATCAAATCTACAAAATATTTAATATAGTAATAATTTGACATAATTTCATAATTTATTCTATACAATTGTAAAGAATAAAAAGGAATATGAAGAAAAATAAAAATGCTCGTTTAAGAAAGGTAAATTATTAGTTAAAAAGAAAAAATTAATTTTGACTTTGCAAACATGTGATTATTACATAAAATCTATATAGTAAATTGATTAATTTGATTGCTTGATATAATCAAAAGCTTCAACAAATTAAATAGAATATTCTAGCGAATTTTTTGCAAAATAGACTATATTTTTTAATTTTCGAAACTTAATTTCCACGTATAGGGGGCCCCCGCGCTATTTTCTTGCCCGGATCCTCCGATTCGTAAGGACGGCTCTGATTGATATCGTGTAAGATCCTAAAGCTTTAGATATGATTGCAAATGTAATCAGAATTTTCCCGTTGAAATTTAAGCTGATTATTTATCTAAATGTCGTAACATCTTCTTATAAATATCAATATGAATCAATTCACAATTATAGTAATTGTTAAGATTCAATCGATAGTATATATTAATAAAATCATAAAATAATCATTTAAGTATAGAAATTTACGTCTATTCTATTTTATAATAAAAATAATAAACATATATGAAGGAGTTCCTGAAAGTATGGTATGGTAGAATCAAATATAAGTAAAAGTTAGGAAAATAAAGTAAGGATCTTCTCTTTTGTAAATATAAAATAATACATGTGAATTTCAATTACATTCACGATGCGAGAAGAAAAATCATAACACTGATATTTCTCCTGCGTCAAAAATCAAGAATAAATATAAAATATAAATACATATGTGTTAGAGACAGAATACGGCGTTACCTAGTCTGTGACTCGATGTAACAGTACTTGTGTATGTATTGTAGGAAAATGCGATACACAGATAGCATCCAAAAAAAATCTTGAGAAAGAAAACAATTAGGTATGTCGGGATAAGTACAAATCGACGAAGGTAATAAGTTAGGAACAACAGGTCAGATGAGACAAAAGATTTATAGTAAGAATCGAGTACGTATTGAGACACATGTGTGGGTCACTGGGGATAGAAAAGTTATTTGTGTATCAAAAATGTATTAAAATTTGTAAGTTTTAAATCTATTCTCATTATTGTTATCTGAAGATTTTACAAGTGAGTTTTTATTTTATTATCCTAAGAACCTTTTCTGGTTTTTAGGTTATCTAATATAGACACATTTACAATGCAAATCAAATACACGTGTACATAATAAATAATAAATGATTTCAAATTGGAATTATCATAGGCAAGAGAATACTTATCGATCCACTTGAAGGCGCACTGCTAGTTTCTCGAAAGTAACACGCGCTCTGAGGTATTCTTAGACTGTTTGACTCTTTTCACTGTGCCCCTCCGCCCTTCAGGATCGCCAAGCGTTCATTTTCTCAAAGGACAATAATAGAAGGGTTGCTGTGCTCAAGGATCGCATATATATATATATATATATATATGCGGCGTGGTAGACCTTCTGCGTTCCTTTTTCCATAGGATATAATCCATTCCTTCAAGCCCAACGTTGTTTGCGAGTTAAAGGAACGAGCACACGTACATGACTGTCAGGACGCGCGTTATCTCTGTTTGTCGATTTCCGAGCACGTTATATTGTTCGTCAATTATTTAGTTACACGTTATTAAATTAATACATTATTACGCCTCGTTGCTAAGACGAGTGGCACGTAATTTCGTACCCGGCCATGAATAGGGTCGTCAACCAAAGGGTTACCAGCGGCTCGTGCAAGTCTTTTTCCCTTATTTGAGAATAGTTTCTCAGGGAGATTGTATGTCGAGCATCCTTCCAATATATAGTCGATACGGCATTTCGAATATATGTATACTGAAAGGTTAGTTGACGACACCGGGCTGATGCTGCAGAAATTGACATGTGCACACGTCCGAGTACGTAATATGAAATTTTCATGAGACAGTTAAGCTACGGGTCAAAAGTTAAATAGCCTGTACATATATATGTGACATATAATACTGCCTAAGGTTTGAAATAACAAACGCTCACCAAGATACTGATTTCTCACCAATACACCCATTGCTATTTAGTTCCTCCCAAGGAGGAGTGAGTATTAATCTTGGGAAATCGGCTGAACGAAATAGTTTCATAATGCATATATAGTCTTTCTGGTTTCACTCACCCATAGCGCTGTTGAAAATTAAACTACGCATGTATTATAGAATCGGGCGATGTTCTCTACAATATCGATATCATGCGTCAATGCAACTAAAATATCGTTCTTAAAATATCCATATATAAAATATAAATAATATTCAACTTTTCTACAAAAAACATTTTAAATTTAGAATTTTTTTAGAATAATTTGATGGTTTATTTTTTAATGCATCAATGCATACAATATACAAAAGTAACTTACTTTTTATTTTGAATATTCGTAAGAAAAATCATAATTTCACAAATTTTAACTTATAAATATAATAGTATATAGTAGATATAAAGCTTCAGATCTATAACATTTGCTAATATTGTTTATCATTATATATTTAGAATTTAAGCTTAATTATAAATTTCAATACTTAGGTGGGAAATTTGATAAAAATAATAGTGATTGAAAAGATTTTAGAGTTAAATTAATAAATATTCTTTTCATTGGTCTTACAGTCCCATCTAATCAATCGAAAACAATACGTAACAATATCAATACATATCTACATTAATATTAATACATCAATACACAAAGATAGTAAAAATAGAAATTAAAATTAAATTAAAATTATAATGACAGTCAGACTGTCCTTGTATACAGTCACCCCCGTAGACTAATCTGAAAATAAAATATTAGCTGAAAAAATTTTGTTAGTAAAGTGCAATCTGACTGTCCCCAACACCCTTACCTAATTGAAGATCCAGTCCAACGTTCGAGCTCGCTACGGCTCTTCATTAGGGACTAAACTAAACCTTATATTCTAATATATATATATATATATATATATATATATATATATATATATATATATATATATATATACCTTATCCCCATTAACAATTTAGTAAATTAAATCTAAATTCCCCCTCTACACAAATGGTTCAAAATCAATCAATTTAATAAGGAATGATAAATATTGTCCAATTTACTAGACTCTAACATTAAATTCACATTATTCCGATTCCTGAAAATGTAAATACTTTAAAAACTCTGCCTTTTATACTTATTATTAATGCCATGTTCTGAAATATGGACATTTACAAAATAAACTGAATGTAAAAACTTCAAGCAATGCTCATTTCAATCGGAAGATGAGCTACCTAAACTATATTTATGTTCATAAATTCTCTTTTTTAAATATCTACCTGTTTGTCCAATATAGTATTTATCACAATCCATGCAATTTATCTTGTAAACAACTCCTGACTTTAAGCATAAATCATCCTTATCTTTGCAATTATTAAACAATCTACTTAAATTATTGCGATTTTTAAAGAAAATTTGAATGTTATATTTCCGAAAATTTCTTTTTATTCTTTCAGATAATCCTCGAACATATGGTAGGACAATAATTTTGCCTCCGTTAAAATCAATTCCTGCATTATGTCTATTTTCGGTATTATAAATGTCAAACAATCTCTCAGCAATCAATCTATTAATAAATTGAATTGGATAGCCATTATTAATAAAAGTCTCTCTTACTATCTGTAAATTATTTTGTCTAAAATCTTTATGTGACAATTTAATTGCTCTGTCAATGACACCTCTCAATGCTCCAATTTTGTTTCCGAATTGGTGGTGTGAATTAAAATCTAAAAACCTACCTGACCAAGTAGACTTTCTGTACCAATTAAGTTTTACCTTATTATTACTCCATCTAATTACATTAATGTCCAAAAAGCTTAACTGACTATTTACTTCAACCTCCCTTGTAAATTTAATTCTGTCATGTACAGAATTGAAAACATCCACCTTTTCATCCACAAAAACTTCCGGAACAATTGTAAAGATATCATCAACATATCTCTTAAATATGATTGGTTCAAAAAGCAATTTTGACAAGGCTATAATTTCTAATTTTTCCATAACTATACTTCCATAATAAGGAATGTAAGTTTTTCTTTAAGAATTACAACTTTTAAATGCTTTTTTTTTAATTTTTATCAATTTTGGACAATAATCTTTAATAATACTACCATATTTACAATAAATTTCTCTAAAATAAATCATGACAGACCCCAATGAAAAAATGTTTATTAATTTATGTATGGGCAGTCGACAAAAGTACAATTAAAGGATTTTGGAGTTAATTTATATCTTTTTGTGTGTCGAAAAGAATAGAAGAAGTAGCGCATGCACGATTTACGCCGAATTGCAAGCTATACAGTAGGAGTGTTTACTTATTTATCATTGCTGTGGAAATTATTATACTTATTATATTGCTGTGGGAACGATATTGGCCGCTGTCAGTTTTGGTCACTTATTCATCAAATAATCACGCAGACGTTATTAGATCATTATTAGATTTTATTTATTACATCTTTTATATTTTGCGTCAATACATTTTTCCGATATTGGAACAAATTTGTCAATACGAACGAGTATCGACTAGATAGAATATCGATACAATATATTGATATAGATCACGTAAAATGCATCGGTACCCATAAATATCGACACTTAGAGCCCATTTCTACCATAATCGTGCGAAGAGCTGTAACTGTATCGAGAATGATCTCTTTTATTTACTACTCACCTATGTATATATATATATATATATATATATATATATATATATACCCGTGTGGAAATTCATTCTCGAATCTAACTAGTATCGGGTAAGTTTTCCTTATTAAATGTTCGGATCCAGAAGGGAAATATAGTCTGATCCTAGTTCCGATTTGTCCCACTTTTAATAGCATTTTTAATAGGAAACGAGCTTAGATTTTGGTAGGTATACCAAGCTGGAAACTAGACAAAATCTAGTCAGAAAATCTACAAATTAAGCCAATAATAAATTATTCTAATTTTGTTTCCTCGATTAAGTGAATAATTTTTTGACTCTTTAATATTTATTTATTTAAAATAAAAAAATATATTTACGTATTTAGGTGACGCATACCATTAATTAGAATTTATAAATTATTTTCTATATGCATTACTACGTATTACGATTTACAGTTAATAATTAATAATTATTAATATATTTTTTTTTACACTAATTATTGTAAATTTTAATGTTAAGCACCTCTGTTGAACGAATAAATTATTTTAACTCAATGAAAAATATTCCGACCTACGCTGAGTATCGAACCCAAGACCCTACGATTCGCAAGCTAACGCATTCTGCACTATGCTAAAACGCAATATGGGATTACTATACTATATTTTGCATATGAGCGTACAGCACTTAAGACCATATAATAATATTTTATAAAGACAAGATAATACATACATAGTAAATCAATTTTTTCAATTCTTTCCCATGTTGGAAAGATCGGCGGGTATATATATATATATATATATATATATATATATATATATATATAAATGAATATGCGCGTACTCACACACACACACACGCACACACACACACACACACACACACACATTTATATACATATACATATATACATATATATATATATATATATATATATATATATATATATATATATATATATATATATGTATAAATATATTTTCTGTACACATGAGGCCTTGTCTACAAAAAACATCCTTCTTTCCAATATTAGAAAAAGTTCAGGAAATCTAACTAGAATCAAAATAGAAATCCTAATCATTTCCTTAAGTGATCTGCTTGTAAAATTTTGACTATACTAAACACGCATTTCTTTCAAGAATCAATAAAAGATAAGGAAATCTGAATAATGTCGAGAAAGTAATAATTAATATAAGATGATTATTATATGATCGAAGGAAAATCTAACTCGGATCTGGCGAGATTTACCTACATGAGGAAATCATCAGTAATACTGACTAGGATCTAGCCCGAACTAGGGATATACCCAGTATATTTCTGCACGGGTATATATATATATATATATATATATATATATATATATATATATATATATATTTATATATATATAAGTCTTCGCATTATCAAGAGCTTTACAGTTTACACGGAATAATGCGAAGTATATGCGAAAACATATACTTGTATACGCATATAATCAGAGTAATGAAACTCACGTAAAGTTGTATTCAGAATTCAAACGCATGATTTGGTATATTAGTTAATTTTCCTGCATCGCGACTGTATATATACACATCGGGTGACGCACCTCTATTCCATTTTGAAGGAATTGCTCTGGGCTAAAGACGGATGAAGAGATGGAGAGGGAATCAAGATTGGGAGTATACGCTTCCGTTGTCAAACGCACTTAGCTACTATAAACGGGAAGTCACTTGTGCCCCACGGGCTATCTCTTCATTTTGGTAGATTTTAATTACCGGAAGCACAGGCCTAGAGTTAAGAATAAGTTTTAATAGAACGAAGCAACGCGCCATTCACGGTGCATACCGCCTCTATATGAATTGTATTTACTAGTTTCTATCATATTATAGTTATTCTAAAAGTCGAATAATGGAGAAAATTATTGAATTAATCATATTTTAAAATCTATAAATAAAGGCATGCAAGTATATTCTTAGTAATCGAGTAAAATGTTTGTATATGTTTACATGATAATTCCCGAAGAAAGTTATATTTTAATTAAGAAGAGCCTATTCTATAATATGATAATTTGAAAATTAATATCGAATTGCTAGCATTAGAATTGATTACGAAACTGTTGATAGTATTGTGCCTGTTAAATATTAAATTCGTTTTTATACTGGCTAGGGTTGCTTCCATTGGAATTTAAAGTAATTTTAGTATTTTTTACTTATAATTTGACATATTTATTGGGAATAATGATTTAATGTATACATTTTACATTCTCAAAAACAAGCAGAAAATAATTTTTTTTAGAAACTCTTTTTAAAAGTGCTCTATAGACTGATTACCGCGCTACGCCGAATCCCCAAGAACGGACGTGAATTTACTTCAACGTCTCAATTTGCATTATAGATAATTAAAAAATTTTGTATATAAATCTTTAGTCATGCTTACATGTAGCGAAATTTTCTTAAGTTCATACAATTTGTCTAAGTAGGGTCAAAAAATAGGTAAAGCTTTCACTATCACGAGACCCTAGTCTTTTACAAGAACGTTATTATTACCAATTCAAGGTATCAATTACGTACGTAATTCTAGTTTCTACATATCGTATAGATAAATGAAACGTCGAAGTATATGTACAATATATTGCACCAAATACCAAGTCACTGGATAATAACTGTTTTTGTAGATAAAAAATAGAGAAATTAGGTTTCTACTAATTCGAAGCCCTGGAGCACCAAACAACACTTAGTAACATAATATATATATATATATATATCAAAATAAACAGAGCCCTGATACTCATTATAATATTTTATTCATTGTGAGAGACTGCATCGAAACCGTATCTCGTCTAATATATAGAAAACCCAGAAGTCACGATCAAGTTTCGGCAACACAGAGTCGTAAAGTTAAAATAAAAAAAAATATATATATACATATATATATACTACTGTGTACAAATATGAGTAAGACATTTCAATTCAAATTTCTTACGTTTATCGATTCAGACAAATGTTTTTATTTTTAATTTGGTAGTACTGTCAGAGTTATATGTGCAAAATTTCTCGCAATCATCTTCATTTGTCATATAGTTCCGCTTGTGTTTTATGAACAAAGAAAAGTTGTCTCTTCGGTTTTTATAATGTCGGAAAATATTCAACAAAGAAGTAGCATTAAATTTTGTGCGCGAAATGAAGTACCGACCGCCGAAACGTTCAGAACGTTGCAGAAAACTTTTGGTCAGAAGTCATTGTCAGGAGCAAGTGTTTTTGATTGGCACAAGTTGTTTAAAGAGGGTCGAGAACGCGTTGAAGACGAATCACGTCAAAGACGACAAAAACGTCAAATGATGGGCTGCACGTCGGTAAAATCAAAGAATTGCTTCTACAAAATAGTGCATTGCCTGATAGATCGCTGGCTGATGTTGTCGAAATTTCAAGTGCGTCAATCAACTCCATTTTGAAATACATTTTGTGTCTAAAAAGAGTGAAATCTCGATTGGTGCCAAGAAATACTACATTTTTTGGAAAAACAGCGTCTCATGGAAGTCTATGAAACGAGCCTTTCGAACTATCAGAAGAAGATGGAACGCATAATAACTGGAAATGAGACTTGAATCTACGCTTAGGATCCAAAAACCACCGATCAATCGAGCGAATATTGTGCCAAAGGAGAGTGGAGAACGAAAAATTCACGCCAAAGTCGTTCCAAAATCAAGATTATGCTCAATGTTTTCTTCGATCATTGATTGTGGTGCATTATGAATTCCTTTCAACCGGCCAAACGGTTATCGAAGAATATTATTTGAGTGGTATGAGTCGTTTGCATGAAGCTGTTCGTCGTAAAAAGTCAGATTTATGGAAAGATAACTCTTGGTTTTTGCATCACGGTGATGCACCATCTCACATTACATTAATTTGCGTCAAAAATTCAACCAATATCGTTCCACAACCACCGAACTCGCCCGATTTAACATCGTGACGTCTGGCTGTTCAGCAAGGTCAAAAGACCATTTCGAGGATACGATTTTGATTTGATTGAATAAATAAAAGCCGAATCGAAGAAGAAAGTGATGGTCATTCTGAAACACGAGTATAAAAAATGTTTCAAAAATTGAAAAAAGCGTTGGCATAGTTGCATTGCATCCCAGGGGAAATTCTATTACGGAGGATAAATTAGATTTAGAAGAATAAATAAAGATTTCAAAAGTTAGAAATAAAGTCTTACTCATATTTGTACACAGCAGTAGGTACGCGGTGTCCCACATGTAACTGCTCATATTACCGGCATGGCATCGGGAAGGAAATGTTATGTGTAAATATTAATATTCATGTAGGTCTATTTTTAATAGTTTTTGTAGTACGGATTCATATCTGTTAGCCAATCAGGGCTCAGAGAAGTGGGTCATCGCTTGTGTGCAAGGAATAAGGAGGTCAAACGAAGGGAAATGAGGTGAAGTTGAAAGAACACGGTAAAGACTAGTAGTTGTAATTTTGCCTGTCCATTGTTAATGCTCGCGTAACTGCTTGGATATACGAACGCATTAACGAAGAGAGGTTCACACGTCTTGTAAATAAAGATTATCTTTTTTCGTCTAGAGCAGTTTCTTTTCATATTTTTTGTCAAGCTACCCTTATTTAAAAGAGCACATTCTACTGCATTGGAAATAATGAAGAAAAGGTGGGTATTTCGTCGGCGCAGATGAACTGACGGCGAGTGCATACATGTGTTCTATAGAAACAAATGTGCAACTGAATTTTCGAAATGTTACAAGATCGAAAACTAGACATTTAATAATTACATTGAAAACTGGCAAAAATACTAATTGCAAGGAAATCTAATTGAAAAAAACCAGATCAAATAATCTTATGGGCTTATGTAATACCTTCATAATTATTTTCTACGATGCTATACGTAATTTGAGCCCGAACCATCCGATTTTTACCGTTCAAAGTTCCTTGCAGCCTGTATTTTTACCAGTTTTGAATAAACTAAACCTGAAAGTTATAATGGATTAATACTTAATCAATCCATTTACGTTCAACATTTCATGTAATTACTTACAAGCATATATGTGTATAAACACAAAAAAAACAAAGGTCGCTCAGTTATGCTTTGTTGCATATAAACATTCCCGGCCGCACCTAGCTTTCGCTTTATCGGCTAGTTGTGCTCCAGAGCTTTGCAGTATTGCTGACATTCTCTATTGGTGCAGATCTGTACATCATTGCGACTTTTGTAGAATGTGTATATACACACATACACACACACACACACACACACACACACACACACACACACACACACACACACACACCAGTGTGGAGTTTTGTTGTTTTCTCCCAACTGGCGCCTCATCAGGTTGCGGATAGGGGATGGCTCGCTACAATTTGTAGAGGACACTGAGGAAATAAAATATTCAGGGCAGACAGAAAAAGCTAATAGGGAGGTCCTCCCGAATCTAAGGCCAATTAGGATTAATGTTTGGTATAAACAAGGAAATACTCCAGGGAGTAACTCCGGCAAGACCGGTCAATCTCCTCACCGACTCCGATAGAGTGCAAGCCTCGATGGTCGGTGGTAGCCCCTCGGATTCTGGGGAGGGCAAATCAAACATCATCATAGATAGAACGTGGAACACTAAGGGAGATGTCATGGCGGATCAAGTAGATAGTATTTCTGCTCGAGACATTTCTATCACGCGCAGAAACAATCATCTAGAGCGACTTGGAAAGAAAATCATGCAACTGCTGGATTTTGTGAAAGATAGGCATAACGTGCACAAGACCATTAAGGATCTTGCTCATTCTATTAATGCTTCATACAAATGCATCAGTATGGCAGAGGATGATCTGCTGCAGTATCATCGTCCCGGTGCTTATGAAGTGGTGACTCAGACTACGCCCAGTCTACGCTCTGATACCAAATGAAGCGCAGCCGAAGGGATAGAGTCCTCTCCTAAAACAGTAGTTAGTGAAAAGATGAAAGAAACATCACTGGACTCAAGAGACCATCAGAATCAGTTGGAATACCTACAAGGAAGTCTGAGACCAAGGAAAATCAATGGCAGGCCATCAAGCGCAAGAAGCGCAAAGGCAAAGAGAAGGTATTACCTAGTGCACGCAGACTTAGTGAACGAAATAGACGTAATTCCATCTTGATTAAGGGCAACCAAGGAGTTACATATGCGGAGGTACTGCGTCAAATAAATAATGACCCGGAGTTATCTCATGTGAAGAATGAAGTCAACAGGAAACGCAGAAATGCAAGCTGTGCCCTGGTAGTTCAGTTAGAACGGACAGTCAAAAATGTACATGAGTTGGCTCGCATTGTTGAAACTAAGGTTGGCAATAGGACACCCGCTTCGATCCTCACTAATCTTATTAGATTAGAGATTGAAGATATAGATGAGGTTACTACAACGGATGAAGTCTTAGAGGCTCTGAAATCACACCTCGAACTAGAGGAGACTAACATGCTAATCGCTCGTTCCTTGCGGCAAGCTTATGAGAGTACTCAGACAGCGGTGGTGTCTGTACCATACAGCCACGCAACTGAGTTACTACGTGCAGGGCATGTTCGCATCGGATGGGTCAGCTCCGGAGTTCGAAAAAAGAGAAATAAGGCGTTGCTTCAGGTGTTGGCAGACTGGCCATTTAGCGGCCGTATGCTCGGGCCCTGACAGAACTAATCTTTGCAGGCACTGTGGAGGAAAAGACCATCTATCGAAGCTATATGTAAACGAGCCCTGCTGTGTACTCTGTAAATGTGAAGGAGAAAACGAGATTAATCATCCAGCATACAGCTATAAGTGCCCGATCACTGTGGAGTTTTTAAACAGACATAAAACATGAGAATACTCCAGCTGAATACTAACCATTGCGCAGCGGCCCATGACCTGCTGAAACAGACAATGAAGGAGCTAAGAATAGACATTGCTGTAATCTCTGAACCCTATTGTGACAGGGACAGACCAGAGCGCTGGATAAGTGGTACAAGCAATAGAGCGGCCCTCTGTATTGGTCAAATTTGCAGGTACTAAAGCAATCTAGTCATCGGAGCGAATAGATATCCTGAAATGGAAAATCAGATCGCTAGACTGTGAAGTGTTCGCCACTATCATATCAGAAGAGCATTTAGAATATGGTGCACCATGCTATCTGACAAATGCACTCATGAAGCATAGTTCTGAAGCATGTGATGTATCGATGACTAGGTCTAAGAGTATATTTAAACATCGTCAATCTGTCTACTGCTGGACAAATGAAATTGCAGAATTGATTAAGCAATGTCATCGCGCACATAGATTTGCCCAAAGGGCCCGCACGTAACGTGATACGTTTAATAGTTTATTTAAAGAAGCACAAAGAACATTTGTCAAGGCCATTAAGGCAAGCAAGCGTCCATGCTGGCTTGAACTGTGCGCAGAGGCCGACAATGACTTATGGGAACGACCATACAAAACAGTCATGGCACGATTGAGTAGGGCACCAATGCAACCGACTAGCACGGTACTGATTGATAAGATTGTTTCCGCTGTCTTTCCCAATGATACCCAAGGAACTGTACTGCACACGCAACACTCTGCCGATATACCTCTTATAACAGAAATGGAGCTACATAATGCTTACGCTAAGATTAGCGACAATGCTGCCCCTGGCCCTAATAGTATCCCTAATGCTGCAATTAAGTTGGCGATACAGAAGAACCCATCTATATTTCTAAAAGTAGATACTGCTTTTCTTTTTGAGGATATTTTTCCTGATTGCTGAAAAACTCAAAGATTAGTCCTGTTAGCTAAGGCAATAAGCCACTTGATGATCCGTCATCATACAGGCCATTGTGTATGCTCGATTCGGTAGGTAAAATTTTTGAAAAAATAATATGTAGCCGACTAGAAGCATTCACTGAAGGATTGCACGGCGTATCCTCACGCCAATTTGGATTTCGGAAATCAAAATCAACAGTCGATGCTATTAAACTGGTAGTGTGTACAGCAAGAAATACAATCAGTGGTAATAGATGGAAAGGTGGTACTAAAGAGTATTGTGCCATTGTAGATCTAGATGTCAAGAATGCCTTCAACTCAGTGCGCTGGCCTTCTATTATGAATTCTCTTAAAGAGTTTGGTGTACCTAGCTATCTACAGAATGTTGTGGCCAACTACTTTGAGAATAGGATAATATTATACCGAACGGATGAAGGCATTGTATCGCATAAGTTTACTGCGGGAGACGCCCAGGGCTCAGTTATGGGAACTGTATTGTGGAATATTATGTATGGTGGCTTGTTGAGAACTTCACTACCACCTAGTTCAATAACAATAAGCTACGTCAACGATATAGCACTAGCAGTGACGGCTAAGACCATTGAAGAACTCATTGAAAATGCCAATGAGGCAATCAATAACATCAGTAGATGGATTAAGTCGACTGGTCTACAATTAGCGGAGCACAAGACAGAAGTAGTTCTTATCAGCAGTCTTAAGAAGGTAGATAGTATTACTCTTAACGTTGGTAGCTGTCACATTAGTTCTTCGCCATCTTTACGATACTTGGGTGTACAGCTTGATGCCAGGTTAAACTTCAAAGTGCGTCTAAAGATATCGGGTGAAAAAGCGCAACGAGTTGCAGTTGCCTTGTATCGGCTCATGCCTAATATTGGTGGCCCACGCTCGCCCCAGAGGAAGCTATTAGCGTATGTTGTTAATTCTGTCAGCATGTATGCAGTGCCTTTCTGGCATCAAGCATGTAGAATATTGTAAGCTGGCTATTGCAGCCCGTCGCCGCTCCTGTATACGTATTATTAGTGGTTACAGGACAGTATCCACCGACGCTGCTGAGGTGCTTGCCGGAATTCTTCCTTTCGATTTAACTGCAGATGAACTGGCTAGGCTGTACAACATATAAAAGGCCACAGTGGATTTTCTACAAGGTGCTAAAACGTGGAACGTCATCGTTCTATAGAAATATGGCAAAAACGATGGAACGATTCTAACAAAGGCTGATGGACTTATCGTATCCTCCCAGACATACAATGATGGATCAACATGAAACACGGGGAACTAGATTTTCACCTAACACATTTGCTGACTGGACATGTTTGTTTTAGGTTCTATTTCCACCATTCTCACCTGGATAAAAATGACTTTTGCCCCATCTGTCCGACATTGGTTGAGGATGCTGAGCACATATTAGTGAGCTGCCCCCGTTTTAGAACCCAACGTGCGCAATTGATTAACACCATTAATAAGCCGATAAGACCAGAGAGCATTATATCAATAATGCTGGAATCTCCTGAACACTGGAAGGCAGTAACCAGTTTCGCAAAAGAGGTGATGACCAAATTTAGAAATGCCGTTAGAATTAGGCGAATGACCCAGGATAAATTGGGCTAGCTGATTCTATTTTAATTTGCAGAGGATGAACACCGATCGCCTGATCACTTGTGTGGATGGGGGACGTAGGATAATGTCATAGGAAGAGGAGCCGTATAGGCTAACTAACAGCCCCGCCGAAGTAATATTCTCTGACATTTCCGGCGGGATGCTGGTTTCGAGAGGCCACTAGTGCAGAGCTTGCTCCACCTACACCTATAAAAACAGACACATGATCACTAAATAACATCAATAACATCAAATTATAAAATTATTGTCTAAGTTTAGAAAAATTTCTACTTGTATTCTAAACTATTGTAATTTTTATTTTAGAACTATGATTCAAAAACGTATGCTCATAAAATCTTATAACAAACGTAATAATCATTATGAATTATCTATACTTCTAATAGAACAGCGCTAAACAGAAATTTTATAAAAAATGTAATAGTTTTTATATATACAGAAGCGCCTCTCGCTTACCGGTGTGTGCATTGCCTAATTTCCTAAATTAGGAACCATTTGATGGGTAATAAAAATCATACGCTCTTTGCTCTCGAGACCGCTACTATATAAAGGAAATAGACTAAATATATATAGATAAACAAAATGATCATGATCCCTCCAATTCGAAAAGCGTTTATGATGTCGAATAATCAGGCTTAATCTTCCCAGTAGAGACGTTCTGGATCGCCAAAACCGAAAGAGGCTCGACAAACGAAAATCGCTGAGCTCAAAAAACAGGTCTAACGTTGGCGGTTGATACTTAAAAAGTAAGCAATGAATATTACTGAAAATTTTATCTTACTTCAGGGGCATGCATACCAACATAATAAACAAATTTGTATATAGGCGGAATCTCAAAATCTGCGAAATTTAAAAAATCTCGTTACTTTTTGAACATACCTCGTACATAAGTTATTTTATATATTGTTTTACATATTTTAAGTATATACAAGATATCACAAAATTACGGAAACTATTAAATAATTCGAAAAATTGATATTAGAGCATAATTAAAAATTTTTCCCTTGTTTTTAGATAGTGATATTCTATTTGATCTTTGCCATGATCTTGAACGTTGTATGAAAATTATACACAATTTTTCAAATTGGAACCCATATATTTTATTGTGGATATGAAAAAAAGTTTTGAAAATTTGACGTTCAAGTATGACTTTGACCATGTTTCTGACTACGGCTGTACAGGTCATTGCAGGATCAAACATGTTTTTCTGAGTAAGAAATCCTATTTTTTATTGTCATTATGGAAAGAGATGACATTTAAAAAGAAGACGATAGTAATTTTTTATGTCCATGCAGGAATTTGTCAAGATGTTGGTGGAGAACATTTTGAATTCCCGTTGTAAGCCTTAGGGGGTCGCTAGGCATCCTACAGTAGTTAAAGTTATTAAAAATTATAAAAATCTTTTTCAAATGATCTTGAATGCTTACTTCAAAGATAAGAGCGTCGTTCTAGATAAGCTCAAGCTTGAAGGAAAAATCTCACCTCTTAATTTTTTTAAGTTTTTTGGAAATGAAAAAACTATTTGGGTATTTCTGTTCAATTTACTTAATAGGATTTGAGTACAGTTTTCTAAATATTAATAGCATTTATACAAAATATTTTTCTAAATTATTTTGAAATATATTAACAAAAAACAAATTATATAGTCCAAGTTCAGCTTCAAACAATGACTACCAAACCAAAGGATAATTTGATTTTATATGTATCCCTATAAATAGCAGCCTGTAAAGTTTCTATTAAATACATCTAAAATTTAGTATTAAGGCAGTATTCTACTTTACAACTTTGAAAAAAAATATTTTTTATTTTACATTTTCCGAAAGTAAATATATTCAAAAATGTTAACTCAAAATTTTAGAAAGATTCAGATAGTCTAACTATACTTTTTCACCTTTCGAACGCACTTACGCTATTCCGATCCGCCCAGCGCGCGCGCCGGATAAGCCATCTATCTGGCCTTGTTCGCTGCAGCAGCTGTTACCCTGTTGTAAATCATTAAACCTATATATATTTTCATCAACATATTTACCTTTGCTTATCAACATTACCTTCTCTTTATAATTGTGCTTCTGTATTTCGAAGAAAGTTATGAAGAAACCAAAAGTCGTGATTATAAAATTGAAGACTGCTGATCTAAGTATCAAATTAGTGAAGGAGTTATCTAAAAACTACAGTCCTGCGATTGAAAGATTGAAATTCAGTAGAAGGCATACGAAACGTGATTTGGGCCGGCTATTACCACAAAATCTCAACAGCCTCCAAACTACAGCATACGTACTGTTCAGACAGCTGATGCAAGTATAAGAAGGCCGAAGCAAACAACGCTTTAAAAAATTATAAACATCATCCTGCTCTTGCTAGTGACGTACAAGAGGTACTGAAACCGATATACGAAGATCTAACAAAAACGGAATTGCTGGAGAGATGTTTGGGCAAAAACACTCAAAAGAACAATGAGTGTTTCAACTCAATAGTTTGGGCTATGGCACTGAAGCATGTCTATAATGGAAAAAAATCGTTAAAATTGCATGCCTCACTGCTGCCTGCATTTTTAATAAAGGATTCAGTCCACTTTTGTAAATGATGGAAATTATGGGCCTGAAAATCGGCCAAACCGCCATGCAGTTCGCCAATATGCGCGACCAACAGCGCATCGTTCGAGGGAACCGCCGCTCGACTGAGGCTTCTAAGGAGAGCAGAACTCAAAAAAATCAGGCTAAATTAGATTAAAATACTCGCCTGGAACAAGCTGAAGGCATACTGTATGGCCCAGATAGCGCTGATTGAGCATGAGATAATTTTTTCTACGATTTTTCAGTTACAAAATCTTTAATCGCATTTTTCTCAAAACAGAGTTTTCAAGTACTGTGGTCGTCAAAACTAAAAAACTATTGATCCTATCCTTATGAAATTTTGAACACATATTCTATATGTTTCTATAAACCGTCGTAACTACATTCAACTTAAAATTTTAATTATAACTATATTTTTATTGCAAAAAAAGACGGAAAAAAAGTAATTTTTTTTTCTTTCATATTTTAGCCGCCATTTTATTGATTTTATATAATATTTTAGTTAGATCGGTCTGTGGAGTCATACTGAACATACAATTATTTGATTTTTTTGTTTCAGACCATCCGTCGGCAAGATTTTACGACCACGACAACGTTACCTACTTTTTGAGGTGTTGGCTTTGACCATACTTTGCATGTATAAATAAAAAAAAGATTTTTTATGTACTTCAAGAGTGTATTTATTAAGCATTTCAAATCCTACAACCATATCTTCAATAGCATTCTCAGAAAATTTTCATAAAAATAGCGTTTTTTTCGAGAGTCTAAAGTAGTATGTTGCCTTAATAAATATTAATAAATATAGTTTTAACGGAAATGCAACTTAATAAAGTAATGCAATCATTTGCCAATAGCTAATAGTATCTTGGAACGATTTCTACAAGAAATTTCATGTGTGATAGGTAGTAGATGATATTCATGTATAACGAGGCGACTTCTATATGCTGTTCCAAAACATATTCTATTGCTCGAACATGAAAATGTTCGTAGAAGTCGTCTCGAGAGACTTGGACATCTTTTTCTACCGCCAGAACTCGAAAGTACAATTTCGAGTTACAATACCGCCGCGCCCGTGCCCCGTGATTCTCGCGTGTTGCGTATCGATTATGTAATAGTAAAGTATCTCTCGCGTATTTACAATAATGTTATATTCTAACTTTATGGAACATCTTCATGTAATATATCGCGTATATATTTTGTATAGTGTACCGTCCCACATCGTATCATCGTTCCCACGTGTCGTAGTAATATAGCGTCCTGTTCCGTGCCCCCTTTTCCCCGCATTTGATATAATCGCGTATACGCGTTATCTTTATCGTATCGTCGCAAAACCCGCAATTACCGAGTAGCATAGGAGCTGTTATATCATTGTGAGAAATTCTATAGAATAAAATGTATTATAACTGTTAATCTCATACATACTACCGCGTGTTTTATTCCCTTTTCCCTGTCCCCATTCTAGCTAAGCGAACGAGCAGCGGCGTGGAAGTGCCCACGTACACATCGACATACGGTAGATAATAACCTTGAGTTTTAGGGTTATAAAATGGCGCCGAGAACCTGGGGCCCGCGACGAGAATGATCAAAAATTCTTGTAGAAGAGCTAAGCTGTACACCCAAATATTTTCCCGTTCCCTTATAGAAATACCGGACGAAACCGAAATTATGCAGTGCATGTACATGTGCACACACGGATACGCGACGGCTGCATGTAATAATTAACTGATTCATCGTGCAGTAATAAATTCATGTAAACCCCTGTTGTCTGTATCGTTACCCTTTTATATATATTGTAGAAGCAAGCAAGGGAGTGTAGAAAATATTTTCTTTCAATTTTATATTTATAAAATTTTGCACCATTCATAAATATTCATAATCGTTATTCATAAACGTATTTAGATCTATTGTATGTTAAATGAATATATATTTATGATCATGAAGTTATAAGTAATTTTATACTTATAATCTTATTTATGATTTCATATAATAAGTATATCCGCTATTTTTATCCGAGGTGTAAGCACACAAGGGATAATAACTTTCTCCTTTTCTTGTGAAATATGCTGGCATTTCAAATCGAAATAACAGTAAAGTAAATGGAAGATTTGAGAGTTACATAAACAAAAGTAGACGTTGAGGCCAAATACCTCTTAAGCTTAATATGTTTATTGTGCTCATACCTAAGGTGAACATTTTCTGGAAAATTTATATATATTACCTTTATTCAAATATTTTCTATATTTACACGCTATTTACACATTGTTCATATTACCTTTATTCTATTTAAATTTATATATATATTTTTTCTTTTGTATTTGTGCTCCATACATATAATATGTATTAAATTGATATCGACACCTTGTCAGTCATTTCACGTTGCTCATGTCCCTAAATATTTATTAAAGTAATATATAAAGTATCGTTTCCTCTCTCATTATGTATAAAACTACATAAATATTTTATCTTTGGAATTTTGGAAATAATATGATCCTCTGCAGTACATAGAAGATAGGCTTTTGAAATATTTACATTATTAAAAATAAATCATAGCAATTTTTAAAATATAATCCAGTGATAATCAGCATATTCATAAGAAGCAAAAATACGCCAATTTGGAAATTGGAATTCATAAGTGAGAGTCTCATCATTGAAAAAAGATATATAATAATAAATATTTAACACCCAGTGTATGTAGTCCACATCCCCCCCTGTTATTGGTATCGTTTCTACCCCCATCACCATTACATGGAATCAACATATAAAAACAACATCACTTCAAGAAAAAGAAAAGTGGCTCAATTAGCTGAAGAATTTCTCTCTTTCTTCCGATAGGAATAACCTATACGCTTGAAGTATAGATACACAGAACAAGAAATTAAAAGAGAACAATTTTCAGGAGGGAGTTGGAATTTTTCAACTCTCTAAAGTGGAGATAGTTGGACATAATCACCACACTGGTGGCAATTAATCCCAGACAATTTTGGTGAAAATTAAAGATTTTTGTGAAAAAAAGTTATTGGCAGTTTACCTGTAGTAAAGTACAGTCAAAACTTGAAAACAAAAGTTGAAAAGAAGCAAATGCCGCATTTTTTTTAAAAGCAATTCATTTAACTTATTCGTCTAATTAATATATTGATTAACATATATAATTGAGATACTAATTTCAACAAATAGATGCTAAGAACATCATAACGAACATGATTTAAATAACATGCTTAAGTACCATAACACGTGTTCTTTCTTAATTAGCTATTATATCTAAACTATTATATAATCATATTAAATTATATATCAAACTATTGAATATTAAATAACCATATACATAATAGTAAATAATAGTAAATAATTATATAAAACTATTATAGAAGTAATATTAAAACTATTATATCATAATAAATATTATAATAATCTACATAATAATACAACCATTATAAAATAATCTAACTAGTGATTATTACAACAAGTTATTGTAACTAACAATTTAACAGTAACTTAACCTAAAAATACAATAATTTAGTAAAGATAATAGCTGAAACTATTAATGACAGGAAAAGGAACCACATAGTGAGAGGACCACTATATATGAATAATTAATAACAACGTAACACCAAACGATTGATCACATATTTGAAGGACCAAGACAGTCAAGTGATTTCTTATATTTAAAACAATATTTAAACAAGGAATTAGATGTGTAATTGGAACAAGGTGACATTCATATAATAATAATTACATATATATATATATAAAAAGAGAGAAAATATCACACACACACACACACACACACACACACACACACATATATATATATATATATATATATATATATATTTGTTATTACGTTTTAATTATTAACAAGTAAGTCAACTGGAGGAAATTATATAAGAAGGAAAACCACCTTCAAGACATTATAGACGTGTTTTTTTACTATCTAATTCAGCGTGACAAAAAGAAAAAAAATCTTATCTTTTCTCTTTCTTTTCAATAATTCTTATTTTAACCTTTTCTGCCAGTTAGAAATACTGTGCTCTATAATAAGTGATAATAAAGAACTACTGTAGTGACGAACAAATAACAATCATACTGAAAATAATCTAGATAATAATAATAATTTAATCTAAAAAAAATATTAATATAATAATAATAATAATAATAAATAATAAAAATATAAATAAGAACAACAACTGTTACGATATACACAACCAAAATTCTTTTTTGGCATTTATTATTTTCAACAACTTTGGGATTGATACTCGATTTTATAAAATAAATCGGTATTTATTGTACGCAATATAATAATCTGTATAATTAAATTAATTAATTATAATTAATTTTATAAATAATCATATTTATAATAAATTACAGTATAATAATATTTGTTTTTATTATCTCTCTTCTTCGAGATTAAACTCGGCTTTTACACAGTATTAACTAGTTCTTTTTATATATAGACGAGTATCAAACCTACTGGAAGATTAAAAGTCTCTACTATTACTATTGGAGTTTGTAATCACTAGAAAGTGTAGGGAACAGCATTTTATTTCTCTCTAGGGAAATACCTTTTTTACTATTAACAGACATAACTAAGAACACTTTGAGTAACTGTTCTTACTCCATTTTTTTAACTGTATTTATATCATTATTATTTTTATATTTTCGCTGTTGTATCGTCCTATTTTAAGAATCTCGCCTAGGAAATATGGAGCTTCCTCAAGAGATTAGAAGTAATATAGATAAGGAAAGAGTAAGACTCAGTGGCGTCTACGCGAAATTACAGAAAGACGCGTTGCACACTGAAGCCGAAAGACTAAACATCCAAATAGACGAGGATCTCACTATCCTGAGAGATAGGATATTGCGCTTCGAAATATGGCGGCTTTTCGGGCCCAGTGTAGCCGAATGGCACGCCGAAGAAGATGAAGCTGCAGCAACCAATCAACAAGACATCGTGGAGTTACGAAAAGTTTTGAGCACCACTGCACTCGAACAAATACAACACGAAGCAGAAAACAACGATGCTTCGGCAAATAAGGACGCAACGGAACACCATGTTGCCACAACGGCACCGATCTGGCCGAATACCGCTCCATAGCTGGGATACCCGTACGGACCATGGCAATCACTACCAGTGCACAGGACGAATGCCACTGGAGATAATCATTTCCCCGCTGCTGCTAACAGCTGGCAACACCTGCCTGGAGGATGGCCATACACTCACTTGGCGCTGTTCCAGCATTACGCCGCGATGTCACATCCGGGTATACCCTACGCAACACCTGGAGCGCAGCCCGCGCATAAAACAGCACCAGCAAAGTTCAACAACAGTAATGTGATTCGACCCTTTCAGAATGCGTACTTCAAGGAAACACGTACCGGACAGTTGGTGCGCTAGTGGAAAGTGCAGTTCATGGAAGCCACTCACGAAGACGTTAAGGAATTCATCGATAGACTGGAGGAGACGATTAACAGTCTAGATATTCTAACGGCCTATATTTTCAAGATAATTCCAGAGATACTGGGTGGCTCAGCCCGCATGTGGGCTAGGCCCTTATACAAACACTGGAGTACCCTGGATGAATTTAAGGCAATGCTGCGCCGTGAATTCCGGCCTATAGATTATACTCTACGCCTAGAAGAGGAATTGCGTGATAGGACACAAGGCTCAAAAGAGCCCATAAGTTCGTACCTCAGGGGTATATGCGTCCTAATAAATAAGATAGTACCTGCACTAACACTAAGCACAGCTCGACAGGATATGCAGAAATATACATCGGTCGTATATGGATAAAATTAATAGGAATGACTTCCGGTCCATCGACGAGCTGCAATTCCTGAGTCAGCAAATCGAGCTGAATAACGAGTTCACGGCTTGAGCACGTGAGTACATCGGCCTGCTCCCCGTCAGACAGGGCGAATAGACGATTGAGATTCGCGGCAATCGACAATGAAAAACCAACGGCCCCGAAGAAAACCGTTACTATAAGTGAGCCATCCGCCCGTGTAGAAACAAAGAACGACATCGTACGATCGCATTCACACAACTCTCGGAGAGACACCCGAAGAGGCAGTCCGAATCCCATAATCAACAGGGAAACAACAGAAAAACAAGCAGAAGAGAGCAGGCTACAAAGGAGTCCGTCGCTACGGTATTGATCACCCTCCCCTTACTATAGAAAACCACGCCCCTCACCTACAAATCCCTTACCCATATCAACATCACATCTCAGAAACCCCTATCCGTCCCCGCCATACTGACACAGATACCTCTCTCGAAGCCCATCATGTAATCAATACTGAGAAATTTACAATGTGGAAATCGTCCACAGAAAGGGAGCACTTCATCATGTGCCAGACGCCCTGTCAAGGCCCCCACCACACCCTGAGTCCTCTACCGCTACCCTCACAACCCTTGACATGGACAAGTGGTACCGTCAAAAGAGTGCTGAAGTTCAAAAACATCCCGAATTATACCTCGATTGGACGATCAAGGATGCACGCCTATACAAACACCGCCCAAATGAAATCACAAAATCACTGAGCCACGGTCAGGATGACTAGAGGCACGTGGTATCCTCTAACGACAGAGAGTGAGTCCTCTACGAGCGTCATAATACTCTGACCGCACTTTAGAGTAGATAAAACTACAAGTAAAGCACTGCCCTGAGTGTCAAACACACAAACTGTCGCAGAGAGGACCCATGGGCATAATGTCCCAATGAAATGTCGAAGGACCCTGGAGCAGTGTCGCTGCAGACATTATGGGACCGTTCACAACCAGCAAGCGACAGCATAAATATCCCCTGGTGTTTCAAGATCTCTTCACCCAATACATCGAGATACGCCCATTACGAAAAGCAAATGGCCCAGCATCACACGAGCACTAGAAGAACAGATAATCTTCAAGTGGGGTTGCCCAAAATTCCTCATTTCGGATAACGGTACCGAGTTTGCCAATAACTGGCTCAAGAACAAACTGGCAGAATTAGGTATTATACACCAATTTATCGCGCCCTACCACGTGCATCTAAACCCTGTAAAAAGAGTAAACAGGGTCATAAAAACCATGATTGCGATTTTTGTCCAAAATCACCATAAAAACTGGGACATGCACCTCCCAGAGTTTGCATTTGCAACAAACACAACGGTGCACGCTAGCACCCAGAGGTCGCCGGCATTTCTAAATTTTGGCCGGAATCCCCAAGAAATGCCGACGTACCGTCATTCTCAAGGATCAACGCCGCGGTTGCAAACCTTAACACCACTGGAATGGCAAAAGCGTATGAAGAGATTACCCGCCATCTACAATCTCCTTAAGAAACACCTGAGTGCCGCATGCCAAAAACAGGCCAAATACTAGAAGAAGGGACGCCGACCGCAGACATTTGAGGTCAATGACATAGTGTGTAGGCGCAACCATATCCTGTCATCAGGTTCAGACCAATTCTCGACGAAATTCGCTCCAAAATTCGTAGTCCCCTGCAAAATTACAAAAAAAAATATCCCTCGTCATATTTGAAATAGAGGACATGAGTGACAGGAAAACGACGAAGGTGCACGTATTAGACCTCAAAAGTACTGCCAATCTAACAACATTAATTCCTCCACAGGTGCCAACAACGAGCAAGATATAGCGAGTTAACGGACGAGGCAGAGGACTGCGTCGATCAGTCATTTCCGACAAGGTTAAAAGACCTGGGGACCCAGAAATCCACACACCCCTCGCATACGACCCGAACGAAATGTGAGGACCAATCCCCATTGGCGTAACCGCACCTACGGTGCAAATACGCAGCGTTTCCCCCAACAGAAGCGGCACAACCCTCGATATGGAGAAACTGACCGAGGCACTAGAGAAAGTACAGAAATCGCGGCTGAGCCTAATCCAATTCAGCCCCGACACAACACAAGAGCTCATCGAAGAAGAACAGGCGATGAAAATCACTCCGATATGGATACGAGCGTACCGACCCTCGAAGACGCCAAAAACCCCACCCACCCCAACCCCATATTGAACTTGCCAACCACCCCACTTCTATACCGACTACGTAGAGAGTAACATTATCTGCAAGCGTCCACAACGACGTAAAACTACGGTAGCTTACGAAGAGCACGGGCGTCCGCAACGACGTAAAATTTTGAAAAGCGCACAGCAATCGTATGGCATCCATCCGGAACGACGTAAAAATACCGATACAATCGAAGAAAACAATGGCGACCGTCTACAAAGACGTAAAACTACGATAAACGCAGAGGTTCACAACACCGTCTGCACCCGTCCGGAAAGACGTAAATCTACCACAACAACACCGGGAGAATTGATAGAGAAGTTAGATGAAGATGAGCAGGACCGTCCGCAACGACGTGAAACTACGGAAGAAGCAGAAGAAGACGATAGATCATCGGCGACCGTCCGTAAAGACGTAAAATTACGGAAACGGCAAATGAGGAGGAAGACGAGTATGTTTCGGAAATGGACTCATATAAAACAGGACCACTGTTAAAAGTTAGGGTGTTGTTCAAAGGTTAGGGTGCAAAAAGATTTCACTTCGCAGAACCAAATACGAACGGTCAGTCCGCTGCCCTATAGCAGCGGACCTACACGCAGCCAATGATGGAATAAACCATCAGGCAAACAGCAGCCGCTGCGGGAGCTCAGCAACCCCTGTTGATAATAATGCCGGGAGCAACGGTTTATTTGAACAAATAGACCACCCGTTGCTGAGTGCCCACGCTGTTGCACAAGACACGACACTGTGTCTGGTGGTAAAAATATATAAAGGCGCAAGGGAAGTAAGGGGCATACGAAGATTAATAAATTAAAAGGGCGTAATAACAATGAAATAGCTGGCGATCCTGCCAGGCTAGTAAATATATAAAATGGCACAAATAATAACTGTAAAGTTAAGTAAAATGGCGCAAATAATAACAGTAAAATTAAGTAAAATAGTAAATTGGTAAAACGTTATAATGGCGCAACTAAGAAGCATAATTGGCATCGATCACCTCTCACGAGAGGAAACGATACCCATGTATCCCGATGGAAAATATATATGGAGTAAACGCGAATCGTGTTAAGGGATGACCTGGAAAGACGGAAATAATAAAAAAGATATGCTAGAGCCGACCCCTTAGCCGAGAAACGGCGATGGCACAGCGTCGGTGGGCGAGGACAAAAGCAACAGCACCAGTCAGAAGAGCGGACAATGGTTCCTATAGTAACTAGGCTACTTGCTCGCCCCACCAACGCCGTACCAACCGCTGACAATTGGAGCATCACCAACGAGGAACTATTTTTCAGCAATATGCGGCACGCAGAGGAAGAAGAGATAAAACGCAAGAAAGAACGCGAAATGTTTGAGAGAACAACGTAGAATTGAGCGTTAGAAATCAGATTATATGCGAAGGGTAAACCAATGGTCGTCATGTTTCACATTTGATATAATCGCATATTTGCGTTACCTTTGTCGTATCGTCACGAAACCCGCAATTAGCGAGTAGTATAGGAGCTACTATATCATTGTGAGAAAGTTCTATAGAATAAAATGTATTATAATTGTTAATATCTCATACATACTGCCGCGTGTTTTATTCCCTTTTCCCTGTCCCCATTCTAGCTAAGTGAACGAGCAGCGGCGTGGAAATGGCCACACATACATCGACACACCGTATGTAATAACATCCAGTTTTGGAATTACAATCTATATATATATATATATATATATATATATATAAATGAAAACACGCGTTGTATCAATTGTCGCATTGATATATATATATATATATCATATTAATTTATAAAGACAACGCGTGTTTTCGTTTGTACACGATAACCGAAAAACCTACTGAACCGATTGTTCTGAAATTCGACAAATAGATTCTAGATTAGCTTGGGAAGGACGTAGGCTATGTTATTTTTGAAAATCATTTTACTTTCATCAATAAATTAAGTTAATGGTTTTAATAATCATTCACCAGCGGCCTCTAGGTGGCGTCTTGAATCACGAACATCGACTCAAAGTAGTCCGGTTAAATTATTAATACCTGGCCAGCTCAAACGAATGTTCATATCCAAATTTGGGATTCGAATCCTAAAGGATGTGTGACGTCAGTCGGTATTACCTTTTTCGTTCTTCTGGTTAATCTGACATTATTCTCGTCTATATCTCTTTGTCTTTCTTTCTCCTTCTCTTATAAAATGGTTCTGTATGCCAAATCATATTGGATATAGTTTGTGACGACAAATTATATTTTTATTTTTATACATTCTATTCACTATTTTTTTGTTTTTTTTTTGTTCGAACAAAAGAAATGATGGTTCTTTACTAACAACCACGAAACTATCTATATGTAAATAAAATATATCGTCACTTCTGCATAAAAAGGCAAATCCATCGTCTGCTTAAAACATATGCTATGCGCATACCAACATTTTTCTTGAATTTCAATAGGCATCACTACGAAAATATTCACAGTTTTTAATTGATAAAATGGAAATATAAAAAATATATACGTTTATTGTATGTATATTATATTGTACATATGATACTAATAACTATTATATTGGCGTGTACAGGCGTTTGATTACGATATCCCGTTGTCTCAAGACGATTTAGGCAGTTAGGTGTTCGGATGGAGACTATAGGCAGTTGGATGTTCAGATGATAGAATGCAATATCCAGGTGGCTCTGGGAGATTTCTGCGGGGAATATTGTATTTGGTTAATAAAAAAAGGTATCGAGGTATGAGGAAATCAGCTTCTATGAGAAGATTCGTGTTGGGACGGTAAAATACGATATCTAGGTCTTTCCAAACGACTTCTACGGCGACTATCGTGGTTAGTTGGTAGCTAACGATGTTTAGATATGCCGGGACAACTTCTACGGGGAGTTTCGTGTTCGGTTAATAGAATGCGATTTCCAGGTGTTTTTTAACGACTTCTACGAGGAATTTCGTATATAGTTGGTGAGAAACAAAATCCAGATATGTCAGTACGACTTCTATGAAGAGATTTTTATTCTATCATTCGAACAGTCCCCATAAGAACCGTCCTGGGATATCTGGACATTGTATTCTACGTCCCCAACACAAAACTCTCTATAGCAGTCGTCCCGAGATATGTCCTATAGTCCGAACATGATACTCTTCGACAACGTCGTCTCGAGACATTTGGACATCTTTTGCTACCGCTTGAACTCGAAAGTACAAGTTTCTCCATGGAAGCCATATTTAATATGCATATATATATATATATATATATATATATATATATATATATATATATATATATTGTATAAAATGGTCGCAAAATATCAACCTTTTGAAGTGGACGCTACATTGAAGCAGCTTTTTATACAGAAGTGACGATTGGTAAATTACAGTCAATTATTTATTGAGATGTAGATTTATATATATAGAGTACTTTTTACTTACATATTATTGAATTGTTTATGAAATCAATCAAATTATTATCTCAGGCGAAGCCGAGGCGGGGGATGCTAGTATATATATATCAGGTATGTGAATAAGTCTTTCCCGTTTTTTTTCAAATTTTGAGCCTTTATTGTGAAAAAATGGTTACAAATGAATTATTGAAAGTATTGGCCATCGCTAGCTACAACTTTTTCCCATATTTCTGGCAAAATACGAATCCCGTTGTGAAAAAATTCGACCGGTTTGGCCTCTATCCAGTCATCCACCCATTTTTTGTCTTCCTCGTAGGAATGGAAGTGCTGGTCAGCCAGGCCATGCGTCATCGATCTGAAGAGATGGTAATCAGACGGAGCAACGTCTGGACTATACGGCGGGTGGGGTAGGACTTCCCATTTGAGCGTTTCTAAGTATGTTTTCACCGGCGGTGCAACATGTGGGCGAGCATTGTTATGTTGCAAAATAACTTTGTTGTGCCTGTCGGAGTATTGTGGCCGTTTTTCTCGCAGTGCGCGGCTCAAACGCATCAATTGTCGTCGATAGACCTCGCCTGTGATCCTTTCATTCGGTTTCAGAAGCTCATAGTAAACCACACCTAGCTGGTCCCACCATATACAGAGCATGAGCTTGGCGCCATGAATATTTGGCTTGGCCGTCGATGATGATGCATGGCCGGGTAGTCCCCATGACTTTCTTCGCTTCGGATTATCGTAACGTATCCACTTTTCATCGCCAGTCACGATACGATGCAGAAAACCCTTTCTTTTATGTCGCTGAAGCAGCTGTTCGCAAGTGAAAAAACGCCGTTCGACGTCTCTCAGCTTCAGTTCGTACGGCACCCAATTTCCTTGCTTTTGGATCATTCTCATGGCTTTGAAACGCTTGGAAATGGTTGTTCGGTCAACTCCCAATGCTTCAGCAAGTTCTTCTTGCGTTTGACAAGAATCTTCATCAAGCAAAGTCGCCAATTCTCGATCTTCAAAGATTTGCGGCCGCCCGGAACGCTCCTTGTCTTCCACGTCGAGATCACCGCTTTTGAAGCGTCGAAACCATCCGCCAACACTTGAATCATCGACACAACCTTCTCCATAAGCCTCCTGAAGCAATCGATGCGTCTCGGCAGCAGATTTCTTCAAATTGAACCAGTAAAGTGAAACTTCCCGCAAATGACGTCGACTCGGCTCAAATTTCGACATTTTCACGATATCAAAAATTTATGATGCGAAAAAATTTTAACTAATGTGTTAGTATGGAATTGTTGACATATGAATAAGCTTTGATTATGACATATGTAACCATTGAATACTCGCACAGTATTGGTGGCGCCATCTCTTACAAAAAACGGGAAAGACTTATTCACACTCCTAATATATATATATATATATATATATATATATATATATATATATATATATAAATCTATATTTCTATAAATAATTGTCCGTAATTTACCTCTCGTCGCTTCTGTATAAAAAGTTGCTTCATATTGCTGTATAAAAAGCGCCCACATCAAAAATATTTAACCAACCATTATATATATATATATATATATATATATATATATATATATATATATATATATATATGCATATTAAATACGGCTTCGATTGAGAAAACTGTACTTTCGAGTTCAAACCATAAAGAAAAAGATGTCCGAGTGTCCCGAGACGACGTGCACAGAGAGTCTCATGTTCGGAATATAGGAAATGTCGCGGGACGACTGCTATTGACAGTTTTGTTTTGGGGAGGTAGAATACAATCTCCAGGTATACCGGGACGACTCTTAATGGGGGTTTGCCTGTTCGAATGATAGAATACGAATCTCTTCATAGAAGTCATCCCAACATACGAGGGTGGATGGATAAGTTTCCGTCCTAACCAAGAGATGTCGCTACCAGGCCTATCTTGAAATGGTGTTATATAGTACCGTCCTGAAATAGCTGGTAGCTATAGTTTCAGTCCGATCGCCATGTTAGTTTAGGTTTGATAAGACTAAATAAGAAGCTAAACAAGACGCCTCTGTGTTTTTCGTAAAAATGGAAAAGCTAGAAAATCGTGCTGTCATCAAATACTATTATTTGAAGCGGTTAAAGCCGAAAGAAATTAAAGAAGAGATTGACTCAACACTGGGGACATTGTCCCGATCATATTCAACCGTCAAGCATTGGGTTTCCGAGTTTAGAAAGGGTCGTACGGGCATCTCTGATGCGCCTCGCTCAGGACGCCCCATTCAGGTTACAACTCCAGATACGATCGAAAAAAATCCATCAAATAGTGCTGAAAGACCGCAGATTAAAAGTGCGTGAGATGGCTGAGACCTGTAAGATGTCATATGAACGTGTAGAAAATATTTTGCACCAACATTTGTATATGGGAGAGCTCTGTGTAAGATGAGTGCCGCGTTTGCTAACAGTCGAGCAAAAATTTATTTGAAAGAACATTTCTACCGTCAATTTGGCATTGTATAAGCGTAATCCAAGCGAATTTTTGCGTCGATTCGTAACCGTTGAAGAAACTTCGGTCCACCACTACACTCCTGAAATCAAACAACAGTCTAAACAGTGGATTGGACGAGGGAAACCAACTCCAAAGAAGGCAAAAACAATTTTTTCGGCGAACAAGGTTATGGTTATGGTTTTTTGGGATGCAAGAGGTATTATATACATTGATAACCTCGAAAAGGTTAAAACTATCACTGGTCAATACTTCGCAGACTTCTTGCAAAGTTTGAGCCACAAAGTGAAAATTAAACGACCTCATCTGGCACGGAATAAAATCTTGTTTCATCACGATAACGCACCAGCTTACACATCAATCGTTGCGATGACTACAATCAACGATCGACGATCTGAAGTTTGAATTGATGCCGCATCCTCCCTACTCTCCAGACCTAGCCCCGATTGACTATTATCTGTTTCTTAATCTCAAAAAATAGCTTGGCCGTAAGATATTTGCGGACAATGAAGCAGTAATTGAAGCTGTAAATGGGTATTTTGAGGAGCTCGACGAATTAGTCTATAGAGATCGCATTACTAGACTAGAACACCGCTATGAGAAATGTAACAGCCTTGGAGAAGATTATGTTGAGAAATAAAAAAAATTCTTAAAAACGTTGTTTTTCTTGGTCAGGCCGGAATCTTATCAATCCATCCTCGTACTTCAACATTGTTTTCCATCAACTATATATAATACTCCCCGTATAAGTCTTTCCAAGACATCTGGACATCATATTCTACCGGCCGAATACGAAAGTCATCGTAGAAGTCCTTCCATATCACTTAGAAATCGCATTCTATCATTCGAACACGAAACACCGTTATAAACACTAAATATCGTTTCCTACCAACTAAACACGATAGTCTCAGTAGATGTCTTCTCGAGAAAGCTAGCATAGCTTCCTAACGACTAAATACAATACTCTCCGTAGAAGTCGTTCGAAAAGACGTAGATATCGTATTTTACCGTCCCAACACGAATCTTCCCATAGAAGTTGATTTCCTCATACTTGGACGTCTTTTTCTATTAACTAAATACAATATTTCCCGTAGAAATTTTCCAGACACCTAGACATCGCATCCGAGCACATAACTGCCTAGAGAAATCGTCTTGAGGCAACGGGACATCGTAATCAACCGCCGAAACACGCCAATACAATATTTCTCAGTAGAAACCGTATTTAAAATGTGTATATATAATATGTACAATATATATACATATATACATGTTACATATATACATACGTATATATTTACATATATATATATATATATATATATATATATATATACATAAGTACACATTTCTTATATTTCTGTCTTTTCAATTAAATAACGTGAATATTTTCGTAGTGATCCCAACTGAAATTCAAGCAAAATGTTGGTATGCGAATAGGATATTTTTTAAGTAGACGACGGATTTGCCTTTTTATGTTAAATTGTATAGTTTCGAGGTTGTTGGTAAAGAACCCTATTTTTCCATCATTTCTTGTGTTCAAACTAAAAAAAAACATAGTGTCTGATCACAATTCTGAAGTTAATATAATGTATAAAAACAAAAACATAATTTGTCGTCACAAACTATATTCAGTATGATTTGGCACACAGGACCATTTTATAATAGAAGGAGAAAGAAATGCAGAGAGACAGAGGGACAGAAAGAGAGAGAGAGAGAGAGAAAGAGAGAGAGTGAGAGAGAGAGAGAGAGAGAGGAGGGGAAGAGAGAGAGAGAGAGGGAGATATTTTCCCACGTAAGAGAAATTAATATTTGCAAAAATCAAAAAATATCCATAAGGTGTGACAGTAGTGTGAAATTAACCTAAAGAACAAAAAAGTAATACTGACTAACGCCATACCTCCTTTAGGATAGGAATCCTAAAATTCGATATAAACATTCTTTTGAGCTGGCCTGGTATTAATACTTTAAGCGGACTACTTTGAGTTGATGTTCGTGATTCAAGACGCCACCTAGTGGCCGCTGGTGAAATTGATTGTAAAAACCATTAACTTAATTTATTGATAAAAGTAAAATAATTTTCAATAAAAACATTGCTTATGTCCTTTCCAAAATAATATAGAATCTATATGTCAAATTTCAGAACAATCGGTTCAGTAGATTTTTCAGTTCTCGTGTACAAACAAAAACACGTTCTGTCTTTAGAAATTAGTATGATATGATATGATATGTTATGATATGATACGATTTATGATATGATATGATATGAAGTATGATATGATTAGTATTATATTATATCATATGATATCATATCATGTCAGCATATCATCATATCATTACATCATATCATATGATACTCATACTCATTTATATAGACGAAAGGTCTTTTTGTTTGTATACGATAAACAACAAACTACTGAACCGATTGCTCTCAAGTTCGAAATATATATTCTATACTATATACAGAATGCTTTATTTAGTGTCAAAAATCACGTTATTTTTTCAGGTCTACGATGGCTCGATCGCTAGAGCGAACGACTAGTAACTTGGTGATCCGAGTTCAAATCTTGGTCTCGGCCGATTGACACTAGCACCGCTCTAATAATTTATATGTGCTTTGTTTACAAACATATCGTAGACCTCCGTCGCTGATTAGCACCAATATTGGGAAGCATAATTAGAGCGATGTTAAATAATATAGAAAAGGTTTTTTAGTCTATGCGCAATATCTGAGGAACAACAAGATTAATTATTAAATGAAACAGTAACTCTCAATATGAGAAAGTTTTTGTGCTAAAGATGAATTTGTCTAAAGCTAATATCGTTCTCCCTAAATTACAATTCTTAGTAATAATGATTCTCTTAGAGTTATATCCTGGATTAGACGCATATATCGAAGGAAAGAGAGGCAGAGAAAGAGGGTGAGAAATAGACGTAAAGAAATAAAAAAGCGAGTGACTTGAATAGATGATAAACTTAGAAATTGCAACTTCTGTGCAGAGGTTAAACCACATGAAGCTTTATGCACAGCTCTTCATTAGTCGCATGAACATGAGTGTGGTTTTGGTAAGCAAATGTGTGTGTCAGAGAGAAAAGAAAATCTAATAGGAAAGAAAGTGGGGAGGCCAACCGAGACAGCGATAAACCAACGAACTTTGGTAGATCAAAGCGTCTTCTTTTCAAGATCAATAACTTCTCGAAATAGATGTATGGGATAACCACAGAGGAAGAAAAGCATCCGAAAGTATGTGCGTGATGTCCATGTGGCTGAAAGAAGGAAGGGGTGAGTAAAAGAAATTGTGTGTGTGAAAGAGAGAGAGAGAGAGAGAGAGAGAGAGAGAGAGAGAGAGAGAGAGAGAGAGTGTGTGCGACAAGGACGAATGATTTTGGGAATCGGGTATTAAATGTCTAGGCGCTTGCTTCATAAACATGTCACGTACGTTCCTTTCCTCGGTCCAATTGGAAGCAAAGGAGCGTAAACAGTAGTCATTAAGGGCCGTAAGAATCTTCGTTCATTAGCCCTTCTTCCCTGATCGAAATAGCAGAGCAATGAGTGTTCCATCGTGCATTAGTTTACGCAAGAGAATTGTGCAACTAGAAACTTATCGAAAAAAAGTTTTTCAATTACTTTCGATGTAAGTGAAATTTTCTTAAACTCAAATTAACAATGGAACCTAGTGATGGAAGAAAAACTACTCAGTGTTCAAGATATAATAATCAGACAATAGAAACATGTAGTTTTTATTGCAATTTTCAAATAGAAGTATGAAGTATTTAACTAATACTTATTGTTTATTCAGATTACTGTATATGCTGTAAAAGTTTTTCATGCAGAAATTAATTATTAAAAATACAGTGTAAGCTTTGTTGGACCGGGCCTGGCAAATTCATACTTGCTTTTTTTAATAAAAATGAATTATCAGAAAAAATAGCAGAAGAATGTTCACCTAAAAACATCGATGATTCAAGATAATGAACTCTTTTTTTATTAGTCAACGCATGAATAGTATTTATCTGTAAAATATATTTTTATGAATTTTGAATAATAATTTATTAACGTTCTCATGTAATATTTAAATATTCATAATTTATTTTCCCTCTGATTATGAGAATTTGATACCAAGTGATTAATAATACTTTTCTTAACACTTTTAGAAAAATACATGAGGTTTGCGATTTGTCCCGAATGTACGAAATGATGTGAAAATGGATTCGGATTTCTAAATGATCTTGTTGCTTTTGTATATATTTTCGTAAAACTATTGATTTATTTATTTGTTTCAGAGTTTGATATATTGTATGTTCACATCATTTTGTCCACCCGTAGACTGATAAAAGCAGGAATATAGCAATCAGAAAAAGTAGCTGTTTACCTAAAAACATCTTTTTTATGAGTCCACACGTGGCCAAAATGGTGTGAAAATAAACTCAGCTATTTGTAACTGATCTCATTACTTTATTAAGCTGCATTTCCATTGAAATAATGTATTTATTATTATTCTTTTAGAGTTTTAGATATATTTGTGTAAATTATATAAGCTGTTATTTAAAGGAATGCATATAAAATGCAGTTAGCCATTTGTTTTAACGATCCATTATTATACGACGTAATTATTTATTGCGTTATATAATTTATTTTTTGTTAATCTATTTCGGAACATTTTAGAACAATTTTATTAGTAAATATTATTCAATTATATGAAAATTTTTTTGCTATGAAGAGTTACAATATAATTATATATATTATTATGTATCTTAATAAATTACTGAATTTAGACAAATATTTTATATAAAATTTTTTAAAATACATATAAGATTTATAAGTAGTAAATTTCTTAAAATGCTAAGGACACATATTATGTTTGCCTTTATCACAATCTGTAGGATAGTTGACTATACAGCAAACTAATTTCTAATTTAATTATAGAATAATTTTTGTTTTAATATTTATAACTTTTGGAAAGCATAATATTATATAAATTTTTTATAAAATACATGAGAAGATGTATTTAACATTATTATACTAAGAATGCACCAAACTCGCCTAACCATTTTACTTTTGTTAAAAGTAGAATAATTTTTATGTTTAATAATACGTAATTATTTCGAAACTTACATGAATTGGTACTCATACATATATATCTATACTTGAATGTAAAACTTGATTTCAACACTTTTTTTTGTTTAAATTAGAGATATTTACAACTAATAAAACTATAAGTTGTTTTTTAAGCATTGCACATTTATGTGTAATTGACTGAGAAGTCTAATTAAAAATTATTTCATTTATATAAATGAATACAATACAATGATTATATTGATAAATGTATTATATTCAAGAGAAGTTTCAAGTGATAAGGAATTCAAATACACCATACTTGCCTTATTTTATACTATCGTAGAAAGTAGTATTAAAGAAATTTCATAAATTTTTGAGTTATATGAAGTATATTTTATATTCTGAAATATTATTTGTTTTCTTTCGTAATTAATCTATTTTTTCATATTTAATTAAGGAAATAATCCTAGATGTACTATTACTAGAAGCATATATGTGATTTTTACAAAAGAGCGCATGATCATGATGAGATTAACAACATTTTTATGTATTCTTGAAGAATATTTTACTCTAATATAACTTTTTTGTTTAATATCAAAGATTTTTAGACTCATAAGATCTGATTTTCAATTAATACACGAAACTCTCCGTGGAAGTCGTCCATAGACATCTGAACATCGTATTCCACTATTCGAACAGAAAACTATTCGTGAAAGTCTTCGACAGACACCTGGACATCGTGTTCTATCGTCCGAACACAACATTATGATCCATAGTAACCGAATGTATTACAAACATTGTAGTATTGTAGTAATACATACAGCTGCATATAGTATATACATATAGTATATATATATATATATATATATATATATATATATATATATACATAACTTTAATAGTATATATACACTTTAATTGTACTTTTGTCGACAAATTAATAAATATTTTTTCATTGGTCTCACAGTCCAATCAATTCAATCGAAAACAATACGAACAATATCAGTTCATATCTACATTAACATTAATACATCAATACATAAATATATCAATACATTAATACATCAATATACAAAAATACTAAAAATAAAAATTAAAATTAAAAAATTAATGACAGTCAGACCGTCCTTGTATACAGTCACCCCCGTAGAGTAATCTGAAAATAAAATATTAGCTGAAAAAATTTTTTGTTAGTAAAGTGCAATCTGACTGTCCCACCACCCTTACCTAATTGAAGACGTAGTCCAACGTTTCGAGCTCGCTACGGCTCTTCATCAGGAATTAAACTAAATCTTATATTCTAATCTATATATACCCTATCCCCACTACCAAATTTAGTAAATAAATTTAAATTTCCCCTCTACACAAATTGTTCAAAACCAATCCATTTAATTAGGAATGATAAATGTTGTCCAATTTACTAGACTCTAACATTAAATTCACATTATTCCGATTTTTGGATATGTGAATACTTTCAAGTTTCTCCCTTTTATATTTATTATTATTACCATGTTGTAAAATATCCACATTCACAAAATCAAAAGAATGTAAAAACTAGTAAGTGTTTACCGGATGGATAAAATTAAATAACTAGAAAGATAAGGAAAACGAAGTAAGAAAAATTCACTGCTTACCTTTAGTATAATAAAAGTTTTTACATAAAACTTTTTTTGATTGAAGTGTAACGGAATAGCTTTCTTTAAATCTTTCTTTAAAGCATAATTAGAAATAATATAATAGTTGAATATTGACGCAATAATTATTTGAAAATCTCGAAACCCGATATCAATGTAGTAGTACCCATACTTGCCATCGGAATATGCCTCCTTGATCAAGGCTACCACCTGATCCGTTAGTTTATGTAATGAGATGTGCCTCTTTAATTATATTCAAACTAAGTACATATTTGTATCGTACATAATAGAAGAAGTCTAAGATAGCATCTTGCACCACGAATACTTATGCGATAGTGATATTATCGATCCAGCATTTTAGACACTAGTTGTTGGTTTCGTAACCGTGAAAAATATAAAACACTTCAAGTATTTTCGTTCACGATTCGCGTGCGAGACATCGTTGAAGTAAGACGTGTTTACCAGTACGCTTCACGAGTGTAGTATAGTATTTGTTTACCTTTGAATGCCAATATAGACCTTCTTGTGCATGGTGAAATAATACAGAAAAATATTCGTGTGCGAGTGCTTTAAGCATATTATATACCTCGGGTATTGCATATTATCTCTGATTTCAGAGATATATGCACCCAATCCAACGTCATGTTTAATGTACATAAAAAATCTACAACCCCTCCTAACGTAATGGAAAACCCTCAAAGAACTACGCTTAGTGTGTCTTTCGCCAATGTTTTTGAACAAGAAAATTTTCCCACCAAAGAACAAGCTATTCTTTTGGATGCAGTAGACGGCCATACTGTTCACGAATATACTCTTGCATTGGACAGCGTGATAAATCCGACAAATATATTATACGTATCACGGATCTCTCATGGTAGAATCTGTTTCTATTTAAATAATAAAGATCTTGTTGACAAACTTACCAAGCAAGAAACCAAAGTAAACATAGGTGTACATTCGTTAGTTATAAGACCTTTGAATTCAAAAGCTAAACGAATAATAATTTCAAACGTATGTCCAATAATCCCTCACTCTATAATTACCAAGGAGTTGAATAAAATTAACGTAATACCAATATCGCAAATAACTTCAATAAGAGCAGGAGTAAACGATCCAGGATTTGCTCGTATACTAAGCTTTAGCAGACAAATGTTTTAAAGCCTGAAGACTTTGAAAAAATTCCTCAAAATATGCAGATTACGTATAACACTAACTTTTGGATATATTTTTCTGCAGAGAAAATGTCGTGCTTTCTCTGTAAGGAAGAAGGCCATTTGGCAAAATTTTGCAAAAATACAGAATTTCCTACTGAAAGTTTAAAAAAATCTATCGAGGTCGAATCATCGAATAGATCTATACATTCCGAAGATACCAAAAAAAATGATAATGACTCTACAACACAATCTAACTTTCCAATTTTAACCTCTGATATGCAGCCCCAACTATCTACTCAGCCCGTTCGAACAAAAAGAGTTCTTCCACCATCCATTTCTTCTTCATCTAATGATAGTACCACTGAAAATATTGTTGGCGAAGGCCTCAAAGTTATTCGATATAATTCCAATACGAAAAAAAAGTTAGTTAAAATGCAAGATCTTACACTAAAAAACTGAATTTGACATATCAAAGTACCCCATAAGCATTGATACTCTAGCTGAAGCGATTAGCAGCACGGTTGGTAGCTCAAATTATAAAGAAAGTGTCTCCAAATACACAAATGATCTACCGCTTCTACATTCTATGCTTTCGGACATATACGACTTTGTCAGCGAAAAGAAAGTTAAATCAAGAATTACACGTATCAAAAACAAAATAATAAGTAGCTCAACAGAACAAGACGAACAAATAAGCGACTGTAGTATAGATCCTAGTATCTCTTCATAGAATTGAATTTTTTTTTTTCAAAAATGGCCAGCTACGATACTTATTCAGCTAAAACTCTTCGAATCTTATATTGGAATTCACGCAGTATCAATCAACGCAGAACGGAGCTACCGGAAATTCTCAAAAACGTAGATATATTTTTATGCGTCGAATCATGGCTTCAAGACGACGACAAGAATCCTGACTACATTTTTGCTCCAGGCTTTTTACAGCTCAAGAAAAATCGTACGCACTCATTGGAGGAGGTATCTTAATATTAGTCCACCAAAACATAGCATTTCGGGAAATAAACACAATAGCACCGCATAAAACTATAGAAATCTGTGGAATTTGCCTCACTAATACAACTCGGATGATAAATATATTTACGTGTTACAGAGCCCCGGGTAATAAAATTTTATTGCAAGAAAATTGGGATAAACTAATTTAAATTATTAATAATCAGAACTCAAGCATATTGGTTGGCGACTTTAATGCGCATAATGTTGAATGGAACTGTCCCGTTTCGGATAGAAACGGTATTAATTTATCGAACAGTATTGGTAAACACTGTTTATTCTTACATAATAACAATACTATTTTCGCAGAAACATCCATTCTAATTTAGATTTATTACTTTCTACAAATGATATCGCACAATTGATTAGCTTTTATATTTATGATACTACTCTGGGCTCTGATCACTATCCTATTCATTTCTCTATCAACGTCGATAAAAATATATACACTAGAAAGAGTTTTAAAATTAAATCAAAAAAATCTAATTGGGTCAAATTTGAAAATTTTTTAGAAAATAATTATAGACAGTTTTCTTCACTTGATTATATAAATTCGTCTCCAATAAATATGTATGATACTCTTATAAATACTGTTTCAGAAGCTCTCAAAAACTGTACCCCAAGAAAAAATTTCTGTAAAAATCAAACTAACAAATATAACCCTGTACATTGGTGGGACTCCGAATGCGATAAGATAAAACGACTGCGTAAAGCTGTTTTTAAAAAATGGTAATGTAGCTTAAATCTCTATGATCTTATTACTTATAACAAATATGTTGCTCTAGCTAAGAAAATATTTAAAAAAAAAAAGAAAGAATCTTTTGAAAAGTTTGTAGAGACTATAGACTTCCGTACTGACCCATCCTACGTCTGGAGCACTTGCAAAATTTTTAAAAACAAATGGACCAAAGTTCATTCTTCCAATTGAAATTCTAATTTACTGAACGACCACAATATTTGTAAAGCTTTAGACAACATATACCCCCCTTGGGCTGAAACAAATTTAAACTTTAATTCAAGAAATGAAGAAAATACTTTTTTTGATTCGCCCTGTCTTGCCGAATTGCATTCTGCCTTAAACTCAAAAAAAAAGTCGGCAGCGCGTATGGATGGTGTCGATTACGAAGTTATTAAGAAGCTCCCTTTAAAATACAAATTAATCCTTATTGACATTTATAACAAAATGTATTCGGCAGGCAATTATCCTTTGAGTTGGAAAAAGTCGTTCATACATTTTATAGAAAAACACGAAAAAAAGGGCGTTAGATCTATTTCTTTAACAGCAAATCTCTGCAAACTTTTTGAAACATTGATTAAAAGTAGATTGCAATGGTTCTGTGAAAATAAAAATATTCTGCCAAATTCTCAATCAAGCTTCCGAAAAGGTCGATCGTACACGGATAATTTATCGGATCTTGCACTTCAAGCAGATCTAGCATTAATAAATCACCGAGAGTTAATCGCGATATTTCTTGATGTTAGTAGTGCCTTCGATAATGTCAATAGTGATATTCTACTGCAAAAGCTAATCGAGATTGGATGCTCCAATTCTCTAATAAAATTTGTAAAATTTATCACGCACAATAGAATTATTTATACCGACTTACTAGAAGATAATTATCGAGTAAGTCATAAAGCAGTGCCTCATGGAGGAGTTTTAAGCTCTCTCCTTTACATTATTTACGTTAAGGATATCGCAAAAGACATACCGCGAAGCGTTACAATATCACAATTTGTTGATGATATCTGCTTGTACACTAAAGTATCTACCATAGTAAGAGCTAAGAATATTCTTAACAAAGCCGTGTCCATAGTAAAAACAAATCTGCTAAATTTAGGGTTGGATTTATCTCCCGAGAAGACCAAATTTATTTATTTTAATAATAAAAATGTGCTTCCCGGCGAAACTGAAATCCAAATTGATAACTATACTATAAAATCAAGTGACAAAGTCAAATTTCTCGGTATAACCTTTGATTATAAGCTATCTTTTTTGCCTCATATAAATAATTTGAAACAAAAGTGTCTGCGCAACATGAATATTATAAAATTTTTATGTGGAGTCAAATGGGGATCAGATCCCAGCACTCTGCTTACCCTTTATAAAAGTTTTGTGCGTTCGATGCTTGATTATGGATCTTTCATCTATTACCCGAAAACCAAAACTCAAATAGAAAATTTACAGAAAATTCAAATGGCTAACTTAAGAACTATTATGGGATATCGAATATCTACATCTAAAAATGTTATTATTGCTGAAGCAAAACTACAATCCATAAAAGAAAGTACTAGATTTCTTTGTAAATGCTATTTAGTTAAAATTTTTTCGAATAGAAGTTTAGCTATTTATCATACGCTATGCAAAGCTTATTCCCATTTAAATAGTAAAAAAATGAAAAAGAAAAAGAAAAAACTACGTATCTTCCGCACACGTATCAACGATACATTTAAATTAGAATTTTTTTCTGTAAATAACTTTAACATTTATACTTTTCACTATAAAACTCTTATTGCCCCCTAAACGTAGATATTAATTTCAGTTTAAAATTAAAAAATCACCCCAACCCCAACGCCGAAATATCTAAACTTATAAGTGACTTGAATGCCGTTACTTTGTACACAGATGGTAGCAAAATGAGTCATAGCACTCTTGTAGACACTGCCTGTATTTGTCCGAAAACTCACTTAGAGTCCGCCAAAGCCTTAAACAAAAATGCCTCAGTGTACTCGGCAGAATGCACTGCTTTACTCGATGCCATTGTCTGGGTTAAAAATAGTAATTATAAGAACTTTGTTATTATGACAGACTCCTTAAGTGCTCTTCAATGTCTAACGAATGTTAAAATTTCTACCAAAACAAATTACTATATTCTCAAAATTAAAGAAGTATTTAACGAGATACTTATGTGCACTCCGGATAAATTCATACAATTTTACTGGGTTCCATCTCATATTGGTATAGAAGGTAATGAGGCTGCTGATTGCTTAGCCAAAAGTTATTCGAACAAGAGTGAAGCGGATGACTTTAATATGCCGTATACTGATCTTTTTGAAAAATTTAAAACAGAATCCTTTAAAAATACTCTCACCTCAGCTCTTGAACAAAGCAATATTAAAGGTACAAAATATTTTGAACTTTACTTTTCTACACATACTTCAACCTGGTTTGACAAAAAAAGTTATTGACGCAACTATATTACAACTATTAACAGATGCAGATCCAATCACTACGGTTTAGCAGCCTCATTGGCTAAAATACAAATACTTAACAACCCTACTTGCGTATATACGGAGAGTGTGGAAAATCTGAACCACGTGATTTGGCAATGTCCACTGTACAATAATGAAAGAAATATTCTTTTAAGAAAATTGTTCAAATTAAATTTTCAGTTACCCTTACAAATAGAATGCGTTTTATGTATACCAAATTCAACTGCTTGCAAATTAATTGCGAACTACTTATCAAAATGTAACAAATCTGTATAATCTCTAAATTTGTATATAATTTCACAATGCGTTGGCCATGTTTTTTCCTTTTTTTGTAAATGTATTTGTTTAAAATAAAGAGAGCAAAATAAGTCTCGCTAGAGACTTAAATGCAAAAATAAAAAAAAAAATTTCGTTCATATTTGTTTGAATAGAATGAATTGACAATGTCGAAAGTCGTTAGTCGAATGATTGTAATTGGCGCATGTAAACTTTAATTAATTTTGTTAATGGTGCTAACCCTTTAACCAAACCATATACACGAAGGATGCTTATTTTGAATTCGTTCTGTTGTTAATCGGATAGAACTTTAGCATGTTCAATTATTTGTATTTATTTCGATCTATAAAAGAGTTCAGCAATATTCCGAAGAGCCTGAAAAAAGGTGATAAATCAAGATCTTTCTATTGATAAAAAACAAACAGATATTCTTTTAAAGCTTCTTAAATATCCCTTTACCAAGCTACCGTTCAATAATTGCAGAATATTCGAATGACGCATAGCAATGAATTGAGGCACTTCTTCTGTTATACCATCGATGAATAGTACCTTATTAGTTTGTGATACTTTTAATGCGTTGAAGAATTTTTCTTGCGCTAAAAGAGAGAGTTCCAGACTTAATATTGACACCAATCTTATACGTTTTATCTGAAAAAATTTATCTGGACTCTTTTTAGAACAAATCCTTTGGAACAATTCCCAATCCTCAAGTTACAATTTTCTGGCTGTTACTTCTAGAATAAGAGATGATCTGTTCCATTAATCTTTTCTAATACTTGAAATCACGAAGCTCAAACATCGCTTGGCCGACTTAAATTTTCTGGAGGGAAATCTCACTTCCAGTTACAATTGACTGAGCCTTTGAACTGAATTTCATATAAATACGAGCTTCACGATCTATATGGTCTATCAATACATTTGTTGTTTGGTATTGCTTTTCTAAAGAATAGGTATTAGAGACATCTTTTTAATACAGCCTTTAATTTTAACTCGCTTGATAAGAGACGTTCAACGTTCAGTAGCTAAAAATAGCAGCACGTGTTCTATTATCTAAACAATCACTGCTTGACTAAGAAATTTAATGACAATAGTGTTGACTATTAATATGTATCAACTTGTTTATACTGTTATAATTCTATTTAACATCGCTCTATTTATGCTTCCAAAGACCGGTGACAATGAGCGACGGAGGTCTACGACATGTTTGTAAGCAAAGTACATGTAAATTATTACAGTGGTGCTTGTGCCAATCGGCCGAGACCGGGATTTGAACTTGGATCACCACGTTACTAGTCCTTCGCTCTAGCAATAGAGCCATCGTAGGCCTCATGCATCGACTTAAAAGATACCAATACGCTGACATAAAAAATAAGATTTAGTAATGAAAAATATGAACTTTCCTAAAGAAGAATATATAGAAACAATAAAATCTGCACCATAGAAATATTTATATATGTTTTATAATTTACAAAATGTATTTTTATTTTAATACAAATTTTCGGTTACAATAACGAACTTCAAAAATGTCTATTTATGGGGTTGTTTCACAAGCAAAAAAGATGTTTACAGATTTGAGCTCACAGTAAATACAAAAAATGATTGAATATCCATAATAATTATTTATTTATTTATTTCTCTCTCGTAATTCTTCCTTGTTTTCTCCCTTTTATAAATTTATAAATAAAAAATCTCCATTATGTTAATATTTAGATTTTTATTAAAGTTTCTATACAATCAATTACTGATCTTGAGTCAAAAAGTTATATCCGTAAAATATAATAGTGGTAAAGTCTATATTATAATAATAATCGATTCATTTGTAATACGGTAAATTTATATATTATTAACAGTATATAGGGTAAAAGCTGAGCTAAGACTTAATTAAAAATTAGTATTTTCATAAAAATGCATACCTTCTTGTAGATTATATGTAAAGGAATTTCTAATGATTAGAAAAAAGTTCTACTTATTAGAATAATCTAATCAAATTGTCGGAAATGAATATGTATATATATTGAAAATAGTTTTCGAATATGTTAAAATTAATCTTGATAAACTTTTTAAAGACTTTTTTAATAAAAGTAAAATAATCATGGAACGATTAGCATACAATGGATTCATTAATTCAGTCTAAGACGTGAAATTATTTTAAAAAATTGATAATGAAATAGAAATAGTGATGAATGAAATGTTTTCTATTTTACTAGATCTCTTTAAGATGTGTTTAGAAACTATAAATTTCGCATTATCGAAACAACTCTACCTTTAACAGCATTTGCAAAATCAGTCTACATAACTAGAATCAAAATTGCACTATTTTTTTTAATTGAATTAATTTTTATTCTTTTATGACCATGTAGCAAATCGCATTTCTTCAGTAATCTGGCCTTCTATAACATTTTTAATGAATTAATAATAAAAAGCAATATTTATGTAAATGGTTGGTTGTTTGCTTTCAAGGCATCTTAGAGGAGTAATACATACTAATCCAACAAGAATTTTGTTATTATAAACAAGTGGTTTGCCATTGTCCCCCTAAGCGAAAATATAATAATTGACATTAATAATAAGTAATGATTCTAAGTGATGATAGCAAATTCAAACCAAATTATTACCGTGCATGTTCCAAAAACGTTGCAGCGATGTGTTTTTTGGACCACATTACCACAAATATTAATGCGAGGATTAAATTTATCATAAAATTTAGAACAGGCTGCATTAGATATAGCTGTTACGTTTGCAAAACGTAATTTACCATCCAAATTGACTTCACCAAACTTTTTCGACTTCTTTGGTATGAACATTTTCTATAAGACGAACCCTGCTATATCCATTACCAGATATAATTAAATTTTCAGTTAAAGGTATGCTACACTTAGCTATTTTCAATTTTTCTAGTTTAGAATTTCGCCAAAGTTTTAGCTTTTGATGTAATTGAAATGTGAAAATTTTGATGTTAAATCCACATATCTATATATTTTGAGAACTAGTCACTAATTAGAACGGAATGCTAATACGAAGAATAAAACGAATAAGAGAAATAGAAGGAACTCAATCTATTCATATTATCTACCAACTTCGCAGATAATAGGAATACGATGTGAATACGATTAGTTACGAATTACTATCTCTATGGCTACGAGTCATACTTCTTCTATTCTTTATGATTTTTGCATATCTCAAGTTCTATTTATTTTCGTATATCTGAGGTACAAATCAAATAAAAAAAAATTGCATCGATATGTATGTATATGTATGATGAATTGATTTGTTTGCGTTATGCATTTGATATAATAAATAATTAAAATAAGAAAAGATTTTACATAAATCTTTAATTAGAAGGTCGGGAAGAGAGATTAAATGAATTATTTACTTTTAAGATAACAACGATTGTCTAAATTTACGAATTCGATTTTGAATTTCAAAGTTTACCTATGTCAAAATACCTAAATATTGATTTAATCATTTTCTTCAGTACGTTGTTGAGTGAAAAAAGGTAACATTCAAATCAATTATGCAAAATTATGAAGGAGTTCATAAGAATGCTTTAGCAATTTATTTTCAAGCGTTCTTATAGGTAACTCTCGTTTCAAAAAACCCAAATATACAATTTTATAAATTTCGAAAATATTGATAGATACGTAATATATATTATGCTATTATAAACAAGAAATCTGACTATTCCATGATAAATTTCATTAATCTGTAAGTATTAACTTTTATCGCAGGTTTCGAGGAGTAATGAGAGTGTTTGTTATGTACATAATATTAGGTTGTCAAATAACACCCTTCCGTTTTTCTGCTCTTCATTCAATGCTTTATAAAAAGTGTTACAGTGGTCGGAATTACTTCAAATATGCGCCGTTTTGTTCGATAATTTGTTTCAATCTAGACGGCAAGTTCATAATACCCCTCTCGTAGAAACCTCTCTCCTTATTTGCGAACAACTCGGACAGCCACTTTTCACAAGCCTCTTTTGAGTCCAACTTTATACCACCACGAGCGTTCGACATGGACAGAAACAGGTGGTAATAATTTGGCGCTATGTCCAGGCTATATGGTGGATGCGATAAAACCACCCATCAGAACTCCCGTATCTTCTAACGAGTCATCAACGAAGTGTGTGGTCTGGCTTTGCCCTGGTGGAACACTACACCCTTCCTGTTGGCCAATTGCGGACGCTTCTGGTCGATAGACTGCTCCAAATAGTCTAGTTGTTCACAGTAGATGGTAGAATTAAACGTCTGGCCATACAGGAGCAGCTCATAGTGGATGATTCCCTTCCAATCCCACCAAACAAACAGCAAAACCTTCCTGGCCGTCAATCCAGGCTTGGGCACTGTTTGGGACGGTTCAGCGGTCTTGGACCACTGTTTTCGCTTGATATTGTCATTTGTGATCCATTTTTTGTTGCTAGTCACCATCCGCTTCCTAAATGGGTCGAGTTCATTCTGTTTCAGCAGCACATCGCAGGCGTTGATTCGGTCCAGAAGGTTATTTTTTGCATCATACGGCATCCAAACATCAAGCTTTTTTTGTATCGAGCCTTCTGCAGATAGTTTAAAATGCTTTCGTGATTAACTCTCATCTCCTGGGCGATAGCACGAGATGCCATATGCCGGTCTAACTCGATAAATTCTATGATTTGATCGGTATTCGACGTCACAAGTCTTCCGCCGGCTGGCTTATTCATGGTGTCATTTCACCGGCTCTGAATCATCGAAACCATTCGTCTGCAGTTGGAAGTGATAGCGTGCCATCTTCCAAAACACTATTAATCTCACGGAACGTTTCTCTAGCGGATTTGCCTTTGACGAAGGAAAACGTCAAAATAGCGCGAATTTCGGCGTTAGTGACCTCCATGTTTGCACATGTATAACATTTGAACGCAATATCCAAACTAAGCATGCATAGCGTCATTTTGTACGTTATTGCAAGAACTTTCAAATGATGTATAGTGTTGCCAGTTGCCAGATACGAGCTCTGTAGCGCTTCGTACATAGTCGCGAAATTCGTAAGACAAAAAGCCGGAAGGGAGATATTTCACAACCTAATATTTATGAATTTTAGCTTCATATCGAAGAATTTCGTTTAGTCTGTCAATTCTATTACTATATTTAACGGTTAAAGTAAAGAATATTTATATTTGATATACATGAAAATCAATTGCAATTCTATAACCCCATGTACAATGAAATGTATGATGAGAATTTTTATTATTAATAGAGTTATCTCGTTTTTACTGTCTAAAAGTTTTTACTCTATTCTAGGTATTTCGACATATGTCGGTGTTACGAGGAGATGATTACACAATCAAAGCCATTTCTTGGGTACGAAACTCTCTGTCTCTCTCTTTCTCTTAGGAAACACTATTGTCAATGGTCGAGTCGGGGAGCGATTGACTAGGCACGTGAAGTATTGATTGATATCAATATCAATATTGACATCAATCACTATTCATTGATCTCTGACTAAATAATAATAAATAATAAATTAAAAACAAAATAATAAATCAAATAAAATTTGTTTCACCGTTCTAAGTATTTTATAAACAAAATGAGACGTCGAAGTAAATTTATAGTGCATGAAATCCCCTACAACTGATAATCACTGTTTCTGTAGATAAAAAAGAGAGTAATTTAGGCTTGGTATGTTTAAAGAGATGTCACTACAAGCAGCAGTCAGTACCGTGCATATATTATCGAAATAAAAAGAACCCTGATGCTTATTGTAATATTTTAAATTCATATTTTACGTAAGTAATTATAAAAGAAATTAGGCGATACAACTAAATATGTGTATATAATATTTTATCCTGTGCATTTACTGTAGTTTTTACATATAAATGAGATTTTATTTTTCAAAAGAACATTACGCGTGCAAGTTCGCAATCATGTATATATACGCGTACAATATACAGCGATTGAGTGAGTCGAGCGTCTCTGCGTGCGCCTTCTTATCTAAGTATCATCTATTAGCATAGTACGTCCAAGTGAGACAGAAAACGAAGATGTTTACTACATCTGATTTTATTGCTTTTAATCTCTGCTCCAACAAATTCAACTTATTAAATGCATTATATTTGTGTCGTAAAGGTCCTTGGGTAAAAGTACTATATATACACGAATGTATACTTAGCAACTTTGAACGTTTGCTTTGCTGCCAATTCAAGCTTATTTGAAAATATATTTGGGTGAGGACTTTGAAAGAGCTGTTACATTCCATTTTGCGAAAAATGTATGTACTTATGCTTTTTGCGGTACTTAAGATGGATGTCGTAGTACTTTTTTACTGCAATTCAATTTGAATGGCGAAATCAATACAAAAAACATAAAAATAGTGGTGTTTAGTATTCTCGGATAATAAGAATATTTTTAAAAAAATTTTCAAAAGAGAGATATATTTCATAAAAGTGCATCTTTTTCATCTGTTTATTTTTTGGTACAACCGATATTTCTGAAAAACAATTTAACAATTTCATCTAGGGTTGCTTCGAAAATTTGCGAATTCTGGCTATACTTCAGAAAGCACCCATATCTGATTTTGCTCAAAGTTGGCGTATTACCATTTCTGGTATGCTGATTATTACTACCGTTCTGATTTATATACATTTTGGATTTTTATGGCAAAATACATAAAAACTACGTAAATACATAAACACTATGTTCTATGAAATATTTTAAAAAATTTGACATAACGTTATTAATTATAGTTATACATCCAATAAAGTGCGTCTTGACTCATATTTCTACTTTAGAAGTTTTTGCTGTAGATCTTTTATTTTTTTGAAGAAAATACATACTAAGTGGGAAGCGTGCTTAGCATAAAACTAATCTATTTTAATAAGATTTATAACTGCTATTTGAAATATATTTTTTAATTTTTCGTACTCTCTGATCAATTTGAATAACTTACATTATTGTCCTTATTTGCTAGAATTTCTGATTTCAATTCCATATTCATCAAAATCCACTATGATATATAATATGATATATATATCTATATATGTATATATGTGGAAATGATTCTGAATTCTCCAGAGCAACTAAATGAGATTTTTATATATGTTTCAGCATGCAGCTAGTTCCGTGCAAGATTGTCAGAGCTGCGTGGACTCGTTTTAGGGAGCCGTAAAGTAACTTTTCCCTCGAACTGATCAAATATTTTTTACTGGAACTTTGTATTTGTCATACCTTGTCCATACGCACAAATATTCTTTGCTATATTTGCAGAAAAATGTATTTGTTATTATAATCTGAATATACTTCCAATTAGTCAATACCAAATTCAGATGTTACATTTCATTTAGTTTTTATCAAGAAATGCTACCTGCACAAAAAATTAACAGAATAAAAAATATATATTTTTATAAAATTTAAAAATTTTATTAAAAATATTTTTTGATATGCATAGTAGCTTTTTAAACCTATTTGCAAAACGAGAATTTCCAAGGATTTTTTCTGATTCTATGAGAATTCAAAATATGCACAAAACCACTATGATATTCGTAACAAGCAACCCCAAATACATAAATACATTGTGGAGTAGGATAGATTAGCAAATAAAAGAACACACTGAAAGTATATGTAAACACAACACAAGACAGAGATTATTAATTCGACAAGAACGTTCTACATACGTTAATACGGCGAGAGAGACGTGTAATAGTTACGCGTGCGGCGCTGATGCTTTCTGAAGTCGAACTCTTCGCTAAGGTGCGTTGCCCTCTTAATTACCATTGCCACTAATGGTGGGTTCAATTGCCTATCCGAATCTGTCAGATATAAGCATCCGCGTGTCGCCATATACATAAACTAGCATCCCCTATTTCGGCTTCGCCCGACATATTAATTTAACCGCTTTCATAAACAATTAAATAATATCCAAGTAAAAAAGTACTCTATATATATAAAAATCTATAATTCTATAAATAATTGACCGTAATTTACCTATCGTCGCTTCAATATAAAAAGCTGTTTCAATGTAGCGTCCACTTCAAAAAGTTGACATTTTACCGACCATTTTATATAATATATATGCAGATTCAATATGGCTTCGATGGAGAAAATTATACTCGAGTTCGAGCGGTAGAAAAAGATTTTTTGTCCAAGTGTCTCGAGGAAACGTTTACGGAGAACATCATGTTCGGACTATAGAAAATATCTGGTGACGGTTGCTATAGAGAGTATTGAGGAGGTAGAATACAATGTCCAGGTATCCCAGGACGATTCTTACTGGGAGTGTGCGTGTTCGCATGATAGAATATCCCTTCATAGAAGTCGTACTGACATACCCGAACATTGTTTCCCACTAACTATACACGACACTCTCCGTAGAAGTCGTTCCATAACACCTGAAAATCGCATTCTATCATCCCAACACGAAACTCCCTGTAGAAGTTGACGATCAACTAAACACGATAGTCCCAGTAGATGTCGTCTCGAGAAAGCCAGAATCGCTTCTTAACGACTAAACACAATACTCCCCGTAGAAGTCGTCCGGAAAGACCTAGACATCGTATTTTACCGTTCCAGCACGAATCTTCCCATAGAAGTTGATTTCCTCATACCTGGACGTCTTTTTCTATCAACTAAATACAATATTTCCCGTAGAAATCTTCCAGATACCTAGACATCGCATTCTATCATCCGAATGCACGCTGCCTATAGAAATCGTTTTAAGGCAACGGGGTATCGTAATCAACCGCTCGTACTCGCCAATACAATATTTTTCAATAGAAACCGTATTTAAAATGTGAATATATAATATGTATAATATAATATACATATAATATATATATATATATATATATATATATATATATATCGTAAATTTCCGTTTTTTCAATTAAAAACGGTGAATTTTTTTCGTAATGATGTCAACTGAAATTCAAGCAAAATGTTAATATCCGAATAGCATATTTTGCTTATCCATAAGCAGACTATGGATAATATTGCTCTTTTATGTAGAAGCGACGATATATTTTATATAGATATATATTCATAGCTTCGAGGTTGTTGGTAAAGAATCCTATTTTACCATCATTTCTTTTGTTCAAACTAAAAAAAAACATAGTTTCTTACCACAATTCTAAAGTTAATTTAATTTATAAAAACAAAACTATATTTTGTCATCACAAACTATATTCAGTATGAATTGGAATAAAGAACTATTTTATAAGACAAGGAAAAAGAAAAGACAGAGAGAGAGAGAGAGATTTTGATACGTAAGAGAAAATAAAATTTACAAACATTAAAAGATACCCATAAAGTGCGAGATTAGCATTAACCTGATGAACAAAAACGTTTATACCATCTAACGCCACACCTTCTTCAAGATATGGATCACAAAGTTGAATATGAACATTCGTCTGAGCTGTCCTGGTATTAATACTTTAAGCGCACTACTTTCAGCTGATGTTCGTGATTGAAGACGCTGCCTAGTGGCCGATGGCGAAACTGATTGTTAAAACCATTAACTTAATTTATTGATGAAAGTAAAATGATTTTCAATAAAAGACATAGCCTACATCCTTCCCAAGATAATGTAGAATCTATATGTCAAATTTCACAACAATTGGTTCAGTAGTTTTTTCAGTTATCGCGTACAAACAAAAGCACGCTTTGGCTTTTTAAATTAGTATGAAGTATGATATGATATGATATGATATGATATGGTATGATATGATATGATTTTGAGCAAAAGCAGGTGAGCAGAATAATTACAAGTACACTGATAGGCTCAGCGACAGGTGCAACCTATAAGTTACTCAGCAGAAACGTTTAGAGGTTCGGACTCGTTTTTTTGAAAATATTAGACAATATCATTCAAATCTCATCAGAGCTATACTATATATATATATGCTAAGCTTCTATATCTATGTAATTTCTACCGCAACGATAACTACACATATTTATATCGTTTGTAACGGTGCGCGTGTCCGCCCGAACACGAGGACGGCGGGCACGGCCGTTGCTAAAGGTGTGCCCGGCTGGGCTTAGTCCCGAATTGTTTCGGCGAGGGAGAGGAGCGATCCGCAAGAGGCGTAGTATCGTATGCAGGATTGCGCGTGAGGTAGGGAGATAAAACGAACAAAAGAAAGTAGAACTCGTAAGCAGAGCTCTCCCTCCATTCTGTCACCACCAAAGTTCGCGCACGACGATCTCTTCCCACTCCCCGCTCACTCTCTCTCCCTCATTCTCTCTCACTTACCTCTCCGCCGGTGTATTAGTGCGTCGACCTGTAACAACTATATATTAGTATTTACATATAAGCAAGAGAAAAGTATATACATATGTACAAGGGCTATGAAGGGAGAGAGAGCATATGGACGTGGCAAAGCAAGCGTGCGCGGCGCTTGCGTTCCTCGTCACAATATATATATATTTATGTAATACGGGCTTTACTTATCAAAAATTATAATAAAGCTATATCCCTGAAACGTCGGTAGTGCAGAACATTCTGTTTAGTTCTGAAAACCACCGCAATTAATTTCTCTAGTAGTCGCTGCGATCGATGCGGGCTTCCGTCAGGTATCACTCTTAAAGAGGTTCAGTATTATCAAAGGAGCGAGTAAATGAAATTGATAAGGTTTTGATTTGCAATTGTACTCTCAATGAACTCGCAATGAAGAATCATATTGTACTTCAACATACAATAGCGAGGTGTGAACCCCTTTGGAATAAAATCTTGAATATGCGATTATCTTAATAACGCGGGCTTGAGATCAACGTATTTTATAGCAATTGAAATTAAAATCTTTCGTTCATAAGACAAAAAAGGGTTTTATAAGATAAAAATTATAGTTTTCTTGGGATAAAAGAACATGTCATCAATGATTATTCGAATAATATAATTGAATAATTTGTTTTAACAATATTCTGTTTATTAAAGAATATAATTATTTGTAAAACTATACATAAAAACTCAGAATTTATAATTTTAGATAAGGCATTTTTAGTTGTGAAACTCTGATATTGGATTTATGATAAAGGAGTTAAAATGTTCTTGTCTCTATATGACAATTATATGAATACATCACATATCTTTCGTCTGAAAAGCAAGGTTACTTAAAATCTAAAAACTTTGTTTGATAACAATCAGATATATCGATATCTCTTATCTTCATTATAGGTATTTTTTCTGTACAAAGTAATTATTAAAATAGTTGACATAGCTATTAAAAAATAATGTAAGGAATTTGGTTACATGAAAATTAGTATTTGTATAAAACTAAATAAATCCAGGTTAACTTGACAATATTAATAGTTCATTAATATTAATGAACCTATCATTTTAAAATTTTTATTTATTTGTTTCATTATAAAAGGAGGTATAAGAAAAGAAAAACTAAATTTTCAAAAAACTTCGAACCTATTTTGGAATAGTATAGAAATACAGGTTTTTCCGACTTCTATATGTATCCTTTACAAAATGATAAAAAATTAATGATTGATATTCTGAATTGTTTATACTTCCAATAGAGAACAAATTGAGTATAAATAAGAAACATCATCGACTCCACGAAAGATTCATATGAACCCAGTTAGAAATTTTAATTAGGTCATCTGATACATTTGGTTAGTAAGTTAGAGTCGATAATATGAGCATCAATATTAATCATTATGTTAATTTTATGATAAATATTTATTTTTTAAAAAATGTCATTAATAATCGATAATTTTATGATCTATTTCATACACTGAGATGGTAAATTATAATTGGTTAAACATGACTATGAGATCAAATTCAAATACACAGATAAGCTATTTTTTTATATGAAGAAATGACATACGTATTTAGATATAATATAAACGATTAAAATATTGTACAACCAGTTCTATGTATAGTTGCACCGTATACACGAGGATTCATAGCTACACGAAGAAAGCGAGTGATGTTACTCGAGTACCGTAATTTGGACAACTATGTACGAGGTCCGAGAATTAAATAACGTGACAAAATTAAAAAATCGAATATATTTAAAAATTAAGATACATCGCTGTGATCCCCTTCAAAGTAATCCCCTTTCGTATCTATACACTTATTCCAGCGAGTTTTCCAGTTTTCGTTATAATTCTGGAACACTTTTTGTGGGACCTCTCCGAGTATCCTCGTCACAGTTTCTGGGGTGTCTTCAACGAAGTCAAAATGTTTACCTTGGACGTATTTTTTCAAATGGGAGAATAAGAAATATTCGTAGGATAATATGTCCGGTGAATTGGGTAGTCGTGGTAACGTTGCGATACCTTTGGACGTCAAAAACTAAGAGACACTGAAAGCAATGTGACAGAGAGCATTATAGTGATGCAGAATCCAAGTCTTCGCGATCTCTGGACGCACTCTGAGCACTCTTTTTCGTAATTTTTCGGGCACATTGCGGTAGAATACTTGATTTACGATTTGTGCAGGTGATACAAACTCTTTGTAAACCACCTCTTTGCTGTCGAAGAAGCAAATGAATATGGTTTTCACTTTGGCTTTGCTCATTTTCGCCTTCTATGGCCTTGGCGTCCCAGCGGACAGCCACTGCTGGCTTTGTGGTTTAGTTTCGGGGTCATATTGAAAGAAACAACTTTCATCATCAATAATAACTCGATGAAGAAGAGTAGGATCACTTTCAACATGCTCGAGACAATCTTGAGCAATGTTCATTCGGTGGGCTTTTTGCTCATCTGAAAGGTTCTTCGGTACTATCTTCACGCACGGCTTTTTCATGGCAAAATCTTCGGTTAAAATCATTCTAACTGTTTCCCGATTAATATGCAATACGTCAGCCAACATTCGAATGGTTAGTCGCCGGTCTTGACGAAAAACGACGCACACTCGCTGCGCGTTCATGTCGGCTCGCGCTTGAATTGGCCTTCCGTTCCGCACCTCATCTTTAACGCTCTCACGGCCTTTTTTAAAATCCGTACATCACTGAAGTAAATGATTACGACTCAAGACATCACTACCATATATTTACGCACTTTTTCATAAGTTTCTGTTGCGGTTTTCCTTGTGTTTGTGCTTCGCACAAGATTTTATCGCGCACCTATGCTCTAAATTTCCCTGTTCTATTTTCGTGACATGCCCTACTCGCATGTTGTTACAAAACACTAAACAGCTGGCGAAGGAATAATCGTACAAGGGTTGTCAATGTTCTCAATCCAGAGAGTAGGAATCTACTATTACAGTCACGGAGTTATAGGTTCGCAGTGTTACCATAGACCGAGAAATAAAATCGGTCGTATTAATTAATTCTCTGACCTCATAAACATATATTAAGGATAATAATTAGATATTCGACTTTCATAAATACTCGTTAACATTTATATTTATCATCTTCGTCCATTTATATATATTTATTGTATATACATCTAATGTATGTATATCAGACCTATTTTTATTTATTATATCTAATTTTATATACAGCTTTATATCTAATTATATCAGCTTCCTTGAGTGAACTAATTGCTTCTTAATTTATTTGTAAAAAAAAAATAAATAAAACAAAATAAAAAAGAATTCAATTGTACTTATGTCGACTGCCCGTATACAAATTAATAAATATTTTTTCATTGGTCTTACAGCCCAATCTAATCGATCTAAAAAATACGCAATAATATCAACACATATCCACATCAACATCAATACATCAATACACAAAAATGGTATACAGTCCAATCAATTCAATCTAAAAATAAAAATAAATTAATAAAAATAAAATTTAATTAAAACTAAAAAATAAAAATAAAAATTAAATTAAAAATTATAATTACAGTCAGACTGTCCTTGTTTACATTCACCCCCGTAGACTAAACTGAAAATAAAATATTAGCTGAAAAATTTTTTGTTAGTAAAGTGCAGTCTGACTGTTCCCAACACCATTACCTATTTGAAGATCCAGTCCAACGTTTCGATCTCGCTACGATGAGCTCGGAATGATAAACACTATCCAATTTACTAAACTCTAACATTAAATTCACATTATTTCCTTTCCTGAAAATATAAATACTTTCAAGACTCTCCCTTTTATACTTATTATTAATATCATGTTCCAAAATATCCACATTCACAAAATCAAAAGAATATGAAAACTTTAGACAATGCTCTTTTAAACAGGAAGTAATATGTGAGCTACGCAAATTATAAACTATTAATAATACAAATATACAAACTACATAAATATAAATATACAAACTATAAACTAAAAACCATCGATTGTAATCAATACTATATTGGACAAACAGGTAGGTTTTTAAAAAAGAGAATTTATGAACATGTATATAGTTTGCGTAGCTCACATGTTACTTCCACTTTAAAGGAGCCTTGTTTAAAGTTTTTACATTCTTTTGATTTTGTGAATGTTGATATTTTGGAACATAGTATTAATAATAAATATAAAAGAGAGAGTCTTGAAAGTATTCATATTTCCAGGAATCGAAATAATGTGAATTTAATGCTAGAGTTTCGTAAATTGGATAGTGTTTATCATTCCTTATTAAATTGATTGGTTTTGAACAATTTGTGTAGAAGGGCAATTTAGATTTAATTTACTAAATTTGGTAGTGGGGATAAGGTATAAATATATATAGATTAGAATATAAGGTTTAGTTTAGTCCCTGATGAGGAGCCGTAGGGAGCTCGGAACGTTGGACAGGATTTTCAATTATGTAAGGGTGTTGGGGACAGTCAGACTGCACTTTACTAACAAAAAATTTTTTCTGCTAATATTTTATTTTCAGATTAGTCTACGGAGGTGACTGTAAACAAGGACAGTGTGACTGTCATTATAATTTTTAATTTAATTTTTATTTTTATTTTTAATTTTTATTATTTTTGTGTATTGATGTTGATGTGGATATGTGTTGATATTATTGCGTATTTTTTAGATTGATTTGATTGGACTGTAAGACCAATGAAAAAATATTTATTACTTTAAAATAAAAAATAAAATAAAACAAAGTAATATTACGCAATACCAGCTCCTTTAATACTGTGTATATGTGTTCAGTCATACTGCACTTGCCAAGAATTTTCAAAAATCTTTTTTATACAGAAAGATTGAATATTTAACACATCTGCATCAGATTATATATATAAATCACTGCACCTTTGGTGGAAATAAGTTTCAACCAGATTGAATAAAAATTAGTGATTGTCATAGAACAAACGTTATTGACAGAAGTGCCCTCCGTACATGGACAGAAGCCATAACTTCAACTGATAAAGTATCTTCCTCTTGATTATTTTTCTTTTTTTTTAAATAAAATAAAAAAGATATTAAATATATAAGATATTAACCATCGACAACTTATATATACAGCTGAATCTATTTACTCATTTGTATAGATATAAACAAAAATCTTATATTTATATTGGAAAGTATCAATGTACAAGTAATTTTGCTTTCTTTTTAATACTATTATTCATTTAAGAGTGTTATTAACAATGTAAAAACAAGCATACTAACAGTATGCGATAAAGTTTTTTTATATTTGAGAAGAAAGTAAGGAAGGCAATAAAACTTATAACAAGAAAACAGTAAATTGATATTCAACGCACTAATAACATAATATAAATAATAAATAGACATTACCATCAGTATTATTAACAGCTTGTAGAAGTAACACAAATAAATAACTAATAATAATAAAACTAAACTAAATAATAATAAAGAGAGAAAGATAGACAACTGTAATAAATATACGATGATCATTCTGTATTGTCTATACAGCCTAATAGACCCTGGTAGAAATGCATTCTATTTTTAAGGTATAAACAAGGTATTTTCAAATGAAGATACCTAGTAACAAGGTATATTTGTTCGGTAGTAAATAGGAAAACATGTAACGTTTTTTACGGTCATTCCGGCCGATTTATAGTTACATTTTTTCAAGCTATTTTTTCGGTATTTAATAGCTATCATAGTTAGTTTGGATTAAATATATTTTACGTTTCCAATAAAGTTAGCTTGAAAACGAAATTATTTTTAAAAATCGAAAATAGGTTGTTTTTATAACAATTGAATTGTACTTCTGTCGACTGCCCATATACAAATTAATAAATATTTTTTTTAATTGGTCTTACAGTCCAATCAATTCCATCCAAAAATAAAATAAAATAAAAATAAAAAATAAAAATAATAATAAAAAATAAGAAAAAAAAAAAAAAATAATAAAAATAAAATAAAAAATAAAAATTAAAAATAAAAATGAAATTAAAAATTAAATTAAAATTATAATGACAGTCAGACTGTCCTTGTTTACATTCACCCCCGTAGACTAATCTGAAAATAAAATATTAGCTGAAAAAATTCTTTGTTAGTAAAGTGCAGTCTGACTGTCCCCAACACCCTTAGCTAATTGAATATTTGTCCAACGTTTCAGGCTCGCTATGGCTCCTCATCAGGGACTAAACTAAACCTTATATTCTAATCTATATATATATATATACATCCCCACCACCAAATTTAGTAAATTAAATAAAAATTCCCCCTCTACACAAATTATCCAAAACCAATCAATTTAATAAGGAATGATAAACACGGTCCAATCTACCAGACTCTAACATTAAATTCACATTATTTCGATTCTTGGAAATGTGAATACTTTCAAGACTCTCCCGTTTATACTTATTATTAATACCATGTTCCAAAATATTCACATTCACAAAATCAAAAGAATGTAAAAACTTTAAACAATGCTCTTTTAAACAAGAAGTAATATGTGAGCTACGTAAACTATATTTATGCTCATCAATTCTCTTTTTTAAATATCTACCTGTTTGTCCAATATAGTATTTATCACAATCCATGCAATTTATCTTGTAAACAACTCCTGACTTTAAGCATAAATCATCCTTATCTTTGCAATTATTAAACAATCTACTTAAATTATTGCGATTTTTAAAGAAAATTTGAATGTTATATTTCCGAAAATTTCTTTTTATTCTTTCAGATAATCCTCGAACATATGGTAGGACAATAATTTTGCCTCCGTTAAAATCAATTCCTGCATTATGTCTATTTTCGGTATTATAAATGTGAAACAATCTCTCAGCAATCAATCTATTAATAAATTGAATTGGATAGCCATTATTAATAAAAGTCTCTCTTACTATCTGTAAATTATTTTGTCTAAAATCTTTACGTGACAATTTAATTGCTCTGTCAATGACACCTCTCAATGCTCCAATTTTGTTTCCGAATTGCTGGTATGAATTAAAATCTAAAAACCTACCTGACCAAGTAGGCTTTCTGTACCAATTAAGTTTTACCTTATTATTACTACATCTAATTACATTAATGTCCAAAAAACTTAACTGACTATTTACTTCAACCTCCCTTGTAAATTTAATTCCGTCATGTACAGAATTGAAAACATCCACAATTTCATCCACAAAAACTTCTGGAACAATTGTAAAGATATCATCAACATATCTCTTAAATATCATTGGTTCAAAAAGCATTTTTGACAAGGCTATACTTACCAACTTTTCCATAACTAAATTAGCTATAATCGGTGACAAAGGCGACCCCATCGGACATCCGTATTTTTGTTCATAAAATTTATTATCAAATGAAAAAATTGTGTTATTAAAAACCAAATTAATTGCTTTAATAAATTCATTCATTGTCAATTTTGTATGCAAATTAATTTCATTCCACTTTTCCTGTATAATATCATTTAACAACTCTAAAGGTACATTTGTAAACAAAGATACTACATCCAATGAAATAATAAATGAAGTAATAAACATACATTTGATACCAAATGAAGTAATAAACATCATGTCGAAAGGTGCCAAACATGGAATATTATATTGTAAAAATAATCTCCCGATCAAAGAAATCATCGCGGTGGTTGAAAGTAATCTTTTTGGTTTAAATGATGAAGTAAAAAAGGAATGTAGGGCATCTTTGGTTAATGTCATTAGTAATTTTAAAAGAGAAAATAAATTTGATAATTTTTTAAATAGTAATTTTATACATGATTTAATTACCGCGAAGAATTTTTGAAAAATAACCCTAATATAATCTTCCAAAAGGCCGACAAAGGTAATGTAACTGTAGCTTCCAATAAAATTGATTACATAAATTGTATAAATAATATATTAAATGATGATAGTACTTATTTGAAGATTGGTAATCCACATATCTTTAAGCTACAAAATAATTTGAAAGAGTTATTAAATAATTGGAAAAAAATGAATATATAAATGCTACTACATATAAGTATTTAAAATGTGAAAATGGAACTGTGGCAAAATGTTATGGGCTTCCCAAGATTCATAAAGAAAATCTGACATTTAGAATAATAATATCTTCCATAGGTTTCCCAACTTATAATATTGCTAGATTTTTGTCTAATATATTGGTTAAGATAGTTGGAAGAACTAGTTCTTACATTAAGGATAGTTGGTGTTTTTACAATGAAATGAAAGATATTGTTATTCCGAAAAACTACAGGATGATTTCATTGGATGTAGTATCTTTGTTTACAAATGTACCTTTAGAGTTGTTAAATGATATTATACAGGAAAAGTGGAATGAAATTAATTTGCATACAAAATTGACAATGAATGAATTTATTAAAGCAATTAATTTGGTTTTCAATAACACAATTTTTTCATTTGATAATAAATTTTATGAACAAAAATACGGATGTCCAATGGGGTCGCCTTTGTCACCGGTTATAGCTAATTTAGTTATGGAAAAGTTGGAAAGTATAGCCTTTTCAAAATTGCTTTTTGAACCAATGATATTTAAGAGATATGTTGATGATATCTTTACAATTGTTCCAGAAGTTTTTGTGGATGAAATGGTGGATGTTTTCAATTCTGTACATGACAGAATTAAATTTACAAGGGAGGTTGAAGTAAATAGTCAGTTAAGCTTTTTGGACATTAATGTAATTAGATGGAGTAATAATAAGGTAAAACTTAATTGGTACAGAAAGTCTACTTGGTCAGGTAGGTTTTTAGATTTTAATTCACACCACCAATTCGGAAACAAAATTGGAGCATTGAGAGGTGTCATTGACAGAGCAATTAAATTGTCACATAAAGATTTTAGACAAAATAATTTACAGATAGTAAGAGAGACTTTTATTAATAATGGCTATCCAATTCAATTTATTAATAGATTGATTGCTGAGAGATTGTTTCACATTTATAATACCGAAAATAGACATAATGCAGGAATTGATTTTAACGGAGGCAAAATTATTGTCCTACCATATGTTCGAGGATTATCTGAAAGAATAAAAAGAAATTTTCGGAAATATAACATTCAAATTTTCTTTAAAAATCGCAATAATTTAAGTAGATTGTTTAATAATTGCAAAGATAAGGATAATTTATGCTTAAAGTCAGGAGTTGTTTACAAGATAAATTGCATGGATTGTGATAAATACTATATTGGACAAACAGGTAGATATTTAAAAAAGAGAATTGATGAGCATAAATATAGTTTACGTAGCTCACATATTACCTCTGGTTTAAAAGAGCATTGTTTAAAGTTTTTACATTCTTTTGATTTTGTGAATGTGGATATTTTGGAACATGGTATTAATAATAAGTATAAACGGGAGAGTCTTGAAAGTATTCACATTTCCAAGAATCGAAATAATGTGAATATAATGTTAGAGTCTGGTAGATTGGACAGTGTTTATCATTCCTTATTAAATTGATTGGTTTTGGATAATTTGTGTAGAGGGGGAATTTTTATTTAATTTACTAAATTTGGTGGTGGGGATGTGTATATATATATAGATTAGAATATAAGGTTTAGTTTAGTCCCTGATGAGGAGCCGTAGCGAGCCTGAAACGTTGGACAAATATTCAATTAGCTAAGGGTGTTGGGGACAGTCAGACTGCACTTTACTAACAAAGAATTTTTTCAGCTAATATTTTATTTTCAGATTAGTCTACGGGGGTGAATGTAAACAAGGACAGTCTGACTGTCATTATAATTTTAATTTAATTTTTAATTGAATTTTTATTTTTAATTTTAATTTTTTATTTTATTTTTATTATTTTTTATTTTTTATTTCTTATTTTTTATTTTTTATTATTATTTTTATTTTTTATTTTTATTTTGTTTTTATTTTTATTTTATTTTATTTTTGGATGGAATTGATTGGACTGTAAGACCAATAAAAAAAATATTTATTAATTAGGTTGTTTTTATTCCTTTTCAACTAGTTATTCCCTAGTTAATGGGCAATTAAAATTTTGGTTATGGAATATCGCGGGCGCGCGTGTGTGTGGTTATGACTAAACTTTATCTGAAAACAAGGTTTAGCGAGGTATAACACATAACCTAGCTAAAAAATTGATATCGTTATTATGCTTTCTTATATAAATTCATTGACTTTAATCATTATTTGAATGGATTAATTATAAATGTTTATCAAGTTCATTTCGAAAATTTTGAAGTAACTTATAAGTAACTTGGTTCTATATAACTTATACATCTAAATACCTATACAACGCATTGACAATAGCTTACACATTCGTATACAATATATGTTATACTTATGGGAAGTTATAATGGGGCTTATATACTAACCAAAATAATATTCTACCACTTGTGGGTATGGCAAATCATCAGATATGTCGTACGAACACTCTCCATAAAATCAAGTTACGAATTATAGTTATGAACTCAGTATGATTTTTAATTTAACAAATTAATTTGATTACTTTGTAATTTTTTAAAATTATTAATTTCCATATCTTATGATTTTGCTTTTATTAAATCAACAACATAATGTTACACAATGCGAAATTTGAGATATTAAATAATAAAAGGAAAATATTTCCAAAACTAATTTATTACGTATAATTTTTAAGATGACAAAATCGAACGATAATTTTTTTTTTAAATTATTAGTTTCCATATCTTATGATTTTTCTTTTTTAAATCAAGAACATAATATTATAATATTATATAAATATTAATTGTTAAATAACTTGCTCATTTACTAACCGGAAACAAGGTTAAAAACAACCTAGTTTCTACTTAGTTTATACCTAGTTTTTAACTAGTTTTTAAACCTAGTTTCTACCATTTTCCTAATTTTATTGACAACGTTCACATTTTGCATTCTAAGGTTTACCTTGTTTCTAGCCACAATGGTTGATTCTATTTTTACTACCTAGTAACTACTTTCCAGCCTATTAAAAATTGTTAGATTTCTACCAGGGGACGTAAAACTTTAATTACAAATAATTAAAGCTTAAGATGAAAATAAACGGGCAATGATCCCGATTAGCGGTCGAATGCGCGGCAATCAAAACAATGTCAGCGCAAATATTAAATATACCTGCCTCGTAAACCTAAACCACGGGAGAGCATAGAGGGACTCGGGCGCAACGCGAGAGAGAGCCGCAGCCGCGCGGTAGCCAGCGTGGAAAAGATATCTTGTGCTCCCCGCGCCAACGAACTCGGAAGGCGCTATAGGCACTAGTCACTGTATTTCGAGTACGCTATGAATATTAAATGATATAAAACGAATTTGTGATACTTTTACATTATTTAGTGTTCAGCACACATATAAAAGCATGCGTACACATAAATATTATTATAATTATATAAATAATTAAATGTATCTGAGCATAACCAAGGACAAAAGTATATAATTAAATATTATTTACATAATCCTTATTATCATTCTAATCTGTTATAATAATTATTATTACTATTATTATTATAACTAAGTATCAATGAGAAACCGAGATTATTCAATGTTAACTTTTTAACATTATTGAACATTGTTGTTATTATAATAATTAAACACTAAGCCCAAAAAAAATATATGATTGATTATTATTTATATAATTGTAATTGTCGTAATTTATTATTATAATTCTCATTATATTATTATAATTATCCAGAATCCGAAAGAATTAAATACTAATTTAATTATTATTTAATTCTTATTGTAATTTCTTATAATAATAATTATTATTATTATTATTTTAAATAAATATCTAAGAGAATTAAATCACGTATTATAATTGTAAGACACCGTCGAAATTATTATAATAATATGAGGGTCCTTAAGGACAAGATCACAAATTAATATTTTAATTATTATAATTATAATGCGATGATTATTATTATATTGTTGCAAAATTATTATTATTGTTTTTCAGCGGATCGATACAAAATTAGTCGAATGGTGACATAAATACCCGATCGACTAATTTATCGTATGTAAGAGGGCGAGTTTTTAGCCCCAAAAGCAGTTCCCACGGCGATACGGACGATAGAAGCTCGTTACAGCTATCCCGACACTAGAGCTCTAGTAAATCCTGCCCGTTTGAAAATCCTGAATAGTAGAGTCGCGATTCTGATTGCGTGGCGCTCTATTAAATCCTAGCAGACTCTACTATCTCGACCGAATCCTAGTGAACCTTGACCTGGTTGCGTGGTGCTCCATTAAAGACCAGCGGCCTTACTATTCCTCAAGAGACTTGATCCTGGTTGCGCGACGCTGCGTTAAAACTGAGCGCTCTCAGTCCTAGTCCCGATCAAAGTCGTGATCCTGGGTGCACGAGCTCTGACGTGTTTTAGTGCTTGCGCAAAAAACCTGCTGCTGCGTTGAGCGACCAGAGCCCCAGGCGTTTTGAGCCGGAGTCACGAAGTAGCAAGCACCGAACAACGTTCAGATACCTCGTTATAGTCCAGCTAGATTCGTTCATTACCCATAGTCCCCCCAGCCCTAGTATAAGTGTGTATATATAGTGCGTGAGATTAGTACAATAATTGCGTATAAATATAATTGTTTATATATTTAATTATAAAAATAAGATGCGTGCGGAATATAGTTTAATAAGGTATAGTATAAGATTTAACATACGACATCTATCTTTTTTTGTAACAGATGAGAGGACCCGATGCTAGAAGTTTATTTTGTTTTCTTGTGTAATTTTAAGAGAATATATTTTTGTGTTATTTTTATATAAATATAACTAAGAATAGTGATTTTTCCCGATTTTACCGAAAAATCCCATCCCTTTCAAATTGATTCTGGCTCTACCGCATAAGCTATCCCGAGGGGAAAATGGAAACGTTACAAATATTAACTATTACTAGAAAACATATATATATATATATATATATACAATCTTCTTTTTTAGCATTTTGCTATAATTAATTGAAAATATGTATTAATTTTAACTAAAATCAAGAAGATATTCAATTCCAGAACAAGCGGTATATCAATTCTGAAACTCTATAGTCACTAATAAAAGTAATGTACTTTGACAGCTAACCTATAAATACAACACCATATATGGAACGGCCACCTAAGAGGATAAGTAATAATAACAAGCGGCACATAATAATTTGGAAGAAATAAGTAAAAATACGATCTACATTAGTAATGTTAATAATAATTAAATAATCACTAGATGAAATATTAAACAATGGTAACGCTCCGTCCCCACTCTTAAGGCTAATTTTGTTTTCGGTATTTTTAATTCTATATTAGGGTTAAATTGAAGAGGGAGAAACGTATCGGGGCTGGTAGTCGGAAATTTAGGTGAAGAACTCGCTTTTTAAATTATAACAACAAGAATTGCTATATTCTTTTTCATTTAAATATAAAAAATTATAATATAAATATATAAACTATTTATTTAATCGGAATCTCCTGATAGATTCCTTGCAACATTGGTAAACAAGAAAAAAATTAAAATACTATTACGCTTTTCGCATATATATATATATATATATATATATATATATACTTATTTACAAAGTATCGCGCGGTAATCCGATTTTTTTCGAATTCCAGGATTGCGCACGGCCTTCACCTATATTCTTTCTCTTTCTATTATTTCTGTATTTATTTATATTTATTCGCACGGTTCGTTGCGTCTACTTACACGAAACCGAGTGCTTCAAACAATTTGATTTCGGAACGGCACTTTTTCGTTTTTATATAACTCTACGATATGCGTTAATCAATAAAATAAAAACATCAAAATTTAATAAAAATAAATCTAATTCGTATGAAAATTATCGCTCCCAAGTGCATCTTACATAAATTATATCATTTATATGATTGATAGAGGACTGACTCTCTCTTAATATAACTTGCAATTTTTCAAAGTCTGTCTGGTAGAGATTTGCATGAGTATAATAATTCAGTTCGGAGAAAAAGGGCTTATTTTCTCCGAATAATTTATATTCGGTTTCTAGTTGAAAATTAGAATTTGCCTTTTCAGAAGTCAGGAGGGCCTATTCTTCTCAGCAAGTAATTTCATGAATCTTTTGTACTAGTAATGGTGCCTACCTTTTGCCTCGCAAAAGAATTTTTTTTCACTACAGAACAGAAATAATTGGTCATCTAGAAGAGTATCGATTTATTTCGTTACTCGAGTGGTATCCTTCCTCAACGAGTACCTAAAGTTAATCGCTTCTGAAAAGGATGAATCGGTCCGTAGAAGTTTGATTCATTTCGTTACTCGAGAGGTATCCTTTGTCAATGAGTTCCGAAATTGAATCTTACTCACGACAAAAGTGAATCGGTCGGAGTACGTCGATTCGTTTCGTCACTCGAGAGGTATCTCTCCTTCACTAGTGTCGAAAATGAACCGCGCTGATGGCAAAAATTAACGCACTTTTATACATTATAAAAGTACGTTAACAAAAATTTAATTGGTTAATATTTAAACTAAATTAAATTAATATTATCTCTATCGGTTAATATTTAAATTAAATTAATCTTATTTCTAATACATGGTTAATATCTTATATTACATATCTAATTTACTCTATGTGTTTGTTCGTTTATTACCACATGTGTATTCATATCTTTAGCATTTCGATTCTATCTATTTATAGAGTAATTCTATGCATATATATAATAATTTAAACTATTAAACTGTTCTTTTCTCGTAACTCACGTTACACAATAAATCTAAAATAAATACAGAAAAGAGAAACAAATCATGAGTAATGGAATATTAGCAAAACTTTCAACGCTACATACAATATTAATTAGTTAACTTCAACGACACTAAGGATAAGAGATATAAATAAATAATAATATAAACAATAGGAACAAATAAATAATATTGGAGATATAAACAATTAGCAAACAATTTTACAACTATTGACTTAAATGGTAATTCTAAATTAACAGATAGTGATTAAAAATTAAACAGAAGTATAGTGGAAGACTATTTTTAACTACTAAATAACTACCTAGATAAATATTGCATCTAGTAATGAAAAATTATACATAAGCAGCCTATATGAAAGCATCATATAATAACACATAGAAGTCACTAGGTGCATTAAACCTAGGAATATGTCACAGAAACTAAATACATAAAAATATAAAATATATAGTATATATAACATATATAAATTATAAATAATATAACATATGGTATAATATATTATAACGTATACAGAATATACTTACCACCAATAGGTGATATAAAATATTACTAAAGAACAACATTAATAGTATTAATAATTAGTATAAATAAAAGATATAAACTATATGCTGGCCAGACATAATCATCAATATAAATTACAGAATATAACTTAAACACACAATATAGATGATATAAATAAATAGTATAAGTAACCGTCAGACTACTAGAGCATTGTAAACAATAATTTTATACAAGGTTGCACGAGATATGATAGCTGTGCTTGATGTATTCGAATTTAAATAATTTCACTCATAGTTATAATTCCTTTCTTTTTAACCCCGAGTAAGGGTATTAATAAATTTATGTGAACCTTTAAAAAAATATCCGCGTAATCTCTAAGTAAATATTGATAGGAATCAAGTACCATAGGCACTAACATAAGACCAGACATAAACAATAAATTTATATTATAACTGATAATTATAGGTTATTTCTAATTTCTATTCAAAGAAAAGAACGATAACCAATTAAAACTGTTAGCAAAAGACAATAACGGATTTCAAGACGACAAATCTAATCAATAAATAAGCCAGAGGAATAAACAGAATAATATAAGCAGAATAATAAGGATAACTCAATTCGTAAGAGTATAACTAACAATTAATAAAAACAATAAATAATATGTACAGTATACATAAACAATATCATCAAAGCAAGTAATATAAATAAATAAAAAAGATAAACAATAGAATTGTTATAAACAAATAGAACTAGTAAAGCACTATTACTAAACAAATATTATTGCAGTTAGACAATGATGCTTAAAGAACAATATTTGTACAAATAACCAAATAATAATGAAATCAATAATATTGTTAATAAATAATATTAAAAGTCAATCCTTATAAAAGAACGTCAGGAGTAATTAGATGATAACAGTAAACTGAAGGAATACTGCAGATAAATATAACTAAATAAAATAAACAAATAATACAAATGTTAAATAAATAAATCGTAAAAGAAATGACCGTACCTGCCAAGAAGTGATCATACTTCTCTATTCTTTGTTTTTTCAATTATCAAGTAAGTTAATAGCAGCTAATATATGCGAATCGTCAAGAAACACATAAGGCTAATAAGAATTAGCGCAAGTAAATATAAATAAGAAATCAAAACGATAAAAGAAAGAAGAGTTTTAAAACATAACCTAATGTCGGTGGAATACCGGCGAACTGTAACAACTTGAAAGTTTTGTTGCAACCACAGCACCTACATAAGTAACTATAGACAGGGGAAAAATAAAAATCTTTTTTTTTGAACGATCAAGGATTTTAAAGGCAAGGATTTAATATGGAAATCTCTCAATCTTAACCATTGGTATGGACGTCCTAACGTCCATGCAGATGATGATCAACTTCGCTAACGCAACGTGGCATATGCAACGCAAAAGCAAACGGCACTTGCATAAACCAATAAAACAGCCTCGATGAAACGATCACAGTTATTTCAGCAGTCAAAGGGGCTGCACGACTCGACGGTACCGACCAACGATAAGCTCGAGCGTGTATTACGTGACATGTGCTGTGTAATCACAGCACATGTCAGATCCTCGACAAGTTGTTAGAACAAGCCCGCCAAAAAATAGACAGGCTTCTTACGGAGAACATTATCGAGCCTTCATAGAGCCCGTGGAGCAGCTGCACGGCAATCCTCCCGAAAAAGGACGGCAAAATACGATTTTGCATTGATTATTTCATTTGATAAATTAAACTATTTGTATACAGAGCGATTAGCTTCATGATAAAAACAATTCTTTTTTTGTACTCATAATGATTTCAATAACCGGAAAAAATTTTTTTCTTAGAATTCTTACATACTAATAAACATTCTGATCTTACATGCTAATATACATTCTTATACAATCTGAAGAAAAAAAAATTCGCATACAATCTTACATACTAAAATTGTGTAATGCAATATCATATACTAAAATAACTTTAGTAAAAAATATTCCTTTTTCTTTTTTTTGATACTATTATTTAAATATAAATTATGCAACAAAAAAATTTGCTTTTTCCGCATCATCTTCGTTGATCCTTAACTGGGAGACTGGCTGATAATTGTTCTGGTCTTCTACGAGGCCTCACGATCAACATCTTTAGCGGCTTTCAGCTTTCATAAGGATTCTTCAATATCTGTATCCTTTTCAAAATTTTTCTTACTGCCTTAATTTTTCTCTTCCTTTTCCCTTTGATTTAATTTGAGTGATTGGAGAAATATAAACTGCATCATCTTTCTTTCAGTTTTCTTGATTTATGATTCCTGAGTATCTACAGTACCTGTTCATAACTCTCTCGACTTATTCATAGCTGTATTGTCAGATACTAGAAAAATTTTCATTATGTGTGTTTCCCTCGATAATCTCTATTTTCTTTGTACCTCTTCCAATCTATACATAGCTTCCTTTCCAACGTCATTATTTTATTTACAAATTATTTCTAGTGTTATTTGCTACATTTTTTTTTTTTTTGATCATTATTAATTATAATTATCATTAATATCATGAACGAGCCTTTCTGGATTTATTGTTTTTTTGTTTTTACTAGGTTTAGATCTTCTTTCTTTCTTTAATCTCTTATTATTCTTATTGATTATTTTAGATTTCTTATTATTATATTTTGTTTTTGTTGATTATATCAGATTTCTCATCAGTATTACTTTAAAAATTCAATTCACTTAAAGTTCCTTTACCGGATTCTTTATTCTTTAGCAGTATTTCTTATATTATTTCTTTTGTTATTGTTATTATTATTTCACTTATACTGTTTATTTTGCTTATTCTAATTATTATACCTTTACACCTCTTCACAATTGCTTTGTTTTCACACATTTTTTTTCCTACTAATTCACACCACCAATTCAGAATCAAAATTGGAGCATTGAAAGGTGTCATTGTCGGAGCAATAAAATTATCACATAAAGATTTTAGATAAAATAATTTACAGATAGTAAGAGAAACTTTCATTGATAATGGTTACCCAATTGAATTTATTAACAGATTAATAGCTGAGAGATTATTTGACATTTATAATACCAAAAATAGACATAATGCTCGAGTTAATGTTTACAGAGGCAAAATTATTGTCTTGTCATATGTTAGAGGATTATCTGAAAAAATTGAAAGAAATTTTCGGAAATATAACATTCAAATTTGCTTTAAAAATAGCAATAATTTGAGTAGGTTGTTTAATAATTGTAATGATAAGGATGATTTATGTTGAAATTCAGGAGTTGTTTACAAAATTAATTGCATGGATTGTAATAAATACTATATTGGACAAACAAGTAGATATTTCAAAAAGAGAATTTATGAACAAAAATACAGTTTGCCTAGCTCACATATTACTTCCGGTTGAAAGGAGCATTGTTTAAACTTTTTACATTCTTTTGATTTTGTGAATGTTGATATTTTGGAACATAGTATTAATAATAAATATAAAAGGGAGAGTTTGGAAAGTATTCACATTTCCAGGAATGAGAATAATGTGAATTTAATGTTAGAGTCTAGTAAATTGAAGAATGTTTATCATTCCTTATTAAATTGATTGGTTTTGAACAATTTTGTAGAGAGAGAATTTAGATTTAATTTACAAAATTTGGTAGTGAGGATAAGGTATATATAGATTAGAATATAAGGTTTATTTTAGTCCTTGATGAGGAGTCGTAGTGAGCTCGAAACGTTGTACTGGATCTTCAGTTAGGTAAAGGTGTTGGGGAGAGTCAGATTGCACTTTACTAATAAAAATTTTTTTTTCAATCAGATTTTCCGTATGAACACTCTCCATAAATTCAAGTTACAAATTATAGTTAGGAACTCAGTATGATTTTTAATTTAGAAAATTAATTTTTTCTTATAAAATTTCACAAATTTTAAATGATATTATTTATTTTTTAAATAAATAGGATAGAATTACTAACTAACAACCAATAATTGAAGCCGGTATAAGACATCAAAGAATAGAATTTTTTAATTAATTGCTTCATGCGAAATTTGAGATATTAAATAATAAAAGGAAAATATTTCCAAAACTAATTTATTACGTATAATTTTTAAAATGACAAAATCGAACGACAATTTTTTTTTTAAATTATTAGTTTCCATATCTTATGATTTTTCTTTTTTAAATCAAGAACATAATATTATAATATTATATAAATATTAATTGTTAAAGAACTTGCTCATTTACTAACCAGAAACAAGATAAAAACAACCTAGTTTCTACCTAGTTTCTACCTAGTTTTTAACTAGTTTTTATACCTAGTTTCTACATTTTTCTTAATTTTATTGACAACGTTCACATTTTGAATTCTAAGGTTTACCTTGTTTCTAGCCACAATGGTTGATTCTATTTTTACTACCTAGTAACTGCTTGCCAGCCTATGAAAAATTGTTAGATTTCTACCAGGGATCAGGAAAATAAATTCTTCAATTAATTAAATATCTCCCAGATTTTTGTCAAGATTTTCTAGAAAATGGATGGCTGAAATTGGAAACTAAATAAATATTTTCTTATCTAAAGATACTATTTTCACAAGATACTACTTCACTCGAGAAATTGAAGTTAAAATGAAGAATTCGATTCCTATCTGTAAAACAATAATTACTTGAAATACGTTTTTTTTTAGAAACATGAAAATTGAAGTATGCTAAATGTTTAAAAGAAGTGAATAGTTTCTTGATTCAAAGCCTTGTTTTCTTGACTTTAAAAATCAAAAGTTTAAACTAAGCGAATAAATTCTTGAATTCTTTTACAATTTATACGTTAATTTACTTTTATTACAATTATTTCAAAACTTCGACCTAACCGGGATTCTATCCGCAGACCTTTGGATTCGCAAGTTAGCACCTTATAAATTACACTATCGCAGTACGATGTGGATAATTATAGAAATCTTATATATCAATTTTAGATCTCTTATAGTTATATATTATGAAATTAATTTATGGATTCAAATGAATAGTATATGCATTTATATATATTAGGAGTGTGAATAAGTCTTTCCCGTTTTTTGTAAGAGATGGCGCCACCAATACTGTGCGAGTATTCAATGGTTACATATGTCATAATCAAAGCTTATTCATATGTCAACAATTCCATACTAACACATTAGTTAAAATCTTTTCGCATAATAAATTTTTGATATAGTGACAATGTCGAAATTTGAGCCGAGTCGACGTCATTTGCGGGAAGTTTCACTTTATTGGTTCAATTTGAAGAAATCTGCTGCCGAGACGCATCGATTGCTTCAGGAGGCTTATGGAGAAGGTTGTGTCGATGATTCAAGTGTTCACGGATGGTTTCGACGCTTCAAAAGCGGTGATTTCGACGTGGAAGACAAGGAGCGTTCCGGGCGGCCGCAAATCTTTGAAGATCGAGAATTGGCGACTTTGCTTGATGAAGATTCTTGTCAAACGCAAGAAGAACTTGCTGAAGCATTAGGAGTTGACCAAACAACCATTTCCAAGCGTTTGAAAGCCATGGGAATGATCCAAAAGCAAGGAAATTGGGTACCGTACGAACTGAAGCTGAGAGACGTCGAACGGCGTTTTTTCACTTGCGAACAGCTGCTTCAGCGACATAAAAGAAAGGGTTTTCTGCATCGTATCGTGACTGGCGATGAAAAGTGGATACGTTACGATAATCCGAAGCGAAGAAAATCATGGGGACTACCCGGCCATGCATCATCATCGACGGCCAAGCCAAATATTCATGGCGCCAAGCTCATGCTCCGTATACGGTGGGACCAGCTAGGTGTGGTTTACTATGAGCTTCTGAAACCGAATGAAAGGATCACAGGCGAGGTCTATCGACGACAATTGATGCGTTTGAGCCGCGCACTGCGAGAAAAACGGCCACAATACTCCGACAGGCACGACAAAGTTATTTTGCAACATGACAATGCTCGCCCACATGTTGCACCGCCGGTGAAAACATACTTAGAAACGCTCAAATGGGGAGTCCTACCCCACCCGCCGTATAGTCCAGACGTTGCTCCGTCTGATTCCATCTCTTCAGATCGATGACGCATGGCCTGGCTGACCAGCACTTCCATTCCTACGAGGAAGCCAAAAAATGGGTGGATGACTGGATAGAGGCCAAACCGGTCGAATTTTTTCGCAACGGGATTCGTATGTTGCCAGAAAGATGGGAAAAAGTTGTAGCTAGCGATGGCCAATACTTTCAATAATTCATTTGTAACCATTTTTTCACAATAAAGGCTCAAAATTTGAAAAAAACGGGAAAGACTTATTCACATACCTGATACAATAAATTGTTATATATTACAATATTATTTTAATATAAATATATATTTGTTCGAAATTAGATTCGAAGTTGAAATTGGAAATGTTCGCGAGGTGACTGAAGGAGAATTAATTTTGAATGTGATTAACGATTTTATTCTTAAACGTATATGTACAAGTTTATTTACAAGAAGGTTACAGGCCGCACACAGAATCGCACGGAACGCAAACAGTTTCGAAATTTAACGCTTAGTGAATATATTCTCCGCGAAAAAATGCACCGTACAGTTCGAAAGCCGATCAGCGAGAGCTCTGCTCGAATCGTCTAAAATCATCTAGACGCTTGCCGTCGAGGAGTAGAATGTTTTGAATAACTTAGAGCGTTTTTACCGCACTACGATATTCATGCAAGCGCACGATTATGTAGGATCAACATACTACCCTATCCCCTCCCGGCTCGCCGGTGACGCTTTAAACTGATTCGGAAACGTTGGTTTGTAAACCTCATAATGACGCTGAACAATATTATTTTAATATATGTATAAATTTTATATTAAATTACAAATAAAAACTGTTTTGTATACAAAATAATTGCTTATTTATTTAATAAAAAACAATATACACCCAGATAGCAGCGTATGCCAGGCATGATTGAGATATATTCACTTTACTTTTTATTATGCCCTATTGTGGATACCATAATAAAAAAAGGTATAGTAAATAATAAATAATATAAACTTTTAACAAAAGTAAAATAGTTAGGAGAGTTTAATATGTTCTTAGTATACTAAGAATTTTAAATACATCTTCTCATGTATTTTATAAAAAATATCCAAATATATTAACAAAAAATATTCTATATTTAAATTAAAAATCATTTCATTGATATAGTTAGATATCCTACTGCTTGTGATAAAAGGAAACATAATAATATATGTTCTTAGCATATTAAGAAATTTAAAACATATCTTATGTGTATTTTATAAAAACTTTATATAAAATATGTTTCTAAATTCAATAATATATTAAGACAAAACTGCATACATAATAACACATGTAATTATATTCTAAATCTGTTCATAGTAAAACAAAAAAAATTTTCATATAAAAGAATAATATTTATACAAAATATTTTTAAAAATCTGACTTTCACAAATTGAAAATAGTAATCTGTCATTAAAAGTAACTCAAGAGACAATATTGTGGAACATTTAATTAATTAAGTAGTATATAAATGCTATAATCCTGTGTATAAATTTCTATTATATTCATTTCTAGACGAAATACAAGGACGTAGTCAAGCAAGTTGGCATGAATCTATAGTTTATCTTATTTTAAAAGATAAACTATATTTTATTTTCAAAATTTGAAAAAAAACGGGAAAGACTTATTCACATACCTGATAATATATTCTCATATTATAACAATTTATATAACGTTTTGGTTTCAAAACGTGATTTTCCACACCCAGATAATATTTTCTTAAATTAAATCATAATACGTATACGAAATCGAAAAATAATAAATTTATGTAGTTACATCAAGAAAAAAATGGTTCTCAAATTCAAGTCAATATTTCCTTCTAATTAAAAAAATTAAATTAAAAGAATTTTTAAAACTATAACATGTATATTTAGAAATTAATTATGCTTTACGTCTACACATACTATATACCGGTTAGGTCGAAGTTTTGAAATAAATGTAATAAAAGTAAATTAACGTATAAATTATAAAAGAATTCAAGAAATTATTCGCTTAGTTTAAACTTTTGATTTTTAAAGTCAAGAAAATAATGCTTTGAATGAAGGAACTATGCACTACTTTTAAACATTTAACATACTTGAATTTTCATGTTTTTGAAAATAAAAACGTATTTCAAGTAATTATTGTTTTTAAGATAGGAATCGAGTTCTTCATTTTAAATTAAATTTCTTGAGCGAAGTATTGAAATTCTTAATCCAAGTATATATTCACTTAGTTTTGTCGGCTTGATCAAATATTTAAATTTTTTGATTCCAAAATTTTCAGTTATTGGTTCAAGAATATATTTGCACCCATTTTCTAGAAAATCTTGACAAAAATTTAAGAGATATTTAATTAATCCAAGAATTTGTTTTCCTAATTTTAAATTTGAAATTATTGGTTCAAGATAATATTTTCTTTATATAGATTAGATTCTTTAGATCTTTAGATTCTTTAGATTTCTTTAGATTTATTAGAAAATATTCATTTAATTTCCAATATTTGTGTTCTGCTGTTGAGAAAATATAAGCTTTATTTTAGTAAGTACTTACTTTGTTAAAGTTTATGCGATTACTTGGTTAAAGAAAATATTTACTTAGTACAGAACAATCGCATAAATTTCTTGAATCAAGTAATATTTACGTTATAATAGAATTTTTGCAGTATATAATTTTAATGAATTATTTCGAAAAATCTATTTCTTAAACTAAGAAAATTTTTATTTAATAAATTCGATAATATTGCTCTTTTGATGGTATCAGAAAAATCTTTGACCACCGATTTAATCAATCTATAATTTAAGTATTTTGATCATTTGCAGTTCTAGCTATTAGATTTTCTGAATTCGATGCATTACTTTTTTGTTTTAATATAATAACCTGATTCAATATTTTGTTTTCTCAGATTAAGAACATATTTATTTATATATGTATTGCGTAACTCTGTTCTTTATATACTGTATAAATACAATTAAATACCAATGTCAAGAAAATATTAGCTTGATTCTGTAAAGCCTTTTTTAGAGAATCAAAAGTATTGTGTTCAGGTATATGATTACTAAATTTAAGAAACTCAGTTTTTCCATTTTCATTTTGATCAGCTTGTTTTAAAGAAACGTTTTCTAGAAAATGAAAATGCTTATTTTCAGATTATGATGAGCTAAATTTAAGTAATTAGAACATTATAATTAAATAAATATTTACTTGACTGGATTTTCGTTCTTAAGAAAATCTATTCTCTTGGTTTAAGAAAATCATGTTTTAAGTCTTAGAAATTTTTCCTGAATATAAGTTAATATTTCGATCGCCTTCAAATTTTGAATACGTATTCTATATGGTCAGGATTAGGTGATAGGATATTTTTTACTGCAATTTTAACAAGCAAAAAAAAAAACAAAATGATGGCAACATTTGTTGCATGTATATCGGTCAACTGCCTGCTAGGCGTTGTACAACATGCATGCAGGTGGACAGGTAATAAAACAGTAAACAAAATATAAAATTCAACTGTAGTATCTTAACTTATTAGACCGTCATTTTCGTAATCTTTAACGATGTAAACATACACAATATATTATATTGCAGTAAATACTAACTATATTTACATATTTTTCCATCAATTTTAATATATATATATATATATATATATATATATATATATATATATATATATATAATATAATATAATATAATATAATATAATATATTTGTATTGTACGAAACGCAATGGTAGTGAATGTTCAACGCACATAATCTGCCATTCAAGCTTTAGGCATCCCAATCAAAATGTTAATTAGGGTTATTATTAGGACTTAATACTAATAAATAGAGAGTGTTTAACTGGTTAATATGTCAGTTACATGTACTCTTCAGCACTAAAAATCTTAATTTTAAAAATTACTTACACAACTAAAACATACTTTAAATTTATTTTATACAAAAGTATAGAATAAGGCAGGTGTGATGTATTAGAAATTCTGATCATTTAAAAATATTTGTAACGTAACAAATATTTTTGCTCCCTAACAATTCATTTCAAATACACGGTTGTTTCGAAATTACAAAATATTCGTTCCTTTTAAGGCTCTATGTTTTTGTTTCAGATAATAGAATTTGAATGAATATTTGTTGGATTGCAATAAATATACTTTTATGAAATTGACTCATTTACATTTAAACTTGTTTTCAATGTGTAGCGCAACGTAAATTATGTTATTAGATAAGTAATATTATGTTTATATAAACTTGTAGTCTTATTGTACAGTACATCACAGAAAATACAGCTGTCTGTGATGATCTCGAGAAGATATTTGTAAAATAATTTTTTTAAATTCATTTCCATGATTTATTAATAATTGTTTTTCATATTCATATTTGTTTATAATATCCATCTATTGTCTAGTACCCGAAGGTTTTGATTTTTAAGCTTTTACAAAAATTTTATTTTACAGAATCTTTAGCAGAGTGTTTGTGTTTTTGAGGATTATTATATTACTGACAGAAAAATCTAGTTACTTTTTGAATTAACAAAAATGAGATTGTATCTGCATATTATATTAGTCGCCTTACTTTCGTGTATTGAAATATTCTTTATGTTTTGTTGGAGTGCTTATCATAAATATAATGGTGAAAATTTGAGGAAATTTCATTTTTATAGTGAAAACCATAAGAACATCGGAAAAATCTGGATTTTTTATTTTATCTTGTAAAATACGAAAAGTTTCAAAAAGGATTGTTAAGAAAAGTTATAGTTTTCATCAAAAAAGATATTTCTTATTCTATACATTTTTCTGTACCAAGAGTTCCCAAAAAAATATATTCAAACTAACGGAGGATATAGAATAGTCAATGAGAATATTACGGTGAAGAGCATTGTTGTTAATAAAAAAACATTTAAAGAAAAATTATGTAGATTAAAAAATATGTATTATGATGAGATTTTGAACTTTTAGTTAAATCATTTAATGGAATTTTTTGTATTTTACGAGATAAGTTAGAAAAACAATATTTTGACTGGGTTTTCATATGATTTATTATAAAATTGAAATTATCACCAATTTTTACTACCATATATATAATCAGAATCCGAAAAAACGTATATATAACAATTTTAACAAAAATCGCGTTGGTCGACTAATTGAAAATTTGGTAACTCTTTGCTATAAGAGATTTTCTTAGCTTTGATGTTTGCCAGTTTTCCTTAAAGTTGCCGTAGGTTTCAAAACTTCGAGCTGCTTGCTAGCTGCTGGGAATATATATATATATATATATATATATATATATATATATATATATATATATATATTGTAACGCCAGTTTTGGCATTACACTTACCGAGTATAGTGGCTTACTCACGTAGCCGTATCTGCCTGTATGTGTGTGTGTGCTTGATTCCGCACACACACTAGCTCCAGCTGAAACGGGGAATAGGGGGAACATGGAAAGAACAACTCGGGGCAAATAACAATATTATCAATGTATTTATTAATAATACTAAAGCACTCGCGATAGCTTGCGGGCTACGCACTCCTTGAAGGTTCAGCAACGCGTGGGGAAGCTATAATACAATGCGGGAAGATATAGACTTAGACGGGAACATTGGAACTATATGAAAACGGACACGCGGGGGAACAATTATGACGGCAACGGTCGTTTACGCGAATCACGGACTTCGCATATTTTATAACAATGCACGCGATGGCGGACGAACGTAGCCTGAATAGCGACACGCAATAACAATATAAATAAGGCAAAACTACTTTCCGCGAGGAAGCTGAAGCTGTTTTATTCGCCCATCCTCCCTCCCTCTCGCTCGTTCGTCGGTGCCGGCGTCCTTCGTTTAGAGCGCTTGGTTCTCTCTCTCTCTCGCACGTTCGCTCGCTGACGGCGTCGGTGCTGGAGGCATCTCTTGACCTCCTTGCGACTCGAGTGCGGCGATGCCGAGGATGTCTCCGACGGCCAGGGAGACGTGGATACGTCTCGGGCTGCACAGTGGGTGGCATGAGCCTCCTTGTCTGGTCTCGGTGCGGAGATGTGGTGAACCGATTGGAATTCTTGTCCCTCCTAATTGGTCGGCTAGAATTGACCTCCGTAAGCCTCGGCCTTAGGTGGGTAGAATTTTTTTAAGTCCGACATATGAACTCTATTTATTCTCCCATCGTTCAGATCCCTAGTTTGGAAGACTACGCGGGAGATCTTTTTTATGATTTGACTGGGTGCTATAAATTTGGGCGCTAATTTTGCCACAAATTTATCTGGGCCTGATGATAGGACGTGGTTTCGCCTGTCCACCGAGTCGTTCACATGAAAGTTCTCTTGCCTTCGGCCGTTGTTATAATATTTAGTCTACTTTTGGTTAGCGATACTTAAGTGGTCTTTCACCATCATATGAATTGTTGGCAACCTTTTCATACGACTCAGCCAATCCGCTGGTAATAAACTTTGCATTTGCAACGCCGCTCCCTGAGATTGTGGGCACGTCGGGATTTGGCGCAGGTTACGTCCGAAATTCAAAAAGGCCGGTGACGCTTGTGTGCTTGTGTGCATAATGGTATTCATTGCAAATGCTAGTTCTGGGAGGTGTAAGTCCGAATCTTTGTGATCGTTCTTGACGAATGTGGCTATCATCGTTCTGATCTCTCTTTTCGCCCGTTCTGCTAGGTTTGCCTGGGCATGGTATGGTGCTAGTAGTTGGTGTGTAACGCCCAGTTCGGTTAGCTTGGTCTTGAGCTAATTGTTCGCAAATTCCGTACCGTTGTTTGTTATTCAGAACTTCGGACAACCCCATTTGAAGATTATTTGCTCCTCAAATGCTTTAGCGATTGTTTGACCGTTCACTGTTTTAAGTGGGCTGATTTCTACGTATTTGGTGAATAAGTCCTGAAATACGAGGAGGTAATTACACTGTCCCTTACTAACCGGGAAGGGGCCCATAATATCTGTTGTAACGCTGGTCCACGGCCCTTGTATGTTACGTTGTGTCATGAATTCTGTGGGCCCGCGTTGAGATACGTTATAAATTTGGCATTCCGGGTAGTGCTTCACGTACTGGTGTACATCTCTTCACACTCCAGGGCAGTAGTAATTCACTCTTTCTCTGTTACTTAGTGATACTACTAGCTTCCAGTCTTCCTCGTTTTCGCCTGATATGTGCGTACGCTCATTTGGGCGGTGTTGGTAAATGACACCGTTTTTTATTATCCAGTCGGGGTAGTTTTCCGGGTGTTCTGTGATTTCTTTGGTTTTACTCTTGTACCAGTTGTCTTCCTCGATGGTCGCGAGGGTTGCGGTGGGGGATTCGGGGTATTAGGGGGATCCTGAGAGGGCATCTGGTACATAATGTAATGCTACTTTTCAGGGCACTATTGTCATATTAAACACCTGCAACGCAGTCTTTCATCTTGCTTGGCGGCCTGTTTGATCTTTGAGTGTGTGGAGCCATTTTAGGCTACTATGGTCTGTTATGACAGTGAACTTTTCACCTAGCAAGTAACCGCCAAACTTTTCAACCCATAAGACAGCTAGACATTCCTTTTCGATAACCGTGTAATTTGATTCTGCCTGGCTAAGTGTCCGGCTTGCATACGCGATTGGGTTCCCTTCGCCTCGATTGTTTTAGCTTAGCACCACCCCGAGGGTGTAGTTACTTGCGTCTGTTTGCTGGGTATAAGGTTCGTTTTGAACGGGACGAGCTAGTATCGGCGCTTGCGTCAACAGTATGCGGAGCTTAGCAAAAGCTTCATATTACGCCTGCCCCCAGTGCCATTTGATATTTCTTTCAGTAGCTTTGTGAGGAGCAGCTTGATGTTTGCAAGGTCTTTTATGAACCGAGCATACCACCCGACAATGCCCAGAATGCCTGCAATTGTCTCAGATTAGTAGGCCTCGAATATTCGCTTACGGAGCGAATTTTCTCTGGATCTATGCGGAGCCCGTTCTTATCGACGATGTATTCCAGGTATTAGAGCTCCGGGCAGCAAAACGGAGATTTCTCCCTGTTGATTTGGAGACCAACCTCGTTTAAGCGGTTAATCACCGCCGTTAGTTCTCGAGTATGCTGCTTGAAAGTCTTCGTGGCGACAATGATGTCGTCCATGTAAACAAAGGCGTATGGTTGCCACTCCGGTCCGAAGACGAGGTCCATACCTTTCTAGAATGCGGCGGGGGCTGGTCAGTCCATAAGGCAGACGCTTATACTGAAAAAGGCCCTTTTGTGGGATAGCGAAGGTGGTGACCTCCTTGCTGTTTTCGTCCAGTGGGATCTGATAGTAGGCTTGGCTTCGGTTGATTTTCGATAAATAATTAGCATCACTTAGGTTATCCAGAAGGACGTCCATATGTGGTAATCCATATGCGTCCTTTCTGGTGATGGCGTTGACTACCCGGTAATCAGTGCGAAATCTAATTTTGCCGTCCTTTTTAGGTACTATTACGGGGCAACTACTCCACGGACTCTCGGATGGCTCAATGATGCCCTCGGCTAGGAGTCGATCAATTTCTGCGTGCACCTGCTTGAGCAGCTTATCTGGGATTCGTCGTAAGCGCTGTTTTATAGGGCGATGTCCCTACACGTCTATCTGATGCGGCTGCATGCGGGCTAGCTGAAGCTTTGCGCTCGGTTCAGGTATTAGGTGGTTTAATATCCTGTTGAGTTCTTCGCGTTCTAGACTGCCTAACCGAGCTACGCCGGTGACGGCGGCTATGGCTGTAATGGTCTCACTCAGGCTGTTTTATTTTGTAACAAAGCATCTCATGTGTTTCTGAGGCGTGTGCCATGTTGCGTCAGCAAAGTTTATGGTTACTTTAATTAGCGCCAGTAAGTCTATTCCCGTTATCATGTCATATTTTAATGACTTTGACACTTGAAATCTGGCTTTTATTTGCTGGTTGTCTATATCCAGTAGTAGATTGACTTCTCCCCCGTTTGCGCATATTTTTCCGTCAGGTAGTTGCATATACGAGATTACTGGTATAATTTCTGATCGTACTTTTTTCCCTGGGTCTGGGCCTATATATGACTTTCGTGCACCCGGATCGATAAGTGCGGGAAAAACTTTACCCAATAATTCTATATTCAGGATAAACCGATTTTCCTCTTTTTTAGTTCTGAGGTCTGGATATGTATTTGGAACATCCTTTGCCTCAAAGCACTGGTCGCTGTTTTCAGCGAGTGGAGTAATGTTATGAGGGGCGTTAGGGCAGGCTCATAAATCATCTTCCCTTGTCCGTTTTCCGACTTAGTTTTTGGGTCACATCGTGGACAGTTTTGCGTTGTAACGTTTTGCTCATCACAGTTGTAGCAAAATAGGTGCTTCCTGTCGGGGCACCTGTCTGCTCAATGCCCCGGTTGTTTACATGTCCAGCAATGCCTTGAGTCTTCGCCTTGCTATCTGTTGTCGTAGTTTGCGTTGTCACGTCGTGGCGAACGGTAGTCGTCACGATCACATCTGTTATTGTCTCGTCTAGGTGGTGATCGCTGTTCATTGCGATATCTTTGATCGCTTCCTTTGTATTCTCGGCTCGATGAATTGTGTGTCCATTCGCTTCGACGTGTGTAGTCGTTCCACCTGTTGTTGTTGCTTGACGATCGATATTCGCGATCGGGTGTTCGCGGTCGCCGTTGTTGATCTTGAATACAATTGCTGTCATTAGCTGGATACCGAGAGGTGCTCCGAGAGGTATAGCTGGGCGAGATTTCTTTGAAAGTATGTGGTGAGGTGTATCTATTACGGGTGGGTGATGGAGACTGTTAACGAGGGAGTGGTGAAGGGTTTCGATATCTGGGAGATGGTGAGCGATCTCTGGGTGGCGTCCTTGCGCTGTCCTCGGTTCGTCGCGGTGACGAGTCTCTGCTACCGTTGGGAGCCGAACTGTAATTTCTTCTGGGCTCGTGCCGGTGGTTGTGTTGACCTGGTTCTTCGTTGCTATGCCTGGTTACTATCGGGGTCGATGGCTCTTCTATTGTCACGGTCTTTTTTTTGGTTGATAATTTATCATTTTCGATGACTGCTAAACCTAGAGCGTTTGCTCGTTCTTTCTGATGCGGAGCATGCTGCTGTATTCACCATGCAATCCTCTGCAAGTCGCGGCTCTTTATACCTCCGTGTGAGCTCTTTTTTCAATTCTATTTGCTGCCCGATCAGTTGCAGCTCATCTATTGATTTGAAATCACCTCTATCGATTTTATCTATGTACGAAGGGTGTAAGTTTCGATAGATACGGTCCAGTTGTGTTTCGGTGGTTAACGCGGGCGCCATCTTATCGATGAAGATACGCATACCCCGTAGATACGAACCTATTGGTTCTTTAGAACCTTGCGTGCGACCGCGTAGCTCCTCCTCTAAACGTAACGTATAGTCAATTGGTCTAAATTGACGGCGCAAAGCGGTTTTGAACTCCTCTAACGTGCGCCAATTTTTGTAGAGAGATCTGGCCCAGATTCGTGCTGCTCCACTCAGAATCTCCGGAATTAGTTTTAGTATATCCGTTGCTGGGATGTCCAAACTATTCATTGTTTCCTCTAATCGTTCGATGAACTCCTCGATGTCTTCTTGAGGAGCTCCCGTAAATTGTACGCGCCATAGTCGTAATAACTGCACAGTGCGCGTTTCCTTCAAGTAAGTATTCTCGAGCGATCTATTCGAGGTCGTCTGTCTAGTTTTGGAGGGGGTTTGCTGCATTTCTGGCGGTAAATTCGATGGGTTTGAGTACGTTGTCGGGTACTACGGTAGCATTGCTGGGTGTTGGTAGGGCCATATGCCTGGCATATACGGCCAGCTGTTTCCCGTGGCTGGGGGAATCTCCATATTTCCTGCCAGAGGCGTACTGTGGCCTGGTGGCAGTGTCGAGGGTCCGGGAAAGTATCCGAGTCCCGCTGCTATTTGCTGTGGGGACAGCCCCAGGGGTACAGCGGAGGTCGCACGGGATTGTCCCGTTGGGTTGTCATCTCCTTTTTGGGTTTTTAGCTGTTTTGAGGGGCCAGCTGTGTCTGTGGCGAGTAATCTACCTCCAGAGCTGTCGAGCTCAAGACATCTGAAATTTCGGTGATGTCGTGGTGATCCTGTCCAGGATTTTTATCCTGTTCCCGTATGACGTTAGCCGTTTGTCGCTGGTCCATGTCAAGCAAGTCAATCGAGGTCTACAGATATAATTCTGTGAACTCTTGGGAATACTTTTTCTAAATACACCATAATAAGTATGGTGTACTTAAAATGAGGTTGTTATACTATTAATAACGTCGGATGTTCGTGTCCATCTGTTCATAGCACCCGCCTAGAGGTGTTAATGTCTTAAACTATGTTTAACTTCTTTTTGTAGAAGTTATTATATAAAGGTTTTTTTTTATAACTCGTTTATAAATAACGATAGTAGATAATAAATATGATAGATAAATAAGGCTAATCAACAATTGTTATCGTTTATTTATATATATTTTTCTTTGGTATACTGCATTCAGCAATCTTAATTAAAAGTTTTTATTTGCTTATTTAAAAATTGTAGTTTATTCTAATTATTTATTATCACCATATTTTGTGATATCATTTGTCATAAAGTACTATCGTTATTAAATGATATTAGTGTTATTATTTAATATTACTGTTGTTGTATTCTCTTCTTATTATACTATATTTAGCAACTTTAATAAAAAAAATCGTTTAATTATTCTAATATTTTAGGTTATTTATTTGTTTATTATTATTATTATTAGATGCTGTTAGTACTATTTTATAAAATTATTACTATGGAATAATTATATTAATTTTATGATAACATTAATACTAGATAATATTAGTATTATTTTTAGCTCGTCCTGTTATTTTTCTATGTATTATAATACTGTTTTTATTATTATATAATATTATTGTTTCAAATGTTCTTTTATTCTGGTTTACTTATACTAACTTACGTAGTTGTATTAATACTTATGTTAATGTCAACAATTTATGATAACATTACGTGGACATTATGATACGCTTATGTCAATAATTATCCTTCACAATGAGTAGCTTATTTCTTTAATTGGGTTAGTTATTAATAATTCAACGTTAATAACTAGAATGTATTATTTGGGATTCTTGTGTAGCACTTGTACTATTGTATATTGTATATCATAAAAAAAATTTCACCATCTCATAGTTTAATTTTTAATTATTTTTTTTGTTTAAAAATTGTTATTTAATGTAATTAATTTAATTAATTTTTTTAGCTTTAATGTGTGTTAATAATTACTAGTTATGATAATTATGTGCTTATAAATTATAATAATCTATTTAATACTTTTACTGTAGTCTGTTGGTTATAACATCTCCAATATTATCTATTTATCCCTAATATTGATATTATTATTTATCTATATTATCTTCACTATTTATTGAGAGTGATGGTATTATGCTTCCAAAACCATCACTCTTGTTGTAAATTAAAAGATCTTTTAAGTTTGATTTGGTCGGGTATAGTTGATTATCTTAAAATTTCTATATTTTTCATGTTCTTGTTATTTTTATTATTTAGTCATATTGTTGACATTATTTTATATTGTTCGTCCAATTAAGTTTGTATCCTATATATTAAAATGATTTACTACCAATTTTATAGTAATTTATATTAAATCCTGTTCAAAAAGAATTTTCAGTTATACTTATATCCAGTCATGTGATTGGTTAAGGATAAATATATTGATCATGTGTTTGCTCCCATCTATTAATGCATTTGGTTCATGTTATTATTTATTTGTATTTGGTCGTACTTATCTATTTTATTTTATGCGTATAATATTTTATTTTGACGTTTAGATTATTTTTTATTATATATATCATTTGAATGACCAGTGCCTAGTATATGTTTATTTACTATTCAGTTATTTTAATAGAGTTGTATATCTTTATTATTTCTTCTGTATTATAACATTTCCTATACATACTGTGATAATTAAGGGATTAAAATAAATATACTTAAAATAAATATACTTTTCTTAGAGACTAATTTGTACAAAATCTGTGCTTCATGTGAGAAACACCTGGTTTACTACTATAGCTGAAAGTTTGGTTTCTTAGGGAGATAAACGATACGGCGAATATAGTTTATGATGGATAAACAATTATGGGAAAATGTATAAAGAGCGGTGATACCAAAGTACGAGCGTATCTGTCATTAAGTGCGTATTTGTAAAGGTTTTGCGTGCCTACCCCCTCCACGTAAGGAGTGGGGAGAAATTTGTAGAAAGCATGATGAGGTGATGTGCCACGAACAAATATTTGTGTACGGCAGATAGCCGTGAGTTTTCAAGCCACGAACACCGTCCGCTTGAAAAAGCTGCTATTTCACAAACCATTTTTTGCTTCAAATTCACCATTAAGTAAATAAGCGTGATATTAAATTTCAAATACGAAAACATAGAAATTATAGATCTACCTATATCTTACGGACGCATGGGAAAATATTGTAGTTTCGTGCTCGGACACTAAAATAGGATGTCGAGGTGTCTCGGGACGGCTTCCACGGAATGTTTCAGGTTTGGACTTCTAAAATATTTGTAATCAAGCGACTCAAAATATATGCGTAATCTATGTATCTAGAATTTGATCAGTTTTTTATAGAAATCTGAAAAGTTTTTAGAAACAACTCTCTCTTCAATTATATATATTAAATAATACATGTTTAAGATTATAAACAATTTATTATATATTCTTAAAAATTTTAGAGTATAATTTTCAGAATAAAATAAATTATTACAATTATTCTATAATGTGCATAAGTAATTTAGATAATTTATTTTTAAGAATTTTTTCAATATATTATTTTATCATAGGCGAGGTTATGTTCACAATCACTGTAATATTATTAATAACAAACAGAATCATTTCATTATTAGTTTATACAGAAAATTACTCTATTCCTTAGACCAATCTTTGTGTTAAATCGGAATTACACGAATGGTTTAAAATATCAATAAGTAACAATATAGAGTAGATTATAATAAATATAAATGAAACGTATGCTGTTTGAATGTGAGAAAACAAGAATAATGTATGTGATTTATGAATTATATTTAATAAGTACTATCAGAGACATGGATTGATTAATTTTGTAAACAACTCTTGATTTTAAATATAATTATCTGAAAAAATTAAAAGAAATTTTCGGAAATATAACATTCAAATTTTATTTAAAAATAGCAAGAATTTGAGTAGGTTCTTTAGTAATTGTAATGATAAGGATGATTTATGTTTAAAATCAGGAGTTGTTTACAAAATTAGTTGTATCCATTGTAATAAATATTATATTGGACAAACAGGTAACGATTTAAAAAAGAGAATTTATGAACATAAATATAGGTTGCGTAGCTCACATATTACTTCCGGTTTGAAGGAGCATTGTTTCAAGTTTTAAAATTCTTTTGATTTTCTGAATGTGGATATTTTGGAACATGGTATTAATAATAAGTATAAAAGGGAGAGTCCTGAAAGGATTCACATTTCCAAGAATCCAAATAATGTGAATTTTATGTTAGAGTCTAGTAAATTAGATAATATTTATCATCCCTTATTAAATTGATTTGTTTGGAACATTTTTGTAGAGAGGGATTTTATATTTAATTTACTAATTTTGGTAGTGGGGATAGGGTATATATAGATTAGAATATAAGGTTTAGTTTAGTCCCTGATGAGGAGCCGTAGCGAGCTCGAAACGTTGGACTGGATCTTCAAATAGGTAATGGTGTTGGGAACGGTCATATTGCACTTTACTAACAAAAAATTTTTTCTGCTAATATTTTATTTTCAGATTAGTCTACGGAGGTGACTGTAAACAAGGACAGTGTGACTGTCATTATAATTTTTAATTTAATGTTTTTTTAATTTAATTTTATTTGATGAAATTTATTAATGAAAAAATATTTATTAATTTAAAACGTAAGTTATCAAACAAATGTAAGCCTCATCTGGGATTTCCTTAAGTTCCTTTAGCGAATTACTTTTTATTAAGGCTTCCATGGACTCATGTTACATTCCCCGAACCGTATTTTTGAGTTTCGGAAAGAGCAAAAGCTCACAGGGAGCCAAATCTGGCGAATACGCCAAATTTTCCCAATTTCCTTTTTTCAATATTATGTGTCGCCATGGACGCTCTGAAATGATAAGGAAGAAAACTGTAAGAAACATGTATATCATCCATTAAGTTTCCATTAGTAAATCCATTAGTAAGAAGACTGTATATCATCTATTCTGCCTAGGCACCATTTAATATTATTTTTTTTCAAGTCAAAAAGGTTGCCCTATGCTCAGGTTTAACTTTAATAATACAAAAACGAAATATTTTGTCACGAACTGGATGCAGATAAATGATTTTAATATCATTCATCAAGACATTAGGAAAAGGGGAATTTACGATCCTTTAATTTTGTCGGAATTTAGCTCAACCGAGATATTAGACAAGCTAATTCAAGGATTCATTTTTATATCAGATTTTACTTCATCGCTGAACTCAGAAAACACACAATGTAAATTATCAGCCTCAACTAGAACAGAGCAATTAGGTTTAAGCCTAATGCAATTAATGCATAATTTAGTTTTCAGTGGATATACTGCCTTCTTAATTCAGGAGCATATTAAATCCCTATTTCACATGCTTAGATGGACCAACAAGAGAATACATTAACTGTGCTTGTTTACAAAAATAATAAAATTAATATTTATATTAATATTAATATAAATTAATAATAACGGGCTCACATTCATTAATGGTAAAAGATTTTTCCAGTGTAAAATGAACTTTATCTGTCGAACTAGTAGATTGACGTCATTACAGCGAGCCAGCGGCCAGCAGTCTGCACTCCGTCCGATGTAAAGTTGCGTACAATTATTAAGTATAAGGAGATTATTCCAAGACTGTTGCCGACAGTCCCAACGCAAGACCTGCACGTATAGTCGTGTCCTACGAACTTTCCTAGCATAATACTATAACTTTTATCCTCGTTTAGTATTGCGTCTATGTCTTATATGTTTATGTCTTATTACTGCGTGTACGCTTGTTCTGGCAGAGCCCGCTTGCGAAAGGAATTGTGATTGCGGTTTATAGTGCGGATTTATCTTATATGTAAAATAAACAATAGAGTTCTTATTCTATTTTATTTTATTTCATATGATTATTTAGCCCTCCCCGCTACTTCCTTTAAGTACGAGCCACGCAAGAATACCATTACAATATATATACATGTGATCAAATTTGACCCGGACTGACAAAAAACAACATTTTTACGTATTATAATACTCATACATATTGACATACACTTGACTATGTAAAAATTGATTTCGATACTTTATTTTGTTTAAAGTAGAAATATTAGAATATAATCCTGAAATGTTCTTTTATTACAATCTCAGGCTATAACTTTTTTTTAAGAATAAACAATATTTACGTGAGATTGTAAAGTATGATTAAGACAATTAGTCAATTTTTTATCAGTCTTAGAGTATCTATACTATAATATATTATACTAATATAATGACGGGCAGACTGTCCCTATCTATGATCCCCCCCCCCTAAGAATGTGAAATAGAAATTACTACTAAAAATGAAATTAAATTAGATTAATAATTAAAAAAAAAATAATAAACTATATCGAAGACAAATTTAAATTTTGAAACGGTGGAGGTAATCATATTATCCTTTTTTAACATAGAATAGAATTTATTTTGATTATTTTTTTATATTTATTATTTTTAGTATTTTGATATTTTAATCTGATTTAATTTTATTTTTAGATACTTTACTTTAATTTTATTCTATTTCAGTTACTTCGAGGGTTATATGAAACAAGGACAAGACAGTCATTCTATTAGTATAATTTAATATATTGTAATGGACTGCACGGCAAACATATAATAGATTGCACAATAAATCCCGAGACTAACCCAGAGACGGTGTTAGAAGTACCAAACTGGGCACGTTATCCTAGATTACGAACCTTTATATGAAACGTATAAAAATTTCACGTCGATCGCACCACAAACATCAGAGTTATCGTGATTAGAGTAAAGTCACTTTGTAATTCGTTTGAAAAATAGAAAGAAGCGAGTTTCGCGTGATGATAAAACATTGTTTTGGAAGGGGTAAAAACCCGTAAAAGCCCGTAAAAGCAATGGCTTGAAAAACATTACTCGGACTCCTCCCCATCCAAACCAATGATTTCTCCGTATTATGCTGAGTTTAAACGTAGTCGTACCAATACAAACGATGCAGAAAATTCCTGTAGGCCATTGGAAGCCGTTACACCGGAAAACGTGAGTGAGGTATTAAAAGTTGTAATGAAATATCGTAAAGTGAAGGTTCGTGAGATTGCACAAATGACACAGATATTTGGAAGCGTATTTATAATCGTTCATGAAAAATTGAGCACGAAAAAGGTTTCTTCCAAGTGTGTGCCGCGATTGCCTTCAGTGGAACGAAAACATCAACGACTCGACGATTCAGATGGCAGTTCATCGCTATTTACTAGCAATAAAACGGTTTTCCTACGTTTATTAGTGATTATGGATGAAACATGGATACATCATTCGATCAACAGTGATTATTAGATTAACTGCTAGATTTGAAGGAGTCAAATCAGAGTAAAACGACTGCACATGAAGAAGAAAAAAATCCTTTTTCATCAAGATAATACATCACGCCACAAGTCTGCTTCCCAATAGAGGGGGATGCCGGCCGGCGCGAATTTCTTTGCCGACGAAATGGGCAGGCTCGCCGTCGGCGGACGAGGAGGCTGCTCGAACGTCGAGTGTGCATGAGTGTGAGAGAGAGAGAGAGAAAGAGAGAGAGCGTGTGAGTTTATATCGGGGAGTTATATACCTTTACGCCGCACCTTCCTCGGTCACCGCTGCGGTTTATTTTTATATGCTTTTGTAATTAAATTTGATTGTATGATTATCTAATCCCGTCGCGTAATCATTTTCTTCCCTTTTCCTACACCTCCTTCCGAAGCCTATTCGATGTCTTCCGCCGTCCCAGCACGCGGGATGCGAGCTGGGACATAAGCGAACCCCGCTGCCGCGACCCACGCGGCTGAGCACGAGCTTGCCAGACGTCTCTACTTGAGCCAGTGCTTAGAAGGCGCTCGCATCAGGGTGCACGCGCCCGCGGTGTTCCTCTGGGCGGATATCGCTTACATTACTAACGAGGAGGGCCGCGCTTGGTGCGGTGCCTGACCATCGATCGGCCCGTCGGTGTTGGGCATATCTGAGCAAGACTCGCGCAGTCAGCAAGTGATGGCTGCATGTCTCAATGACATCGTCGTGCGCTTTCCGATGGCGTATCTCCGCTTTGTTTGCAGTGCAGAAAAGCAGGCATCCCGTGACAAGTGTCGAGCGAGCCAAATGTTCACTTTTGAGGCCAAAAATTCTTTTTGTTTCGCAACTTGCTGAAAGTAATCTGTCGAATCAAAAACTGAATAATTAAAATTGGTGAATATTTTCTTATTTTCGAACTGTACTTCACGAAGTAAAAATACACGCGCGAGTGAACAAAAGCCAGGATTTGGGATATCCTCTCCATCACATTAAAACGATAAGCAGTGGGTTTCTGAGTTTAAAAAGGATTGTGTGAGCACCTCTGATGAGCCTCGCTCAGGACACTCCATTCAGGTCACAACTCCAGAAATGATCGATCAACATTTGTATATGGAAAAGCTCTTTACAAGATGGGTGCCGCGTTTGCTAACAGTCGATCAACAATTGATTCGAAAGAACATTTCTACCGCCATTTTGGCGTTGTATAAGCGTAATCCAAGCGAATTTTTGCGTCAATTCATAACCGTTGACGAAACTTGGGTCTACGACTACACTTCTGAAACCAAACAACAGTCTAAACAGTGGATTGGAGCAGGGGAACTAACTCCAAAGGAGGCAAAAACAATTTTTCGGCGAACAAGGCTATGGCTGCTGTTTTTTGGGACGCAAGAAGTATTATATACATTGATTACCTTGAAAAGGGTAAAACTATCGTCAATACTATGCAGACTTATTGCAACGTTTGAGCTACGAAGTGAAAATTAAACGACCTCATCTGGCGAAGAAAAAAATCTTGTTTATTACGATAACGTACCAGCGCACACGTCAATCGTCGCGATGGCTAAAATCAACGATCTGAAGTTTGAGTGGATGCCGCACCTCCATACTCACCAGACCTTGACCCGTGTGACTATTATCTGTTTCCTAACCTCAAAATATGGCTTGGCAGTAAGAGATTTGCGGACAATGAAGAAGTAATCGAAGCTGTAAATGGATATTTTGATGAGCGTGACGAATCAGTCTATAGAGATGGCATTACTAGACTAGAACACCACTATGAGAAATATATCAGCCTTGGAGAAGCTTATATTGAAAAATAACAAAAAATACTTAAAAACGTTGTTTTTCTTGGTCAGGCTGGAAACTATCAATCCACCCTCGTATAGATATATATATATATATATATATATATATATATATATATTGTGACCGATGATGTGAATGATGATTAGGAGTTCCGACTATCGAGATATCGCGCGAGAAATTGCACACGAGATCAACGCGACGCTTAGACGTGCCGCGCTGAGCAGATTGGGCTCGACACTCGGTGATTGAGGACGACAGTATCCGCTCTCCGAGCAATTAGATACCATTATATTGAACGCCGCGCGGCTACATATCATGCTAAGTGATCGCATATAACAGCTATATCGAGAAGCTAAAGAACAAGAAGTGAGCTCAGCAAAATGTGAAAAGAAGAAGGCTAGCCAGGCACCAGGGACGTACGCCTGATCCCGCCAGCATGGTCGACGAAGCGAGCGAGCTCGAAACCAGCTGTCAAGCACCATCGCCTGAAGCAGCCGCTATGGCTTCCTTCCACGTGGTAACCACCATCTTCCTCCAACCGGCACCCAGAGGATGTTTTAGACGTCCCACACGGCAAATACCGTGCTATATATTAAATAATTTGTGATCAGCGTCCTTCCGGTTCCGTAGTGTTCGCGCCACGTCCCCCTTCTCTCGTCGCTTCCACCTCGCCTATCGTCGCACTAAAATGGCCGAATCGTTGCCCCGTGTGGCATGCATAGCTTCTGCCTGTCGATGAACCCGCTCGGAATAAGTTCGTAAGTAATACCGCGAGTAGAAGTTAGCCGGTCATTTGTAATATAAATGTAAGGAATAGCGCGTATATATATTAACTTAAGTGTACATATAGGAATAAAGATAGTTTATTGTTGGTGCATGGGTTCTGCTTAACGGCACACTTCTCCTTTGCATCATCAGCTCCGGCTGCACGTATATACATATATATATATATATATATATATATATATATATATATATATATATATTCCCGCAAATCACGCTTACTTGATAGTTTAAAACTTGATATCTTAACATGATGAAAACTAAGTGATACTAGCAAAAAGTCAGAGGTATTAAAAGGCTATACTGTTTTCAGATGTGAACATATTAAAAAGCAAAACTGAACGTTCGAGCTAAATTCGTGAAATCGAGTAAAGATCCAATAGTGTCATTATTTTAAAACTAACACTCAATTTATTTCCAGTCGAAAACGCAGGTTATAAGACGAACGAATATTCCAGAAGGAGAGATAATGTGAGACAAAAGAACCGCGCGAGACCGCTCGAAGGTGAAGGAAAACCGAGTTAAAGGCACGCGTTACTACGGAAGTAGTGGACGTGCAAGAAACAAGGTAGACCTGCGTTGGACCCTAACAGTCTACAATATGAGCTGGCCCTTCTCCTACAGAAAAAACTCTTTTGGCGAAGAGCAGGACGAGAGGTGGTAACCATCATTCATGGCCATACGCCGCCACAATCGCTGCATCCAAGATAAGTAGACTGTGGTGATTTACTGCGTAGTATACCGGAGTCACCTCGATCCATCTCGTCTTTATCCCCGACAAATCTGACTCCGACCAGCATAGACGACAATTTCTTGAAAACGCCACCGCGTCCAGCAAACGACAAGGAGAAAGAACCGCCAACAGACCGTTTGCTTACACAACGTTGTATATGGAGTTGTTCGGCCCATCGTCGGAATAACGGTTTCTTTTTGTTGCGATAAAATAATATTTTACATATGTGTGTATTATAATAATAATTTTAAATAGAATATATATGGTATTATAATATATGATATTATCACAAGTTATTATGATTGTTGTAAATAAATAATCGAATTTCCAAATTTTAACATCATACTCAAAATTTTACAAATTTTTCAATTTTTGATATCGCAAATCAAAATCTACAAATTTATGAATTATTACGATTATCAATCGAATTTGCAATTTCAATTCAAAATATTATAAATTTTTCGATTTATTATTATCGAAAATATTATACAAAAACTGATAAATTATTACGAGTATTATAAATAAATAATCGAATTTTACAAATTTGAACATTATATTAAAACATTTACAATTTTTTTGAACTATTATTATCGAAAATCAAATATACAAAAACTGCGATTATTATAAATAAATAATCGAATTTTACAAAACTTGAACATTATTCTCAAGAATTTACAAATTTTTAGATTTATTATTATTGAAAATAAAATTTACAAAAACCACGATTATAATAAATAAATAATCGAATTTTACGAAATTTGAACAAATTTTCGAATTATTATTATCGAATATTAAAACTTACAATATTGATTAATCATTACGATTATTATAAATAAATAATCGAATTTTAGAAATTTGAATATTGTATTCAAGTTCTTATACATTTTTCGATATTTTATGATCGAGAATCAAAACTTACAAATGTTCTTTAATGAGAATAGAATTATTGTAAGGCTTCCACCATATTATGAAATTCAGGGGTTTCATCAGTGATTTGATTAGTTCTTTAGGCACCCTCGGATTACAATTTCTCGCATATGAAGTGGAATTTCACATCGTTGACGATGATTTCCAGATTCCGTGTGATGGTATATTAGACAATAACTTCCTGCTAAAAACTCAAGCAATTATCGATTTCAGTAAAGACGTACTTGTAATAAGTGAGAAAATAATCAATTTTAAATTAGAATCCAATATAAATTTAATAAATTTTAAAAATATATTAAACATATGAATTCATGGGAACGGAAACGCCTTGTTGGTTTTAGAGAATTCGGGAAAAGCTTATTAATAGATACAGTTTAAGAGGAAAATATAATTAAGGAAGGAATCATTTATGTAAGGATTTATTTATTTAAGATTATTATAACATTTATTTAAGATTTATTTAAAGATTTATTTATTTAATTTAGGAAGTATTTCGAAGAGTAACAAAATTGAGAAGCAAACTATACTCTTAAAGGGTATTGTTGAAGACCACATCGAAACCTTAGGGCAAACTGAAATCAATATTCTAAAACGACCCATTTTCATGTGTTCGCAAACGATCATGTCATACCCTATGAGGAAATTCTCGGAGTAAAGTTCTTTATCAATAATAAGGGGATTATAGATTTCGGATATATGCTTATCGAAATCGGGAATAATATGACCTCAGTAGTAATAAAAGCAGGCCCAAAATATGACGATTGGTTTCACCCAGAAGATGATTTATTTTTAAAAATAGATAATGTTAGTTACGAGAAAATAAGAAATATCAGTGGATACTACGCTATAGACAAGTACGTGAAAAACGGTATTCAGAATTTATTTCGTATTTCGAGAGAATAGAAACAGTAATAGAAACAGAGGAGTAATAAAAACAGAGTATCTCATATTTTGGATTATTTCAATTTTATTGATCCAAACACGGAAGAAACTGAGCATGCTAAAGGCTTAATTAACCAAAATTCCGATAGTTTCTATATTGAAGAGGATGAACTATCAATCACTAACATCGTCAGGCATCAAATTTTGACTACCGAGAATGTACTAGTGAATACTAAGCAATACCGACTCCCGTAAGCGCTGAAAGAACAGGTAAACAGGTTTTGCACTTACGAAGCAAGGGTGTAATTAAACTTTCACAATCTACTTATAATACAATCATATGTGATGTAATGAATGAATAATGATGAAAAAAGGCACCTTTCTAAGATTAGTTAAGGAGATGATAAAATTTATTTAGAATCTGGTACAACATCTGGTGCACGCTATCCCAAAGGCAGTGTATAGATTCGCGTAGTCGTTATACGTTTTGGGATGCTTTGATATCCGATTAATAACTGACATTTCTATAATCATAGTATTTAGACGAAAAAACGCTTTAAAAATCTTTGAAAGTAATGATCCTAAGCAAATTGTGTTCACCCATAATACTAAGTAATTAACCTTTGCGTTAAAAAAGAAAATAGAAGAAAAGGTTTGCTGATATACGATTATTAGAACTGAACATCCAAAATTAGTGATTTTCGAAACGGAAATGGGGAAATCATTCGCTTCACGAGATTCTATTTCTTCTGCGAATCTAGATATTTTTTGGTATGTTAATTCTAAGTTTATATACGTTAAAAAGCATGCAAGATCACAAATGAAAGGTTTATACAAAGATGTAGTGGTACAACGATGCCAGTTACATCAGCCGACTCTCAAGAACGCTCTAGCAATTGCTACGAAAAACCTAGATCAATTCGCCTATAACCTTATGAAGGGCCCCAGATATATAGCAATACTCGCGGGAGAAGTAATACATGTATTAAAATGTATTCGTGTTGAAGTCAAGGTAAATCAGCATAACTATTGCTACGCCGAATTACGAGTAACGCGCCAAAACAGTATATACTTTCTCACACCGAAGACACATGTTCTAAATGACCATGGAACGAGGACAGTATGCAACAAAACATTCCCAGTACAATATCGAATAGGAACAGAATGGTATAAAAGGACTCCCGAATTAACGGAAACAAAGGAACCAGCGATTTTATAACCATTAAACAACCCATTTGGAAATACATAAACCCGAAAAATTTAGCAACTAGCGGAATTTACTCTTACAAGGATCTAGATTAACTAAAAAATAGAATTATGTTTTCAGTTGAAAGAGCAGAACTACTAAATGATGTAGCTCAAGAAATTCACGGTAAATAAATTCAACTCAATGAGGGAGCGATGTCGAGATTCTTCGATGAAGGGACTATGGATAAATTAATGGATTCAGCATGGGGTATAATATAGGATAAATTTATGACCTTTTGTACTGCCAGTGTGGCTTTTATAGGTATCTTTATAGCAATATTAAAGAGTAAAAAGGCTATTGGAAATTATTATAAATGGATACACGCTGCATAACCTTATGGGTTATCAATGTACCTATTAGCATCAGTATGGAATTCCAGCACTTACTTCTTAGTACGCCTGAGCGAATCAACAGAAAATGAAATTCAATAGAAGAATATAGATTCACAACAGTAGTCAGCGCGCCAACTGAGCCTATCCCATCCTTCTGCTCTAAGAATTCATCGTCCAATCTTATATTCAATATATATATATATATATATATATATATATATATATATATATATATATATATATATTGAAGCAGTACAAACTGCCGGTTCCGTAGTTCTAGTGAAAAACCGAATGTGTCCGCACGTATTTGCCAATGATGTATACTATGTACCGAAAGAGTGTGCGCAGCGCGCCGACAACGATGCGAACAAGAGTGTCTGAGTAAGAATTCCTACTTCACTATCCAGACTTCGAAAAGAGTAGCTGCGATTTAATATAGCACCGTAGCCACTCACCCAAGCCATCAACCCCGTCCCGCGTGAGACCGTCCAGCAGCTAATCATCACGTCCAGCAGCTAATCATTACGTCCAGGACGTTCAAAACTCCCTCCGCTACAATCATCTTCATGTAACCCGAGAGGGCTACCGCTTCTCCACCAGCAGACACGTATGCAGCACGCCCCAGCAAGAAGACCTCGCGCAAGCAGTGCGAGCCAGCAGCGAGCGAGAGAGAGAGAGAGGAAGAGAACAAAAGGACGCCGCGCAAGCCGCGGGATCTAGCAGCGATAGAGAGAGAGAGAGAGAGAGAGAGAGAGAGAGAGAGAGAGAGAGAGAGAGAGAGCAGCGAGAGGAAGCCGGCGACAGCATCTTCATCAGCTTGGGGCAAGTAGCGTTAATATAATCATATTAAATGTATGTTCGCACTGGTCGCCGCTGGCGTCGCACAGTGGGAAATGAACGCGATTTTGTGTCAACATCGTATATCTCTTGAACGACTAGAGATAAATGAATGACTAAAGGATCAAATTAACGGTAAAATCATAGAGAATAAGGGGAAACTATTGATATGTAAGAAAAATTGCTAAATTATTTTGAAAAATGTAATTCAGTAAGAAAATTTGATTTTGTTGACCTAAACAGTTTTTATGAAAGTTATATAACTTTTAATAGGTAAAAAACGTATTAAAAAAAAAAAGATCAAAATTGAGGGCAAAGAAGGTGGAATAAAAAACATATATGTTTAGCATTATAGCAGATTTATTAATTAAAAGAAATCGAAAGAAATGCAAATTTTGTTAAAAAATTTAAAAAATTTGATTTTAAAATCATGTAACTTTTCAATGACACTTGATAAATTAATAAAAAGTAGCTTAAATTGATGAACAGGATATGTTTAAGAATAGAGTTATGCGACTCGTGTTGAAAAAAACTGTTACATCTTAAATTTCTTTGAAAATTGTCAAAAATCGCTATTTCAAAATTAAATATCTCCCGAAAAAGAATAGATAAATTATCCAAACAAACAATAAATTAAAGCTTATGATCAGTAGAATAAGACAAAAATATCTAAAAGTTATAAAAATTTATTTATCGAATACTGAAAGACGACTAAGTTTGAAATTTCAGTTGTTGTAACTTCAAGTTTGAGTATCAAAATCATGTAGCTTTTGAAAGAAAAGAGATATGTGAACGTAAAATATATGAAAAGAAAGAGAATAACATGCAAAATAAGAAAAAATAGTAACAATTTTTTAAAATACATTTATGAATTCAATTGCATCTATCTAAAAGTAAATCAAATATGCATACATAAATACATACATATATACGTGCATACATAGAAAAATACATACCTACACATACACAGTTCCTGAACCCCGACGCTTTTTTCAGGTACAAGTTCGGTCACACGTTGATTCTCTTAATTAGGTTTGGTACCACATTACAATTTATAAGGTTAAAAATAATATTTTCATAATTTAAACAATTTATAAACAATAAAATAATAGGGATATTGAACAAATTTGAACATTCAACATGAAATTGGAATTGTAAAAATCAGTTAATATTAAGGAATTCAATTATATAATAAACTTATCAGACCTAATAAAAGTTCGCCTGTATGCTTTATGTAAAACAGTAAATATTAACCGATGTTTAAAATTCTAATAATTATATAATAATTATATAATAAAAAATAAAATTTATCATTACTGAAAAATATTAATTCTTTAAAAAATTTAAATATTGCTTGCATTTTGTAAGCTTATGGCACGAACCTTAATTTAGAGGATTAGGGTGTGACCGAGCTTGTATCTGAGAAAAGGGTCAGAGTTCAGGTACTGTGTGTATGTGTATGTGTAGGTATATATGTATTTATGTAAGTATGTATGTATGTGTGCATGTATGCATACATATATATATATATATATATATATATATATACTAATTTATAAAGACAAAGCGTGTTTTTGTTTGTACACGATAACCAAAAAAACTACTGAACCAATTATTCTGAAATTTGACATATAGATTCTATATTATCTTGGGAAGAACATAGGCTATGTTTTTTATCAAAAATCGTTTTATTTTCATTAATAAATTAAGTTAATTATTTTAACAATCAGTTTCACCAGCGGCCATTAAACATTCTACAGAAAAATATCCCAATATGTGTCAAGACGATTTCTATTGGCAGTTTTGCGTTCGCATGATAGCATGCGATGTCTAGATGTCTCTGGACGATTTCTACGGAGAGTAATCTATTTAGTTAGTAGAAATCAACGCTCAGGTATACCGGGATAACTTCTACAGGGAGTTTCCTATTTGGATGCTAGAATGCGATTTCTAGATGATTTGGAACGGAGAGTGTCGCGTATAGTTGGTGGAAAAAATTGTCCAGGTATATCAATACGACTTCTATGATGACATTCGTATTCTATCATTCGAACACGCACACTCACAGTAGGAGTCGTCCTGAAATGCCTGGACATTATATTCAACCTTCCCAATACAAAACTCTCTATAGCAGTCGTGCTGAGACATTTCTTATAGTTCGAAAATGATACTCTCCGAAAACATCGCCTCGAGTACTTGGACATCGTTTTCTACCGCTCGAACTCGAAAGTACAATTTTCTCCATCGAAACCGAATTTAATATGCATATATATATATTGTATAAAATCGTCGGCAAAATATCAACTTTTTGAAGCGGACGCTACATTGAAGTAGCTTTTTATACAGAAGCGACGATAGGTAAATTGCGGTAAATTATTTATCGTAATATAGATTTTTATATATTTTTTACTCAGATATTATTGAATTGTTTACGAAATCGGTTAAATTATTATCTCGGGCGAAGCCGAGACGGGGGATGCTAGTATATATAATTAAGAGATTTGATTTACTTTTAGATAGATGCAATTGAATTAATAAATGTATTTTAATAAATTGTGACTACTTTTTTCTTATGTTGCATGTTATTCTCTTTCTTTTCATATATTTTACGTTCACATATCTCTTTTCTTTCAAAAGCTACACGATTTTGATACTCAAACTTGTAGTTACAACAACTGAAATTTCAAACTTAGTCGACTTTCAGTATTCGATAAATAAATTTTTATAACTTTTAGATATTTTTGTCTTATTCTACTAATTATAAGCTTCAATTTATTGTTTGTTTGGATAATTTATCTATTCTTTTCCGGGAGATTTTGGATTTTGAAACAATGATTTTGCATAATTTTCAAAGAAATTCAAGATGTAACAGTTTTTTTCAACACGAGTCGCATAACTCTATTATTAAACATATCCTGTTCTTCAATTTAAGCTACTTTTTAATAATTTATCAAGTATCATTGAAGAGTTACATGATTTTTAAATTTTTTAACAAAATTTGCATTTCTTTCGATTTCTTTGTATTAATAAATCTGCTATAATGCTAAACATATGTATGTTTTTTATTCCACTTTGTTTGCCCTCAATTTTCATCTTTTTTTTTTTTAATACATCTTTTACCTATTAAAAGTTATATAACTTTCATGAAAACTGTTTAGGTCAAAGCAATATTTTTAACAAAATTTTCTTGCTTAATTACATTTTTCAAAATAATTTCGCAATTTTTATTACATCTTAATAATTTTTCCATCTTCTCTATATTTTGCCTTTAAGTTGATCTCTTACTCATTCATTTATCTCTAGTAGTTCATGAGATATACGATTTTGACACAAAATCGCATTTATTGCCCACTGTGCGTTGTCGCATAGTGCGCGCATGCTTGGTGTCACCGCGTGTATATCTCCTCATACGTCACGTACATATAGCGATGTCGCGAAACCTGCTCGCCGTGAGTTACCGCTGTGAATAACACTATAAATTTTTTATGTGTTGGCCGCGTTAATAAAAGCATTGTGATTATTGTCGAGCGATTGGTCTTTATTCTTTTACTTCCACGCCCCTCCCTCTTAGCCACAACTGCTACGAGAACAGCGGCCGGAGATACGACTACGTATCGAATTACACGTAATCAGGGAAGGTAAAATAGGTTACAACTGGCGCACAATAACGTGTCTTTAACTTCCACGCTCCAAATTTGTTGTTTCTCCATTTACCTGACCTTTTATTGTAATTATTGTTATTTAAATATAAGTATAAATTAGTGATAGATGTATAACAAATAACAAGTTAATGACAAGTGCTCATGTGTTACATATACTGGTGATAAATGTTCGAAGGCAAGGCTCCTTTGCATATTGCACATTAACAGAGTGAGTAGCAATTTCATATTCTAATGCGTTACCTGAAAAATTCAGTTCACTCCTAATGAGTTTCAAGAAGTATAATAAACTTCGATGACCTTCTCTGTGTACTATATGTGTAGTATGAAATATACCCCCTGAACGATAAGGTAGTACACCTGATAGAAAAATGAGCAGAATAACTTATAATAAATCTACATACTAATATTAATTACATCATCTATATTGTTTCTATCACTTATATTTTTTTCATATGTTCATATATATATATATATATATATATATATATATATATATATATATATATATAATATACGCGTTATTAGAACGATCTATATAATATATAACAATATAATATATAGAACTGCAACCTATTTATTTACCGAATGTTATTATTATTATTGATTGAATATATGAAGTAAAATTTATGAAATGTTAGACATCGTTGCTGTTCCTGCCGTTTGTGTCTCTCATATCCACAATAGCCCTTAATACCATGTCCCCTGATATATGACACTATTGAAAAATTATCCCTTTATCACAGAAGGAAGAGGAATTTTTCAAAGCAAAATGTTGCTTCCAATCGGGAAAAATAACAGGAAGCAGGGAATACAAATTCAGAAAGTTAGAGTGATAACTGAAAAATTTTCATAAAATCACATTTATTTGGAGTCGATGACAATTGCAGTAATTTTATATACATTCCCCCTTTTATTCCAGATACCCATTGTAGCAGTGAAGAATAGTATTGTGGATTATACACATTTTTTCACAAAGTGTTACATATAAAAGGATATGTCAAAATACATATCAGTAGAGACAGAGATAGACCTAACCTATATATACTGTATACAGGCTATATATAGAAAAAATTAAAAACCAGTGAAAGGAATTGGAATTTTTCACTTCTGAAAAATTCTGAAGGTTGCATAGTACCACCACAATGGTGGAAACTCATTTCAAGAAGATTCACTAAAAATTAGCAATTTTTAGTAATAAACATTGGTAAGCCAAACCACTGGTCGATAAAGCATACTCAGACAGTTTATTAATCATTTACAAGATACTTTGGTACATATAACCTTGTTAATAAGGAACGAATAACAGGAGAGGATACAAAACATAAAACATTAATCAAAATTGTAACTCCTCAACGTGAAGACGTAGAGGAGTTCGTTGACAGACTTGTGGAGAGAGTCGAAGGTCCCAGAAGTGGTAATCCAGAAGTCGAGATATTAAAATTAGTATGAGGAATACTCTGCGGAGCAGCGAGAATATGGGTAAGACCAATCCATGAAAAAATGGAGAAATTTAGAAGATTTCAAAACAGCTTTCCACGGATGGTTTCCGCCAATAGACTATGTGCTGCAACCTGAAGAAGAGTTAAGGTACAGTAGAAAATGTCACCAGCACTTCCTACCGAGACACAGTTCGATAGGATTTATGGGAACCTCCATCCCGAATACATCGACAAGATAAACCGCAGCGTCTTCAAATAGATAGATGAACTACAATTACTTGGTCAGCAACTCGAACTAAAAAAAGAGTTGAAACATCAATGAAGGGAACCCTCACCCGTCGAGACATGTACAAGGCATTCAGCACCAGAGGAGCGAACGAAACACGAGTCGGCAACGAAGTCTGTCACCAACATTACCCACCAGAATCTATTCCCCACCACCTACTCGTAATAACCAATATTCACCGTAGAGGGAATTAAGAAAGCCCTTCCCCAACGTCACTGATCAGATCCCCTCTCGAAATAGAACACCGCCTTGACACAATGATAATCGAGATCGCAGACCGCCTCGGTACCATGACGATCGAAATCGAATACCATCTCGATTCCACGATGATCGAGACCAGTATTCACGACCACGAACACCAGATCGAGACTACGGAGCACCTAATGAAAATCCTCGACCCAGATCAGCAGATAATAGACGAACATCACCGAACAGAGACCACGAACATAGCGATCGTGCATGGTATACATCCAATGAACGCAATGGTACACCAAAACCGAACGCAAGAAGCGAACCGCGGCATGACGACGATAGACCCTGCTATATCTGTAAGTAGGTGGGTCACTGGGCAAATCGATGCCCCAATAAAAAACGTCTCTATTGTTATAATTGTGGAAAAAAAGACGTGATGACGCGAGACTACCTGAAATTCGGCCCCTATGCAAACCAGGGAGATGCGTAAGGGGGTAGCAAAATGGAGTTAGATTTGACACCCCTTAAGAGACGACTACACAAATGGGGTCAAGCTCCCTCAAGAATAAATATCCAAGCGAGAGATTTGACCGATGCCCGCCCGAACAGCACAATACGCAATGAAGAAAATCGTTTGTTCTTAAACATTCAATTAATGGGGAAGATATTTATAGGTCTCATTGACCCGGGATCAAGAAGATCGTTTGTGGGTCCGGGACCAGAGAAATTTTTAAGATCAGTAATAATACCGTCAGTCTCGTATATGGAATTACCAAACGGAAATCTCTGTGCTAACGACGGCGATGTCGCAATAGCACTGACGATTGACGGCCAATTGCTAAAATCAAATTTTAGAGTCTCTAACCCAAAATTAGGTACAAAAGTTCGAACAGGTGCTAAACCATCTGATACCATCTACGAGCAGTACACTCCAAATAGCGCGAATACAGCCGCATCATATAGATGTTCAAGGGCATCGCCCAATTAAACAGCGATTATGTCGTTTACCGGACCAGCTGCTTAAACAAGCACAGAAAGAAATCGACAGGCTGCTGTAAGAGGGCATACTAGAACCAGACCTTCTCATTTTGGGCTAGTAGTACAGATTACAATTTTTACAATTAAACACCGCCCAAATACATTTTCAAATGCTATAGGCGAATGCCCGGATGACTGGAAATTGTAATACCAGTTAAAGAAAGAGAAAGGATATTACACGAGTGCCACAACACCCCTACGTCTGCACACTTCGGCGTAGACAAAACAGTACATCAAACATACCAACTATACTACTTTAGATTCGTTGGACTCGGGTAATTACTTACCGGACGGATCTTTTCACGATCCGTACGCAGATCGGTTTCGTCAACGATGTAGCCTAAATATTTAGCTTCGGGGCAGCAAAACTCGGATTTATCCTTATTAATTTGAAGCTCGATTATGCTGCTCGAACGTTCTAGTGGCGATTATGATATTGTCCATTTAGACGAAAATGGTTGGCTGCCACTGTGGTCCGAATATGAGGTCCATACCTCGAGGGAAAGTAGCTGGGGCGTTAGTCAGCCCATATGGTAGGCGAGTATATTGATATAGGCCCTTTTGTGGTACTGCAAAGACGGCAATCTATTTGCTGCGTTCTTCTAAGGGGATCTGGTGGTGGGCTTGACTATGATGTATCTTAAAAAAGTACGTTGCGTCTCTTAGATTGTCCATCAGAACATGTATGTGAGGAAGCGGGTATGCGTAATTGCACGTAATTTGATTGACAGCCCTGTACACGATGCAGAATCTAATCTTGTCATCTTTCTTCGGAAGAATCAACGGGTAACTGCCCCTTGGGCTTTCTGATGGTTCTATTATGCCCTTTGACAGCAGCCTGTCGATTTCGTGGTGTGCTTATTTAAGCAGCCGGCGCAAGCAGACGACGTAATCGCTGTTTAATTGGGTGATGCCCCTGAGCATCTATATGATGCGGCTGTATTCGCGCTATTTGGAGTGTATTGCTTGGAGATGGTATCATGTGGTTTAGCACCTGTTTGAGCTTTTGTACCTCAATTTGGGTCAGCGTTGCTGCACCGTCGATGGCTGCTATAGCGTTGATAGTGTCTTGCCTGTCCTTTTCCGACGTTACGAAATGGCGAGTGATTTATAGTGGTGTTTAGTAGGTGGCGTTATCGAAAGCTATTGTTATCTGTATTTACATGATAATGTCCATGTCGAGGATTATGTCGTACGTTCATACCTGAGAGAATTTAAAATTTGATTTTTGCAATTGGCCGTCAATCATCAGTGCTATTACGACATCGCCGTCGTTAGCACAGAGGTTTCCATTTGATAATTCCATATACGAGACTAACAGTATTATTACTTATGTTAATAATTTCTCTGGTCCCGGACACACAAATGATCTTCTTGCTCTCGGACCGATGAGACCTAGGAATATCTTCCCCATTAATTCAATGTTTAAGAAGAAGCGATTATCATCATTGCGTATTGTGCTCTCCGGGCAGGCATCGAATATTTATTCTTGAGGGAGCTTGACCCCATTTGTAGAGTCCTCTTTTAAGGGGTGTCAAGTCTGACTCCATTTTCCTGGCGCCTTACGCATCTCCCTGATGTTCATAGGGGCCGCAGCGCGGGTAGTCTCGCGTTGTGACGTCTTTTTCTCTACAACTGGAATAGTAGAGACCTTTTTTATTGGGGCATCGACCTGACCAGTGACTCACCTACTTACAGATCCAGCAGGGTCTATCATCGTCATGCCGCGGTTCGCTTCTTGCGCTCCCTTTTGGTGTGCCGTTGCGTTCATTGGATGTACACCATGCACGATCAATATGTTCATGGTCTCTGTTCGGTTATGTTCGTCTATTATCTGCTGATCTGGGTCGAGGATTTTCATTAGGTGCTCCGTAGTCTCGATCTGATGTTCGTACTGGTCTCGATCATCGTGGATTCAAGATGGTGTTCGATTTCGATCGTCATGGTATCGAGGCGGTGTTCGATCTGGATTATCATGGTACCAAGGTGACGTTTGAATTTGATCGTGGTAATATCGAGGTGGTGTTCTATTTCGAGAGAGTATCTGCTCGGTGCCGATGGGAAAGGGCATTCGTAATTGCCTCTGCATTGAATATTGACTATTACGGGTAGGTGGTTGGGAATAGATTCTGGTCGATGGTGTTGGTGACAGACTTCGCTGCCGACTCGTATTTCATTCGCTCCTCTGGGGCGAAGTGACTTGTGAATATGATGTTGTCAGGTTGTAGGTCCGACGTGAGTCTTTTCGTTTGTCGTCGAAGTCCGTTTTTTCCTTTGTCTGGTTTCTCTTTTCTACTGGTGCAGATGGCTCTATTATTGTTACTTGTCGTTTTGTGACTTTGTGTCTGCCGGCATCGAATGCTATAAGTTTAGAACGTCTCTTGGCTCTTTCAGGCGGCGGGCACGTTGCAGTACTGATCATACCTGTCTCGACGGGTGAGGGTTCCCTTCGTCGGTGTTTCAACTCTTTCTTTAGTTCGAGTTGCTGACCAAGTAATTGCAATTCATCTATCTATTTGCAGACGCTGCGATTTATCTCGTCGATATATTCGGGATGGAGGTTCCTATAAACCGTATCGAGCTGTGTTTCGGTTGGAAGTGCTGGTGACATTTTGTAGATCAACACTCTCATACCTACAAGGTAGGAGCCAATGCGTTCTTTCGTCTCTCACGCCCTGTCCCTTAAATCTTCTTCAAGTAGCAAAACATAGTCTATTGGCCAAAATGTCCTGCGGAAAGCTGTTTTGAAACCTTCCAAATTTCTGCACTTTTTCATGAATAGGCCTTGCCCATATTCTCGCTGTTCCACAAATTATTCCTGACACTTATTTTAATATCTCGGCTTCTGGGATATCAAGATATTCGACTCTCTCTTCAAGTCTGACAACGAACTCCTCTACGTCTTCCCGTTGAGGAGTTACAATTTTGATTAATGTTTTATGTTTTGTATCCTCTCCTGTTATTCGTTCCTTATTAACAAGGTTATATGTACCAAAGTATCTTGTAAATGATTAATAAACTGTCTGAGTATGCTTTATCGACCAGTGGTTTGGCTTACCAATGTTTATTACTAAAAATTGCTAATTTTTAGTGAATCTTCTTGAAATGAGTTTCCACCATTGTGGTGGTACTATGCAACCTTCAGAATTTTTCAGAAGTGAAAAATTCCAATTCCTTTCACTGGTTTTTAATTTTTTCTATATATAGCCTATATACAGTATATATACGTTAGGTCTATCTCTATCTCTACAGATATGTATTTTGACATATCCTTGTATATGTAACACTTCGTGAAAAAATGCGTATACTCCTCAATACTATTCTTCACTGCTAAAATGGGTATCTGAAGTAAAAGGGGGAATGTATATAAAATTACTGCAATTGTCATCGAGTCCAAATAAATGTTATTTTATGCAAATATTTCAGTTATGACTCTAAAGTTCTGAACTTGTATCCCTTATTTCCTGTTCTTTTTCCTGATTGGAAGCATCATTTTGCTTCGAAAAATTCCTCTTCCTTCTGTGACAAAAGGACTTGATAATTTTTTAATAGTGTCATATATCAGGGGACATGTTATTAAGGGTATATAATTTAAATATATCTATTGTGTATACGAAAGACACAAATGACAGGTACAACAGCAGTGGCTAGCATTTCATAAATTTTAATTCATATATTCAATCAATAATAATAATAATAATAATAATATTCAGTAAATAAATAGGTTTTATAATATTAAGGATGTATATATATATATATATATATATATATATATATATCTATATATATATATATATATATATATATATATCTATATATATATATATATATATATATATATATGAAAATATGAAAAAAATATAAGCAATAGAAACAATATAAATGATATAATTAATATTAGTATGTAGATTTATTATAAGTTATTCTGCTCATGCTTATATCAGGTGTACTACCTTAGCGTTCAGAGGGCACATTACATAGTATATACACCCTAATGGAAGTCCTAGAAAACCCAGAGGTTATAGAGAAAGAAACCACCGACCTGATTGCGTTCAGCTCAGATCATATCTCGTCCGGTCGCTGTTCTCGTAGCAGTTGTAGCTAAGCTAAGGGAGAGGGGACGTGGAAGTAAAAGAATAAAGACATATCGCTCGACAATAATCACAATGCTTTTATTAACGTGGCTCACACATACAAAACTCACAATGTTATTCACAGCCGTAACTCACCGCGAGCGGGTTCTGCGACGTCGCTATATGTACGTGAGATATGAAGAAATCTGCACGGTCTCCGGGGACGGAGAAAGGGGAATGTGGAGGGATAACGCGGTGACACCAAGCATCGGCGCACTATACAACGGGGCGGACGGCGGCGAGCGTGAACATATATTTAGCTTCATTATATTAACGCTACTTTCCCCAAGTTGACAAAGATGCTGTCGCCGGCTTCCTCTCGCTGCTCTCTCTATCTCTTCCTGCTGACGCGTGCTGCATACGCATTCGATGGTAGACAAGCGGTGGTCTTCTCGTAGTACACGAAGATAATTTTAGCGGAAAGAGTTTTGAAAACCTTGGGTATGATAATTAGCTGCTGGACGGTCTCACTCGAGACGAGCTGATGGCTTGGCTACTGTGCTATATTAAATCGGAACTAGTCTGTCCGACGGCTGGATAGCGAAGAGAGAATTCTCACTGGGCCACTCTTGTTTTCATTTGCTGCGCGCACTCTGTCGGTACATAGTATACCTCGTCGGCTAATACGCGCGCACACACACGGTTTTTGACTATTACTACCGAACCGTAAATTTGTATGGCTACAAACTCGCCCTCCCAAAACCGATGTGGGGGGCGCGTCGAAGTCTCGCGCTGAAGCATGCAGCGAAAGGATATCTTGATCAATTAGATCTCGAATGGTAACTAAAAACAAAAAGGAAAATAATATTATTTTAAATAAGCACCCGCTGATGTTCACATGAGTCGTAAATTGTTCGTGAGTCGATATAATTCAAGAAAACTTATACCTACTCTATCCTAATTAATCCTACGTGTATTTTACTTTTCAGCTAGCAGTGTATTTTTTCTCTCATCCTATTATATTCAGTTGATCTTAATTATTTGAATCAAACCTATCGTTTAGTTAAATTTACTAGGTAAGTAGCTTTATGTGCGAGCTATTTTCTGCTCGTTTACAATGGTATGCACCAACTCATTCTCGCCCGCTGACGCTATGCCATTTTCAGTGTTTTCATGATAGTGGAAGTGGTGACCATTTTTAATCCCTGTGATCCTGTGTAGTAATTTCGGTACGTCGCTACATATATTCTAACTAAATTTCGCGGAATATTTATTACTCTCACGTGGACTTTACTAGAGGACTTCAATAGAGAAATTCTTGAGTAGCGTCGTAGGGATGACTCTAAATAAACGGGGCATGGTATGGCGATGGGAATATGGCTTATTTATTGATGTAAACGGTTGCTCCCGGCATGACTATCATCACCGGTTGCGATAGAGGGCGCCTGTGACCTCTTTTATGGTCCGCTCTACTATTATGCGCGACTGACGGGTTCGCTGCAAGCTGCCCTTCTTCAGGCTCCACCATGTCCTCTTCTGGTGCGCTATTTGTTGCATCCTTACGTGTCGTCTTCACGCGCTTTTCTGACTACGTGACACTGTCGCGCTCTTCTACCCAAGACGTTGCGACAGGGGCTGTTCGTTCCGAACAGGACGAACAATTTTGTATGTCTCGTGTCGTTCTGCCACACCTATATCAGAACTTATGGTCCTCGGGGTGTGGGCAGGCGGCGTAGCGATTGCCTTGCGCACCGCAATTCCAGCAGCCAGGTGCAGGTAAAGTGCACCTTTGGGTCGATGCCGATAAATTCGGTGCCGTCTGCTGAGGAGCGTTCTTCTTTTTGCCTGGTGTGCTGCCCAATCCTGGCAATGGCTTCGCAGGCAAGGATGGGTGCGGCCTTATGGGGGGTACAAAATTGGGGATGGTGAGACCGTTAACTCTATGAGGGTCGATATTGCAGTTCTTCCTGGAACTATGTTGGTGGCGGAATCACATTGCGTCGTCATTGGCCTAGGAAGTGGGTCATGAAAACCTGCGACGGAGATTGGGTCCATGGGGACCTTGAACTGATTATAAGCGTTTTTTCCCATTGCTTGGCATTGCTCCTGTAGATTTCAGGTGAATTCGTATGGACACGATTCGGGAGTATTGAGGTTATTATCGGCGCAGGCTCTTTCGTCATTGGGGATTTTTTCGTCACTCTTGTAATTCGTCGGTACGATGAATTTCCATTTCATTTGTGTATTCTGAACACCTGATGTTTTCGGCGGATTTTCCACCTGTCGGTCTTATGTGTTGCGACAAAACGCATAAAGACGCATCGATCGCCGCGATACAGCCGGACTTCGCCGTCTTCAGCCTATAATGTACTCCCGTACACTGTAGGCTCAACCTTCGCCTGCGGAGGTTGTTTCTTGGGGCTGTTCCTCCGATGGATTTTTCAGCCTGGCCGATAGGGGAAGGGACTTATCGATCATACCTACGCCCCGAGGTTTAGGGCATAGCGTCTTCTGAATATCGGTGAACTATTATTTTCCACCGGAAGGCTTCTAGAGGTCCTATCTTCTGCGAAATGTCACTATCTGACTCATCATTCAGCGCTATCGTCTCTCCTATCTCCTTGTATACTCCCTTGAATGTATTATAGATCCGATACATCTCCTTCGGGATTTTCTTCGAAGGACGGCGTAGTTACTTGTATGGGGGAAAATTCACATTAGCGGTAGGGACTGGGTGGGAGGTTGTTTCCTTTTCACCTGTGGTAATTTTACCTCATTCTGGAAGATCCTGCTCTTCTTGACCTGACTTTTCTATCACTTCTTCAGATGTTGATGTGGTAGTTTTACGTCTATTCAGACGATCGCCATCACTTTCTTCGATGGTATCGGTAGGGTTTGGATTATCGGGATCCGTTTGATTGGTTTCATCGTGTGTGGATACGTTTGTGTCCAGAAGAGACAACGTAACAGAAGCATGAATACCTAGGAATGATCATCAGCTTTTCCTCCTCCACGCTAATGTATTGTACTGCATCTCGGCTGAACGGAATCAGGTCGATGGTTATATATATATATATATAGGGTGACCTATTTTAATCGGCGCAGCTGTATTACTCGCAAGTTAAACCAGATAGGGCAGTGGTTCTAGCAAAAATTGTAGAAGCCAAAGTGGGCAACACAATAAGTCTAAATTTTTGACTTTGAACTTGCCCTGCAAGGTTATTTAAAGGTCAAAGTGATTTCTATAAATAGGAACACCTATTTTGATCCCGGATTCTAAAGCAGCGGAAAATATTACGTTTAAAATCATATTGAGAAAAATTTTTTTATTTTTTATTTTATTTTAGAAAATAGGCCATTTCAAGGTCAAATCAAGGTCACACTCGGGATTTTACGTTCGGGATATTACGTTCCTTGGTCTATAAAGGTCCTTAACAATATTTTTTGTCAAGCTACCCTTTTTATAACAGCTCAATTAATTAATTAAAAATTAATCCAATAATGAACAATTTTTAGAGGGAATTAACAAATCTTAGAGTATAATTTTTTCTTAATATACTTTTATAAATAATTATATAATTTCTCATGATATTTTCATTATTATAACTATTTTAAATTCCTTATTCTATCTTAACTATTTATGCGACAGCCATGTCAGATTTCTCAGAAATTTCTCATATGGATAGATGTAGTATTCAGTTTCGTTTTCAAATTTATATATATATATATATATATATATATATATATATATATATATATATATGTAGATTTTCTATATTATGTGACATCGCTCTATTTATCTATCCAAATATTGATGCTAATCAGCGAAAGATGTCTATGATGTGTTTGTACTCAAAGTACATGTAAATTATTACAGCGGTGCTTGTGTCAATCGGCCGAGACTAGGATTTGAACTCGGATCACCAAGTTACTAGTCGTTCGGTCTAGCGATCGCACCACCGTAGGCCTATTAATTTATATTTAACCAAGTATTTTGACAATTCTAAAGCAGTTAGACATTTTACACATTGAAGAAGGAAAGATGTAATCTAATTTTATTATTTCAGAAAAATCTAAAGTCTGAGCTTACATTGAGAACACATGAGAACACATTATTTTTCGACGATTTTTGGATTTCAACTGTCGTCTTGGATCCACCATATCGAATTCGTCAACCTAGCTAGTGAAATTTCTATTGCTGTCAATAACTAACCTCTTGCACCTAAAATCGACTGAATTCGGAGTAACTTTTATACTTATCTAAGATTTTACAGCCCAACCATGATTTTCCTCCTATTTTATATAGGCATATTGAGCGGCCATCTTAAGTTTCTTGGAAAGGCCACACAGGCCCATGAAGAGTGTTCAATAAATAATTTTTAATGTAAAGATCATAAAAATCCATCATCACGAAGTTTTGGCGGAGCCTTGGTCCGTTTGACAAAGAACGTCCCACATATATATATATATATATATATATATATATATATATATATATATATATATATATATATATATACATAAGCATCCCCCATCTCGGCTTCGTCCGAGAGAATAATCTAATCGATTTCTTAAACAGTCGAATAATATCTAAGTAAAAAGTATTTTATATGCAAAAATTGATTTTACTATAAATAACTTACCGTAAGTTATCTATCATTGCTTCCATATTAACCTTTAAAGGAGCGGGTTTTGAAGTTTCGAAACCTCCTATTAAAATGCACAAATTTATATCTTGTATCACCCATGAACTATATACAATGGTCCTATTATAGACCGAGCCGATATATCGACCCTCCGGCCCTGGAGGGTCATGAAAAATTTTTAGTTCCGTAAAATAGGAGTAAGATCATATTCTCAGGTTTTGAAATGTGCTGCATCCAAATCTGGAGCCTGATCGGTCGTAACTGCTCATAATCACGGTTATTCGTGGTCAAATATGGTCACTTCAAGGTCAAATGCAGAAAGTATCCTATATAGTCGCACAAAAATTATATCTAAGCGTATCCCGAGGCGCTACATCTGAATTTGACACTTATTTGATTGTGAATAGACATTAGTATACTCATTCTTTAGGGTATATGGCCAGATCAGGGTTTATACGTTTTGATTCATGCTTTTTTTTAGAAATATGGAGTTTTTAGGCCTTCTACTCTCTTTCTGCTTTACCCAGAGCTAACGACGTGGACGCAGAGAGTAATGTAGCTCCTTTTTTAAGTTTTTTTTATTTTTTATATTTTCTTATCTTTTTTATAGATTTTTCCATTTTTATACATTTTTCCATTTCGTCAGAAGTTTATTTTCTATTTTTCTCACATTGCTCTTCTAAGATCGACATGAATCTATCGATAACATCTGACTATATGATTGTACGATATAATTTATAATTGTAGGTTGTAAGTTATGATGATATGTACGTTTCTAGCAAAAAGTATTTCTGTAATTTTACTGAAAAACCAGTTTCACGAGAATAGATTCAGAAATTTATCTTTTGGAATGATTCGAACCATATTACGAGGTTTGACCTTCAGATGACATTCATTGACCTTGACTCTGAAGCGATAAGGTCAAACCAACTTCAGATACGAACTTAGCGCATCAATATATTTAAAGATAATGAGGTATCCTAGCATTACGTTTTTGAGCCGATATATCGGCCTTCTGCCGTTTTGAAGGTTAAAAGCTGCTCTAAAGCAACGTCTGCTCCAAAAATGTGATCTATCGCTGACGATTTTATACAATATATATATATATATATATATATATATATATATACATATATTTTGTTACCCCGTTTTCGGGTTACTAACCCCCCCCCCCTCTCAATGCGTACTGCAGTACGTATTTGTGTATGTGTGTGTGAGTTATATCGAATTTGCACACCAGATCCTGGAGGGATCAACTAGATGGGGAGCAAGGAGGAATGGTAAGTTGGAGAGAAATGAATAGACACACGATTGGCATATAACAAAATATAACACGGCTTTTATTGTGCTCTTTAACACGATGGTGTTCGCTACCCACTTCTCCCGGCATCCGCGTCATGCCGGGAAGAAGTTTTTGGCATTAAGATTTTTTCAGATTGGCCCCACCCCAGGGTAAGTCCAGAGAAGCCAGTCTAGCGTCCAGCCACTCCTTCGCCTCCAGGTTGATGGCCACCAACATGATGGCGCCTCTCTTACAGAAGGAGGCATCGAATTTGAGACTTGTTGCCTGGAGCTGCGTCCTCCTCGCCCACTTGGCCAGTAACTCCTTCTGAGGTCCTCGGGGGCATTGCATCCTCCCGGGCCTCGCCTTCTATATTTTTCTTTTTAACTTCCATAAAAGTCCCACGAATAGCTACGGAAATAAAAGTCCGCCGACACAGAGCTCCGCATGTGCCGGTAAGACTATATACTCGGGAAGATCACCCAGTGTTCCCGAGGCATCGTTTGCGACCGCTACTACCCCAGCGGCCAAGTCGGTACCCTTCAGCACGATAGCTCCCACCTTGGGTTTGGGGGTTGGATATAATACCCATTGCGCCTCCTTCCGGACGCAATGGGGGTTGCCCTTAGCCTCTGGGCTTTCCGCCTGGCTCTTCTCGAGAATCCCGAGGCCCAGCTCCGGCTGCGCGAGAGACCTACGCGGGTTCCTTATTCAAGGACCCCACCGGAGTGGTTACTCTGGCGCCCGAGAATCGGTTTGCCGCATCAGCACCTTTTCACCACCCAGCCCGCTCTAGGGCAGGGTCGCACCCTCCCAGACCATTGCCAGGTCAGCCGCTAAGATCCCCAGACGAGCCTCCACATTGGCCTACAAGAGGCACGCGACAAGGTGTCAACCCCTGGTGGAGGAGCCGCCGACATAGTTGCATACACCTGGTAAAGCGAAGAGCAGGTCGCCACAGGAAAAGTGTGGAAAAGTGCTCAGTACTACAGCGAGACCAATCCCCCCGCCGCACTCGAGCCTAAGCCCGGGTCCGTCAACAGGCCATCTAACTGCATGACCTTCTCGCCTATAACGCACCAGCGGTTTTCTTTGCCATCCTCTCCTTATTAAGACTTTCCCCAGTTATGTATTGTGTAGTAATCCCTTTCCTGACACAATGGTCAATAAGGGAAAGAGATGTTGTGTTGATCTGCCATACTCCGGCTACCAGCGCCTGGAGTGGGAACGTGTGACGGGGATCGCAAGGGCCGCTTATTGTGGCTATCGCACGTCCCGATGCTCTCTCTCCTGCCGCAGCCTGTGTAAATATCTGTACATAATATCTGTTGTTTATATGTCAATATTTAGTATGTAGTTTGTTACAAGCTGACGCCCGAACACACTCGATTGAGAGAGGGGGGAGTAGGACAAGCTCATTGCGCGTGAAGCCCTTGAGAAGGGAAAGAACCTCCGTCCTTATTGCGAGTGAATTTTTGAGCGAGAAACGAGTTTCCTCTAGTTCTGCTATCGCCTCGCTGCGCGAGATTTCTTTTTCGGATTTTCGGTTGTGTTGTTGACGCTCATTGCCGCTCTCGATGCTAATATTCGCGAGTTCGCCACGAGAACGTACCTGTAGTAATCGAGCTAGCGAGCCTGCCGTCCGCTCTTTGCCTCTGCAGATTAACCACCACAACCCGGGACTACCGACGAGCGGGAACATTGCCTCCTTCGGCTGCCAAGAGCGTGCTGCCACGCGTGCAGGGCTTATCGTCGCCACCTTCCTATCACAGGTGGACGACACTGACGATATGGGCGCTCCGACTGTAAGTGGTAGCCCGTTATACTCTCTCTCTCTTTCGTGCCTCCGTGTGCACCGTCGCATCGACGGCCCGAGGCCTGCGCACCATGCCTTTCGGCTCCGCGTGCCTGTCACCATTCGACAATTCGTATAATTAATGATACATTCAATTATACTCGCCCTTCTTCTTATTCTTCCTCCTTTACCTTACACGTCCTCGTACATGCGACGTTTCGCCTCTCACGAACGGCCCCTCTCCTACGCCGAATCGATTCGGAGATAAGCCTAGCCGGGTACGCATTTTACAATGGCCGAGTCCGCCGTCCTCGTATTCGAGGCCGACACGCGTACCATTACAATATATATATATATATATATATATATATATATATATATATATATATATATATATATATTATCCGCATATTATTTCTCCCTTGCATTTCAAACTATTTTAATTTATATGAATCATTTTAACATTTACAATGAAGTTCTTCTTGCAACTTGAAGAAAAACTTTATTAATTACAATAAATTTGTAAATGAAATAATAAGTATATTATAACGACTATATAATTATACAAGATAATACTTTTTTTTATTTTTTTATTTTTTTTATTTTATTGTTTTAATTTTCATACTGCATATATAATTAATATTAATTGCATTTTTTTTTACATGTAAAATTCGTTGATTTTATAAAGGACATTAGTAGGTAGGCTATAGGCGCACTGGCATATAGCCTTTTGGTACAGCAAAAAGTGTGCTAGAATATATACATTCCTTGTGGCACACTCCCACTCCTCAAAATTGTGCCAGTATCCGGTCTGACGTTACAAGGAAGAATTACTCAAGGTTCCTTTCTAATCGAGCAATGTCTGGAGGAGTGGATAGTACGCCTTGAAATGTGCCATTATAACTATAGCTAATAATTCTACTTTTTAATTGTTTTTTTTTAGTGGTTGCTAATAGAGGCCTCCAAGAATAATTTCAAAGAGTTTCTCTTTGCAATATTACATATAGCTTATTTAAATTACCTTTCTCACATTTCCACTTATTGGATTATACTGTATGATGCGGTCGTGCAAGATCAAATAATAAGCTGTAGTGTTGTCTGGAAAGTTATTTCTTGCCTCAATTTCTAGCCGCCCGTCTATAAGAGCATTCTTTACAGATTTAGTTTGGCGCGAACAATCAATAACTATGATTGGTTCATTAAAAAGAAAGTTTGTCCTTTTGAGGAGTGACTGAGGATCTTTTGCATAGTATGTTTTTTAAAAATTTGCATACATATCATAGAGTAGTGTATATCGATTATTAGCAATGTCAAGATTTAGATAATTATATGGATAATATTACGAATTTAAGAAAAGCTTCACATTACTAATATTATAATGATCAAAACGACTTGCATTTGCAGCAGCATCTTTTTTTTTCTTCGTCTGTAAGCCGAGAATGATAAAACGAGGTTTTACGAATTGATTGAAAGTTTTTCTCTGTCCGGATATGTTTATTAGCGCTTGGTAGAACAGAGTATTGAAAAGTTTCCATGAACGGTAACACATTGAGATAGGATTTTCCTTGCCAATGAAATTCGAAGTTGTATTTTTGTTTATCAGATGCAATGATATAATGCATTAGCCATTCAATCTTGTCACATTCTTCATATATAATATTATTATCAACTGTAGTACATTCATGGATTAATACATTACTGTCCGATCTTGATCTTATAAAAATGAGTTCGTGCTTCATATTAACTACTACTTTTGTAATCTTCTGCAAGGCCCAAAATTATACTCAGTGAAATAACAACATCAATGTTTCTTTGTCTATCCACCAGATATTTTGAAGCTTCTTCATTGCCAAGCGAGCCTGCAATTTCAAGCATAAGAGTGTCATTGGGAATAAACGAAGTCCACCCTTTCATCACACTACATAATACGATATTTTTCTTTTGTCTACTTCTACTCCATTAATTTCATAGTGAATTTTATCAAAAATATGACAATCAACATTGTTAATAAATCTAAATTTCATCTGCTGTGAAAAAACTATAAAACATGAATTTATGCATTTTTCATCGTTCAATGATATATTTGACTTATTCACAGAAATATGGATTTCACTGAGCAAACAATCAAACTCGCCATCACTAATTTTGATTTTAGAATCGAGAAAAAAAGGAAAACGTGGCATGGAAAGTTACTAGCAGATAGTATACGACCAGTGTTCAGCGGTCTATCAAATTGCGGGAAAACAAATAGCTTATTAACTTTAATCAGTCATACCAACGGCCTTAGATTCGAGAATGTGTATGTTTATTCAAAATCGTTAAATCAGCCAAAGCATCAATTTCTGCAAAAAAATGTTAGAACTTATTAAAGGTCTGACATATCTGCCGTTTAGTGAACATGAATCTGTAATACCACCAGATGAAGCATTGCCCAATTCAATTTTGATTTTTGATGATGTAGCTTGTGAGAAGCAGGATAACGTCAGAGCATTTTTCTGCATGATGTCGGCGTTGTATAAGCATAATCCAAGCGAATTTTTGCATCGATTCCTAACGGTTGACGAAATTTGAGTCCACCAATACACTCCTGAAACCAAAGAACAGTCTAAACAGTGGATTGGACCAGGGCAACCAACTCTAAAGAAGGCAAAAACAATTTTTTCGGCGAACAAGGTTATGGCTACTATTTTTAGGGAGGTAAGAGGTATTACATAGATTTATTACCTTGAAAAGGGTAAAACTATCACTCGTCAATACTACACAGACTTATTGCAACGTTGAGCCACGAAGTGAAAATTAAACGACCTCATCTGGCGAAGAAAAAAATCTTGTTTCATCACAATAACGCACCAGCGCACACGTCAATCGTTGCGCTGGCTAAAATCAACCATCTGAAGTTTGAATTGAGGCCGCACCCTCCCTACTCTCCAGACCTAGTCCTGAGTGACTATTATCTGTTTCCTAACCAGAAAAAATTGTCTGGCCGTAAGAGATTTGCGGACAGTGAAGAGTTAATCGAAACTGTAAATGGTTATTTTGAGGAACTTGACGAATCAGTCTATAGAGATTACATTATTAGACTAGAACACCGCTATGAGAAATGTATCAGCCTTGGAGGAGATTATGATGAGAAATAAAAAAAAATTCTTAAAAACGTTGTTTTTCTCGGCCAGGCCGGGAACTTATCAATCCACCCTCGTATTTACTTTGGTAGTCTATTTCCACGGCCGAGATTTCCTCGTCAATAATATAAAATTATTAATTTTTAAATAATTCAGGAGCGTCCGATCTTATTTAAAAATTATTATACGCTTTTAATAATTAACTATAAATTTGTTACAGTCTTAAGTAAATATTTATAATTATACATAATTCAATTAATTTTAATTCGTTATTTACTTGTCTGGTATATATTATTTTCCTTAGACATGTCTCGCTATAATTTAGATTCGGAGAAACGTCGCGCCTTTTCCTATAACTCTTTAATGATACGGATTTCCCTATCTTGTCGATTTATCGACACTTTACTATCATTCTGCGTTAGTCTAGTTGTATTAATTCGAGGAGAGCCTCGTCATTAATACCTTATTAATTTTATCTCTGAGAAAGGAGCGCCTTTTCTCAGAGATAAAATATGACTTTTAATTTTTTACAGATAAACGGAATGCCCTATGGAATTTAACATATTATTCCGACGAGCACCTCGTCAATAATATATTTTTTAATTACATTTCTGACAAAGAAGCGCCTTTATTCGTTGAAGAGTTTGCACTGGGAGACGACGGGTCGATCGGTTGAATTTTGCTGTTTCTCTTTTTTCACTTGAGAGGTGCCTTCCTCAGCAAGTGCCAAAAATGAATAGGACTTCTATCGAAAAATAATGCACTTTTATACGAACGAAAAGTACGTTATTTCATTTTAAATTATGATTTTGTCGATTCTTATTGGTCGTTCATTTATTTACTACCAGTGTTAGTACCGAGCTATATTATTATATAATACAAGTAGACTAGCTTTTATTTAACATTAAACTATATACATTATTTCTTCACTACACTATATCTATATATCAATAATATCTATTACTCGCCGCTGAGTAACGCACGTTACAAATTTATATTAATAAAATATTCATAAATAAGTTATTTTTATAAATTAATTTCATAAATAAATATAATAAAACCATCTTCATTTATTACATATTATAATTATCTTATTTATTCAATAATATAATAAGTAAATTTGATAAAATCTAATATAAAAATCTTAACTTAAAAATTTAACATAAGAACTTAAAACAAAAAATTTCATATAAAATGTGTATTTTTGTATTAAATTTTTATATTAAATTTTTATGTTAAATTTTTTATATTAGATTTTCATTTCATGATGATGTAATTTTAACAGAATATATATGGCATAAGTTATAAGTATAAAAAAAATTTTTAATTTATCTAAAATCATATCGCGATATTTAAAGCAATTCCAAAGTAGCAGAGGAAGAAAAACCCTTCTCTCATTGGTTCAAAAGAACCTCTTCCTTCATTTTTCATAGCTCAAAAATTTTTTTCATTGGTCGACTAAGTTTCCAATCTTAGCCTTTCCCTTCCCAATCCCTTCCTTGAATTACAAATAATACAAATCTAACATTGCAAGAAATTCATTTCCCATTCTCACTCATCTATCTCGACACACATAGACTCTATTTCATCTCCACACGATAAAAAATCATGGTCAAAAAAATAGGTCGGTTCGGAGACGATTCAAAAATATCGAAATTACTGTGGTCATCTATTCGGTTTTGTAAGTATGTATTTTGTAAATATATTACTGTTCATTCCATATAATTATGTTTACAAAAGCAAATGAGAGATGTTGAAAACGGTTTTTCGTTTTCGATTTCCTCATAAATCACCTGCTCCCTATAATAATAAACACCTAAACACCTATGACCAGTAGCATTAAGCTGATTATCTAATTCATAAAACAGTATACCTGTGTAGCGAGCACGCTCACTGCTGTGCGCGGCTCAAACGCATCAATTGTCGTCGATAGACCTCGCCTGTGATCCTTTCATTCGGTTTCAGAAGCTCATAGTAAACCACACCTAGCTGGTCCCAACCATATACAGAGCATGAGCTTGGCGCCATGAATATTTGGCTTGGCCGTCGATGATGATGCATGGCCGGGTAGTCCCCATGATTTTCTTCGCTTCGGATTATCGTAACGTATCCACTTTTCATCGCCAGTCACGATACGATGCAGAAAACCCTTTCTTTTATGTCGCTGAAGCAGCTGTTCGCAAGTGAAAAAACGCCGTTCGACGTCTCTCAGCTTCAGTTCGTACGGCACCCAATTTCTTTGCTTTTGGATCATTCCCATGGCTTTCAAACGCTTGGAAATGGTTGTTCGGTCAACTCCCAATGCTTCAACAAGTTCTTCTTGCGTTTGACAAGAATCTTCATCAAGCGAAGTCGCCAATTCTCGATCTTCAAAGATTTGCGGCCGCCCGGAACGCTCCTTGTCTTCCACGTCGAAATCACCGCTTTTGAAGCGTCGAAACCATCCGCGAACACTTGAATCATCGACACAACCTTCTCCATAAGCCTGCTGAAGCAATCGATGCGTCTCGGCAAAAAAAAATAATAAAATAAAATAAAAAATAAATAATTTGAACCAATAAAGTGAAACTTCCCGCAAATGACGTCGACTCGGCTCAAATTTCGACATTTTCACGATATCAAAAATTTATGATGCGAAAAAATTTTAACTAATGTGTTAGTATGGAATTGTTGACATATGAATAAGCTTTGATTATGACATATGTAACCATTGAATACTCGCACAGTATTGGTGGCGCCATCTCTTACAAGAAACGGGAAAGACTTATTCACACTCCTAATAAAACACTATTTTTTGGTATAATTGGATTTTCTTATTTAATATATTTGCCATTTAGGAGGATACGATAAATATAACGATCATACAATTTTCTGATACCATTTTTATAGTTAGATTTCTCTTGAGCCTCAAATAAGCTTCAATTTGGTCGATTACCTCTTCTTCAATACTGAATTTTTTTCCAGTGAGCATTCTTTTGAGGCATATTAACAAGAAAAAGTAACCGCGAGCCAAATCTGCAGAATACGGTTAATAGGAAAGCAATTCGTAACCCAATTTATACATTTTTTTTTTCATTGTGATACGACCCTTTTTTTTAAATGCAGCCATTTCTGTGATTTCTTTCTTCAAACGCTCCCACATCGCTACGTAATAATCGTCATTAATAGTATATCGCTTCTCAAGGAAGTAGATGCATGTTATTCTATGCGTATTCCAAAATATCGACACCATAAGTTTGCCAACTGTTGGATCTTTCCACGCTTTGTATTTGATTCATCGCGTTGAGATCACTCGGAAGTCTGTCGATTGGACTTTAGAGTATAGTGTTGAAGCCATATTTTATCCATTGTATTATATCGAAGGAAAAATTATCCTTTATTAAGGTTAAATATCGGTAAAAGTTGCTCTGAATCATCAACACATTGTTGCTCTTGATCGATTGTGAGCAGGGCAGCCACCTGAAATAGCTTTGACGAGTACATATATGCAAGCACGATATATCCAACACATTCCTTTGATATCTTTAGAGTCTCTGCTATATCCATCAACTTCACTTTATGATCATTCTATTAATTAATGCGCTCTATTAGTGACCCCACATTTAAACCATGATTTCTGATTTTAACTGATAATAATGCAATGATATATTTTTAAACAGCAAACTAGAAACATTTCTATATAGTAAAATAATACATATTTTTATCGGTCTTACAGTCTTTATAATATCATATATTAGTTAAAATAATGACAATACTTTAATTGTACTTTTGTCGACTGCTTATATACAAACTAATAAATATTTTTTGATTGATCTTACAGTCGAATCAAATCAATCGAAAACAATACCTAACAATATCAATACATATCTACATTAACATTAATACATTAATACACACAAATAATAAAAATTAAAATTAAAATTAAAAATTATAATGACAGTTAGACTGTCCTTGTATACAGTCACCCCCCCCCCCATAGACTAATCTGAAAATAAAATATTAGCTGAAAAAAATTTTTTTGTTAGTAAAGTGTAATCTGACTGTCCCCAACACCCTTACCTAATTGAAAATCCAGTCCAACGTTTCGAGCTCGCTACGGCTCCTCATCAGGGACTAAACTAAACCTTCTATATATACAGGGTATATATAGATTAGATTGAATTATGAAATCTATATATACTATTAAATCTATATATACAGGGTATATATAGATTAGAAAATAAGGTTTAGTTTAATCACTGATGAGGAGCCGTAGCGAGCTCGAAACGTTGGACTGGATCTTCAATTAGATAAGGCTGTTAGGGACCGTCAGATTGCACTTTACTAACAAAAAAAATTTTTTCAGCTAATATTTTATTTTCAGATTAGTCTATGGGGGTGACTGTATACAAGGACAGTCTGACTGTTATTAATTTTTTAATTTTAATTTTAATTTTAATTATTTGTGTGTATTGATGTATTAATGTTAATGTAGATATGTATTGATATTGTTACGTATTGTTTTCGGTTGATTTGATTGGACTGTAAGACCAATGAAAAAATATTTATTAAAATAATGACAGTCAGACTGTCCTTGTTTATGATAACCCCCGTAGAATTTAAAATAAAACTTATTACTATAATAAATTATATCAGAAAATTAAAAATAAAAATCAAATAAAATCAATAATAAAATAAAAATAAAAATACAATAATAAGTAAAATAAAATTAAAAAAAAAACAATAAAAGTACTCATTCTATGTTAGTAAAGGACAACCTGACTGCCTCCACCACCACAATAATTATCCAATAGACATTGTGGATGAAATGATTGCAGAGAGAGTGGATCAAATTTCTTATAGCACTAGAGAACGTAATATGGAAAAGAGGGATAATAATAATAAAATCGTGGTATTACCATATGTAAGAGGATTAACTGAAAGAATTAGAAGTGCATTTCCTGTTTGAGAAAAAGAGTAGTATATAAAATAAATTGTGAAGATTGTGACAAATATTAATTGGACCAACGGGAAGGTACCTAAAACAAAGAATATATGAACATCAATATAGCTTACGAAGCATGAATGGTACATCCGGGCTAAAAGAATATAGTTTAAACTTGTTACATTCTTTCGACTTTGAAACTGTAAATATTTTGGAACATGGTATTAAGAATAAATATAAAAGAGAAACTCTTAAAAATATTCATATTTTGAAAAATCCTAATAATGTAAATTTAAGGTTAGAGTCGAGTAAATTGGACAACACTTATCATTCCTTATTAATATAGAATTTATATTTCGCATTTAAGTTAAAGAAAAAAAAGGGGGTCCTATAAATAATATACTAATAAGTTTAGAGTGGGTATGGCGTATATAAAGTAGCATGCTGGATTTTTCATTTTAGTTTAGTTCCTGAGGATGAATCATAGCGGTTCGAAACGTCGGACAAGAAGGTGATCCTAAATTTAAGGTGGTGGAGGCAGTCAGGTTGTCCTTTACTAATATAGAACAAGTACTTTTATTGTTTTTTTTTTAATTTTATTTTACTTATTATTGTATTTTTATTTTTAATTTTATTTTATTATTAATTTTATTTGATTTTTATTTTTAATTTTCTGATATAATTTATTGTAGTAATAAGTTCTATTTCAGATTCTACGGGGGTAATCATAAACGAGGACAGTCTGACTGTCATCATTTTAACTAATATATGATATTATCAAGACTGTAAGACCGATAAAAATATTTATTAATTAATTCAGAACAGTCGACCTAATAAATTTTTAAGTTCTATGTAGTATATTGTACAATTATTGAGTTTTTCGGAGTTTCTATTATGGCTTTCTACAACTTTGATCATTTCACGAGCAATTCTGAAAAGTAATTCTAAAAGTAGAGTCATATAATGCAATGGTTTATTCAAGATCTTCGTCACAAATATGTAAAGACTAGTTTCTACTTATCATATACTGTTAATGTATTTATTGTATCAGAAGGGCAAAGACTCCTATCTTGAATTCTAATTAATACTATGCATTAGTTACCATTATATTCAAACTTTTATTTTAACTAATTATTTTAACTTTTTATGAATATATCCGTGAATAGTATTTATTTATAAAATATAGTTTCAAGAATTTTGAGTAACAATTTTTAGCCTGCTCATAATATTAAAATATTCATATTTTGTTTTTCAGGTACTTATTATAATTTGATATCAAGTGCGTACTTATTCTAATATCTACTATGTTTCTGCTTATTCTACCTTTATTAACACTTAGAATAGTTCGCTAGGTATGCCGTTTTTTTTCAGAAGTACAGAATGATGTGAAAGTGAACTCGGCTATGTCGAAATGATTTCATTAATTATTGAAACTTTATTTCTCTTAAAATTATTTATCTATTAATACATTTCTGGAAGTTTGATGTATTTTGTCTAAAGTATGTCTTCCTGTTTATTAGGATATCTGAAATAACCTGTGATTTTTTTTAATGGTTTCATTATTTGAAGCTGTAATTTCAATATAGAATATTTTTTTCTTAATATATTTCATATTATTTATAAAAATATATTATTTTAGAATTTTATAGGGAACAGATTTATAGACATATTTTATTAATACTTTCAGAAAAATCTACGAGCTATATCATTTGTTCTGAACGTACAAAGAATATGAAAATAAACACGCCATAAAACTATTTTACTTTGGTTTTTAATTTGTTAAAAAATTTTATTTTGGAGCTTTCATTTGTTTTTCAAAAAATTATTATTTAATGGATATACATATATATATATATATATAATATTGTATTTTAAATTAATATAAATATCGACTTTAAAAGAAAATTTTTTATTCTTATTTTCTATTAATTTTTATTTTATATATCTTATAACTTATGCATATTTTAAACTATCAATATAAATTTGGAACAAAATATAATCTGAAAAACAATTTTTCTTACAAAAGTTATATAATGACGAAGGTCATTTGGTATTTTAATTACGAAACTTAATAAGACTTCGTTCCATAAGATATACTGCGCTCGGTACAACGTCAAACTGACTTCTGTAATATTTTCCCATGATATATATACATACTTTTCTCCAGTAACGCACGTATGAAAACATAAATGAAATTATCTCGAGCTCTCACTTTTCCCACCCTTAACCCATAACATCCCGCTTTCTTAGATCTTTTCTCTTGTCCGGATAACCATAAATTTCACAAGGAAAAGAAATAGAGAGAGAGAGAGAGAGAGAGAGAGAGAAGAAAGTGCGAGTCGAGCATACTACTTCCTTGCCGCATACAGAAGCACCTAATCTATCTCGGTGAATGCTCCTACACCGCAGTGGCGGCAGGATCCGAAGGATAAAACGCGGCGCGAAGGTACTGTAAAGCCAGCGGGACTGACGGGTATCGAAGGCTCTCGCTGCCCATGCTCCGCGATCAACTGTAGATCTTACCCGCATAGTATGCGAGGAAAGAGAGAGAGAGGGAAAGTCACAAAGAGGGAAAGACAGAGCCTGTCTCCGATAGTTTAGTTACTCGTTTTACGAGCGAGGCGATAAAACTCTTGCAAAGTTTATTTAAATTTTCTCTTGGCGAGTTCGCGAAAGATACGGTAACTGCAGGAGACGAGGTAGAGAAAAAGAAAGAGACAAGTGGGTGGATGCTAGTCTAAAATCAAGCTTTTTTGTGCCCTGCTATTATTCTGTTTTTCTACCGCCATTCTTTAAATTCTGATTTAATCAAAGTAGAGGCGTATACATATTGCCAAGCAATACGACTGATGGTCTCAAGTGCTGCGGGCTTATCGGCTTATTATTCTTACTAATCTGGTTATAGCGTAGACATTTAGATTTTTGCTACAAACTTATCACAATATAGAGAAAACATTCAAGTGACTTTAATTTATTTATAAAACAAACTTATTCTTCCGATGTTTAAGAAGATCGCAGATATTGATTCGATTGAACGTTAAGTCATTCTAGTATAATATCAACGCTACAACGTATAAAGCCGATAATTCTTAAAATTGATGATAGCTGATGAATTATAACGATGTGATAAAATTCAGCTTTTTCAAAAAATATTTTAAGCATAATTAATTTCATCTACAATTTCGGATATATGCATATTTTCTTGTCAAAGCAATCAAAATTATATTTAACATGTTTGTGTTTTTATATGCACTTACATATTTATATTAGTATTTACAATTTATAAAAGAGAGAAACGTATTTAAATGTTAAGATGAAATAACATCTAATATTTGTTTCCAACTTAATAATTGTATAACTAAATAAAAAATTTGTTCCATATTTAAAATCAAATTTATTGATAATATTATATCGACACCCTAGTGAAAAGTAGTGCATTTCAAACAGTTTTAAAGAAGGCTATTCATTTACAAATTTCGTATCAAAAAGTAACACAGTTTATTTGTTTGCACAGAAGACTATAATATAATTTTTAATTTTTCGTCCAAAACTAACATAAAGTTATATAATTTTTGAAGAGAATGAAACTAATGGTTTTAGTGTCTATTTATATAATTTATTCATGAATTTTTTATCAAAAAATACTATGAATTAGAGAGATTTGACAAATAATATAATCAAATTTTATTGAATTCTCTTTCATACAGGAACTGTGTGAAATGAATTTAGCTGACGTTATTATGAAATATGTTACATAATCTGAAAATCTAGATGAAACAAGAAAAATCTATATATCAGAAGAAGATAAATGTAAAGTAAGCATTACTTTCTATCATTTTACAAAAATAGGAAAACTCAATGGTTCACGAATAAAGGCTTAATCACCATCATTATTATTGTGGCATCCGTCCCGTATATATATTACTAGTGTTCCCAAAGGTAAATGCGATTATAAAAGAGTAGACCTCAATCACGTTATATGGCAGTGTTAATGATATAACACGCAAAGGCAGAACTTATTCGGAACCTAATAAAAATAATATTCTATCGCCCACTAAATATTGACATAATTATTTATAAATTGGACATAAACTCGTTTCTATGTATATTCTGTTTCTAGAGTAAATGCAATCATTGTCTTTCAATTATACTAATTTTTAATAATGCATCTATGACGTTACGTATATTTATTGTATTTGTAAAAATTATATATAGCTTGATAAGCCTTATCAAGGCTATAAATAAAGCTGCGACATAGAATTCTTACATGTAGCCCTCATTAAGTGTATTATAATCATCTATTTATAATAGAATTCCAAATTTCTTACATTCGATCTTATTTTGGTCTATTTTTTTCAGGAATATTGTGTAATCTGTATAATATTGGATAATTAACGAACGTCTAAAATAACTCTTTATGTTAGATAAATGAATTTATATATCATCTCAAAGCATGAAACAATAATTATTAAAAAATGTATTGCGGAAGTTTATTCTCGATTAATATATATTATTTTATTAATTTTATTATTAAGAATATTATAGTATCACATAAAACTACCTATATTTGAGTTAATTTATACAACTAAACTATGAAGGGTTATTTAATTTTAATTGCAATGGCAGTTATTCCTGCTTACTTAGAAGTTTCTGAAGTTATTCATCAAGATGCGATTAGAAAAACATTTCCGTATCAATATAGAGAAGGCGTAAATACTACACCGATTTTCCAGATCTGTTCTCCGAGCACGCGTCTTACGCGAACAGCCTCATCGTACATCCAAATAACGAATTATGAGCAGTGTGCTTGACTGGGCGAAGCAGAATGCAAACGCGTGGCCGCTACCTTTTCTTACACCCCGACGCCGTTCAGCCCAGACCATCAGGATCGATGTAGCTTTAAAATGTCCACTAACCATCTCTCGCTCTTGTAAAGCTCAAGAAACGAGGTAGCCGTGTGAGGTGATATTTTACGTGAGAGCAGATGAGCGAGAGGCCGGGATGGAGAGGTAGAGAACTGCCCCTCGAGTCTTTGCGTTGTGAGACTGCGGTCTGCAGACTTGGGGTTCTGGAACGAGAGAGAAGGAGATAGAAGTCAGAAGGGAGTAGGTGAGTGGGTGGACTTGTTAGGATGGTTGTAAGGGACAACGGCATAAATTCTCGAGCAAGACGAGGGATAACCGCGGCGCACGCGAACCTCCAGTGCGATCCTTTTCATCCCCTGCTCCTTCATGCTACCGACCACTCGCGCAAACCGTTCACGAGCACACTGCGCCACTTTCCCCCCAGGAGAGCCGTCGCTCGCGGACGATAGCCGGGCCACACACCGAGCGCTTCGAATTGCGCCCTCACACCCACACCAACACCAACAGCCCCTCCTCCCACAGAGAGAGAGAGAGATTATTTCCGGGAAAATGGATTCACTGCAGCTCTATACTCCGTTTCGCTCAGTCGCTTCGCCTTACGCGTATGAAAGTTTTGTGCTCGCCCGTTAGATACGAGTATATTTGCTCGACTTTTTACCTCCTCTACAGATAAACTCTTCTGTGGTGCGGATGACACCCTCCCCCCCCCCCCAGGAAAAAAGCACTAAAATCACATGTAAAACAGAGTCTTTCCCCTTCCCTTTCGGACGAATTCACATGGATTTTTGCCTCACCTCGTACCGCCCTCATCACTCTTTCTTTTTCCCTCGTTCTCTAGTAGATGCTTGCTCTTTCCATAGGATCAAAGGTTGCGCACGATTCGAAAGATTCAAGTTTTACAATTTATAAAAGCTTTGAGATTATTGAAGAGAGCTTTTGCTTATCATCCCGTGTGGGGCAGAGGAGCTGTTCGGTCTGCTGCCGCTGGGCCTATGTATCTGTTTAGTTTTTCTTTGTGTGAGGTCAAATCGAGTGTACAGAATGGGATTGAATTCAATCTTGTTCATTAGTTTATAGTGAGTGCTATACACTCTAATAATTAATTTACTTTTCTACTTGTTTTCTCTTAATGCATGTTCGTTATAAACGCTAATAACAATATTTAAATTAAAGTAAATATTTTATTTATAGATATTTTAATTTTATTTCAATGCTATATGTATAAAAAATATATCTATTCTTAAAATTGTAAATAATCTTAACATATTTTAATTGTGCTTTTGTCGACTGCTTATATACAAATTAATAAATATTTTCATTGGTCTTACAGCCCAATTACTCTTCAGGGAGAGTCTTGAAAGTATTCACATTTCCAAGTATCAAAATAATGTAAATTTAATTTTAGAATCTAGTAAATTAGATAACATTTATCATTCCTTATTAAATTGATTGGTTTTGAACATTTTGTATAGAGGGGGATTTAATATTTGATTTGCTAAGTTTGGTGGTGGGGATAGGGTATATATAGATTAAAAATGTTGGACTACGTCTTCAATTAGTTAAGGGTGGTAGAGACAATCAGATTGCACTTTACTAACATAACATTTTGTTCAGCTAATATTTTTATTTTCAGATTAGTCTACGGGGGTGATTTTATACAAGGATAGTCTGACCGTCATTAATTTTTTAATTTTAATTTTTATTTTTATTATTTTTGTGTATTGATGTATTAATGTTAATGTAGATATGTATTGATATTGTTACGTATTGTTTTCGGTTAATTTGATTCGATTGTAAGACCTATAAAAATATTTATTAAAATTGTAAATAATTTTATTCAGTAATTCGATAATATATATACATATAATCAAATCATATAACCACATTTGAGCCGGACAGGTGCATTAAAACTCCGCACGTAAATTGAATCGATAAATTTTTTTTTTCTATATTGGTACAATGTTTCTTGATTTTCATGTGAGATATACCATATCTCCATTAATGCTTTGCTTGAAATTTTGTGTTTCCACTGGAGTTATGGTTACGGAATCGTTGTAAATGTTGCAGAAGTGTTTTAGGGACTCTAATTTATTATGAACGCAAGTATTTGAGTGGCATGAAGCATTCAGTGAAGATCGTGAAGTCGTCGAAAACTTGCCTCAGGCAAGTCGCCCATCCACCTCTGTTAACGACGATAACATCGAAAAAGTTGAGGAAATGGTGCTCCAAAATCGTCGTGTCAGCATTAGAGAGATAGCAAAAGCTCTCAACATCTCTTATGGATCGACTCAACATATTTTGATTCATGGTTTGCATATGAAGCATGTCAATGTTAGACTTGATCCAAAACTTCTTAATTCTTTGTAAAAACAATGTCGAGTAGACGTCGCAAAAGAGATGCTTCAAAACGTAGGTAAAGATCCTACATTTATAAAACGCATAATTACTGGTGATGAGAAATGAGTTTATGAATATGATGTCGAAACTGCCCAACAATCTAGCAAATGGTGCTCCAAAAATGAGCCGAAACATTGGTCGAAAATCAAGGTGATGCTCATCGTTTTTTCGATTACCATGGGGTAGTTCACCATGAGTTCGTTCCAGGAGGTCAAAAGCTCAATAAGAAGTAGTACTTGATCGTTTGGAGACGTCTACGTGGAGCAATTCGTCGTAAACGACCGGATTTGTGAGCAGACAATTCATGGTTTTTTCAGGACGATAATGCGTCAGCACATTTCAGCATGATTCTGTCTGATTTCTTGGTCAAACACGAAATGAAAGTCATCGCTCAGCCACCGTATTCGCCAGATTTGTCTCCCTGTAACTTTTTCCTCTTTCCAAAATCCCAAATTCGCTTCAGAGAACGCACCATGAGTGCATTGAAGGCATAAAAAGTAATTCGCTAAAGGAACTGAAGTCAATCCCAGGTGAGGCATATAACAGATGTATAGAAAATTGGATTAAGCATTGGCATGCTTGTATTGGCTCGAAAAAAGCCTATTTTGAAGACGATAATAAAGATTTGTTTTAAAATACGTAAAAATGTTGTTTTTTTGCCAGTCCGGGTCAAATTTGATCACATGTATGTATATTGTAACCGTATTCTTACGCGGCTCATACTTAAAAGAAGAAGCGGGGAGGGTTCAATAATCATATGAAATAATATAACATATCATAAGAACTGTATTCTTTATTTTACATATAAGGTAACTCCGTACTATAAACCGCAATCAGAGTTCTTTTCGCAAGCGGGTTCTGCCACAGCAAGCATACGCGCAGTCATAAGACATAGACATATAAGACATAAACGCAATCATAGACGGGAATAAAGGTTATAACAATGCGCTGGGAACGTTCCTAGGATGCAACTATGCGCGCAGATTTTGCATTGGAACCGTTGGCGGCAGTCTCGGGATAATCTACTTATACCTGATAATGGTAACCTATTTTATATCGAACGGAGTGCACGGATGCTGGCTCGCTGTAATGACGTCAATCTACTAGTCCGCCAGATAAAGTTCATTTTACACTGGGAAAATCTTTTGCTATTAAAGAATATGTGCGTGTTATTTTGGTACATGTAAGCATGTCAAATAGCGATTTACTAATGCTCCTGAAATTAAAAATGCAGTATATCCAGTGAAATCTAAATTGCGCGTTAATTGCATTAGGCTTATGCCTAACTGCTTTATCATAGTTGAGGCTGATAATTTATATTCGGTGTTTTATAAGTTGAGTCTTGAAGTAAAATCTGATATAAAAATAAACCATTAAATTAGCTTCTCTGAAATCCCGGTCGAGCTACATTCCGACCAAATTAAAGACTGGATCGTGAATTCCACTTTTCCGAATGTATTGATGTATGTTATTAAAATCGTTTACCTGTATCCAGTTAGTGACAAAATATTTCGTTTTTTATTATTAAGTTAAGCCTGGGCATAGGGCTACCTTTTTGACTTGAAAAAAAAAATATTAAATGGTCCATAGGCGGAATAGATGATATTCAATTTTCTTACTAATGGATTTACTAATGGAAACTTAAGGGATGATATATATGTTTCTTACAGTTTCCTTCCTTACCAATTCAGAGCGTGCACGGCGACGCATAATATTGAAAAAAACAGAGGAAAATAAACAGATGGATATTTGGGAAAGATTCAAAAATGGGATTCATCTTATACATAAGAAGAATTAAATTCGATAGGGAACTTAGTCATTAAGATATACATTAGAATATTCCATAAATCGAATCAAAACAGAAAATAATAGGTATTGACGATTGGTAGTGATTAGGGAGGTGTTACAACATCCATTGATAAAAAACATGACAATAAATTATGTAGATTTTCTTTTTTGTGTCTTTAGTAAATCAATATATTTAAGTTAATAAATATTTTTATCGACCTTACCGTCTTTATAATATAATATATTAGCTAAAATAATGACAGTCAGACTGTCCTTGTTTATGATTACTCCCGTAGAATCTGAAATAAAATTTATGACTACAATAAATTATATTAAAAATGAAAAATATACATAAAATAAAATTAATAATAAAATAAAAATAAAAATAAAATAATAAATAAAATAAAAATAATAAAAGTAAATTGGGATAAATAGAAATAAATTGGAACCAAACTGGTTCCTGGAGATGATTCGTAGTGGTTCGAAACGTCGGGTACCAAGGTAATTCTAAATTTAAGGTTGTGGGGGTAGTCAGGTTCTCTTTACTAACATAGAATATTATTATACTTTTATTATTTTTATTTTATTTATTATTTTATTTTTATGTTTATTTATATTTTATTATTAATTTTATTTTATTTTATTTTTATTTTCAATTTTTAATATAATTTACTGTAGCAATAAGTTTTATTTCAGATTCGACGCGGGTAAACATAAACAAGGACAGTCTGACTGTCATTATTTTAGCTAATATATTATATTATAAAGACTGTAAGACCAATAAAAATATTTATTAATTTAATTCAGAACAGTCGACATAAGTACAATTTTTAACTTTAATTCAAGTTTTATTAAGTTATATTGATTTTGATGATGCCTAGTATACAAATAATTTTTGTATTTCTTATAATAAATTATTTGAAATCTAAAAAATAAATCGTCTGGATTGAAATCATTGTAGACACTGTTTGTAATAAGCATTAATGTGTATAGGAAGAAAGAAACGGAAAGACTTGAAATCTTAAGTTCATAATTTATTTTCATAAGGTGAATTTAGTGCGACGTATTTATTAAATACTTATTTTTTTATTGTGATGTTTTTAACAATTCTATTTTCTGTGTTCTTCTTTCTGAAATAAATAATCTCTTCTTTCGATAACTGCAGAAATTTTAAACGATATGACAAACATTAGATTTCGTAACATGAATGGGTTAGTTCGATCTATACATGTTAATATTTTTAACAAATAGGAAAAAAGGGAGGGAAAAAGAGAGAGAGAGAAGGAGAATAAAAATTATGATAGTATAGAAAATTGATATAATAAAATATCTTCTGAAAAAGTAAAGTCGTTAAAAGTCTTTCTTAAGGATTGTATTGTGGCCATTATCGTGAAATTGATTAATTAATTGAAGTACTCCGAATATATAGAGGTTCGTGGTCATTGAATCTGTTTGGTTACCAGAACAATAAAACTATTACTATAAAGGATTCTTGCCGAGTGAAAGGTGTACAGATCGACCTGTATCTTGGACATTGAGCTCACGCCAGTTGCTTCGTTGGGTTGTACTCTTTTCTGCGTCGATTTATAAAGGTTGGTGAATTTTTTTTTATATTTATTGTGTCTTCGGTTTTGAGTAGAGTGTTATATACCTCTACTCTTTTCTTCAATTTCTTTTGATTAACATTATTAGATATCATAAGTTATTTTTAGAAGTGTGAGAGAGACAGACAGACATAGACTTAGAACTAGAATAGTGAGAGTAACAAGCGCGCATTCAGTTTTCTATTCTTAATAGTACATCTTGTTCTTCGTACGGTGGCGATCTTGTTGCTCTGTCTCTCTTTTATACTTATAGATTCACCTCTCTCACACCCTGTGTGAGCGTATACACGCGTTAGTCGATCGCGGGTGCATATTAGGTAGGGTTAGGATAATAATTATTATAATTTTACTAATTAAATAAAGATTTAAGTTAATTTATTGGTTAATGAAACAAGTCTACTTTTGATTTTTTTTGTTAATAGTAGAAAATGTTAGAAACATTTTCCTCCCTGTACCTGATCATTAATACGTTCTTTTTTTTCCCTGGATTACCGATAATTTATCATAATATATTATCATTTATAGAATTTCCAGGGTAAACAAAGGTAAGTCTGAGGAAGAAATATTTGCAAAGAACCTAAGGTAATATATAATTAACATATGACATTAACTTTATTCTTAATATAATTACAAAATAAATTTCATACAAAATATTGTTAATCATTTCAAAAATAAACAGTTAATTAATTTAAGACATTAGCATTATTTCTAACAATCAGATACATTTTTTTTTATTTAAGCCATTTGAATCTCATATTAGAGATTATTTTGCTATACAGTCTCACATAAAATACAATATATTTCAATTACAATATTTATATATACAAGTTGCAACTTTTGAAAAAAGTTACAATACAAGAGAGTGCTGCGATGTTCGGTTCGTAAAGTAGAGCATCTATACATAGCAGAAGTTGTAATTTATATTTTATGAGATCTTCTATTAGCTTAGCGCGATGTGTCTCATATAGGCTGCATTGCGAAATAACATGATTAAGGTCTTGGTCATATTTTGTGCACTGATACTTGGGGTCAATCAGATACATCTTTTCATAAAAATAAATAATAATTTGTTACAGGTAATGAGAGATTTCGATTTAATTCCTTCGCGAGCCGATAGAGGGAAACTTTCTCCTTGATGCATTGTCAAAAAAGATTCAGTTGTCGTTGATATTTCGAAAGAGACTCACGTTGGACACCATGAGTACTAAGTACACGTCGCGCTTCGAGGCTGTGTGCCTTTGCATCCACCCGAAAGTTTACAAAATGTCGCAATCAGCGGCTGATAAATATATGCGAAAGTCGAAGGCATTTATACAGAAGTGGGTGTAGCGATATAAAGTGGCCAAAAATGTCGATAATTTACCAGAGCGTGGTTCGATAGGAAAAGTGGACAAAAAAGATGAAGAAGGAATAGTGAATTTGTTTTTGCGGAAGCCTGCTTTATAACTGCGGCAAGGACAAGCAAAATTAATCGCAAAAGGCACAAAATTAGATATATCCTACGAAACTATCTAAACCCATCTTTGTACTCATGGCCTCAAAGAACCCTCTGTTGACTGAAAAACTTGTGACAAAGCGACTTGTTTGGGCGCATGCGAATATTAATAGAGACTTTTGGGCAGGTTGTGTCATTACGCAAGCCTCGTCAACTTTTATCAATAGACTTGTTCAGATGATCGTAGAACACGGAATTAAGGTGCAGCTTTGGGGCTGCTTGTCAAAGCATGGATTCGGCGCTTTGCACTTTATTATTGACAACCCAAATACCGAGAAAATGATAAAAATCTATATAATGGTTTTATTAGCATCTGTCAAACGATGGTTCATCAGAAAAAATGAAGATCGAATTCTGCAGTAGAACAACAAGTAAGTAGAATACTGAATCTGGCATCGTTACATTGGATTGGCCGTCGCAGTTACACGATGTAAACCCTATTAAAAAGATGTAGGCATATATTAAACAGAAGCTACATGGAAGACGCATACAAACTTTGAAGCAGATATCTTATCAAATTCGTCAAATGTGAAAATCGTTGCTATAAGAATATTCCGTTAAATTAATAGAAAGCTTGCCACGGAGATGCCAGGCAATTATCGACGCCGCATCGCATCTGCGATCAAGGAGCAGACTCGAATCATTCCTTTTCAAATGGGAGGAAATGGTAGAGTGTTTTTATTTATTATATTAATTTAATTTAATTTATTTATTTATTTAATTTAATTTATGTATTTATTTAATTTTATTTATTTATTATTTTCATTTTATTTAGTTATTTATTTTATTTTATGATTTAATAAAGTTTGTAATTTATTTCATTATTTATATTATTTAATTCATTTATTCTTTATTTCAACATTTATTTCAATTTAATTACTTCATTTTTAGTTCCAGATGTGACAGAGCTCGCAAAACACCTTCAAAAAATGACACGACAGAAAGAAGCCGCATATAAAATGCCAAGTAACCACAGCCAGATCCATAGTAGCAGCAATAACATCTTAATAATAAAAGATGCAGAAGAACCAATAAACCCGGAAATGCCCGAGAAACCAGACAAGCTGAAAAAATCCGAAAATTATTTCCGAAATTATATTATAATAACTTACGTAATATAATATATAACTATAAATATATATGTACAAAAATTAAGAACAAATAAATTAAAGAATTTTGTAATTTTTAATTTATAAAATTTTAATGTTATAATAAAAAATAAATAACTTTATCATATCTATCTAATATTTTTTTTGTTTTATAGAATCATCATGCATTCCAATCCATTCACCAATGAATTTATTATTTATAAAATTTAGATGAAAATTCCATATTCATGTTAATAAGTAATGAATAATTTAAAAAGATTTTTTTAATAGAAATTGTTTTTAATTTTTATTTAATATAAATAAAAATTTTAATTTAGTTTGTTTTTATTATTATATTTCAAATAAATTTACAGTTTTTGTGATGCTTGTAATGTTATCTACATTATATCGATTACAATACAGTACAGTTTTACTTATATCTGTCTTATCAATTACCATATAACTATGCTGCATATATTTTATAATCTTAATTGAATGTTTACTTATTTTTCTACATCTCAGCTTCCCTTTTCTCCTTAAGTAGTTTTTAAAAGTTGTTGATAAATCAAATTAAAAACATTTATTTGCATCTTCAGGACACCAGAAAAATTTCTCAGAGCTCAAGGTACGAATTCTTTCAGCAGTCTGATAAATAGCGTAGCCAACCGCTTTAAAATAAAAAATTCCGTACAACAGCCTTTCATCCCAACTCCAATGGCTGCTTGAAACTTTTTGGTAAATGGTTTACAAAAAATTGCATAAGAGTATCTGGTCTCGTCGAAATTGAAATTGAAAAAGTATTGCGACCAAAATTTCATTCCTAGAAATTTTAAAGGAGGTGATTATGTACGTATTCCTATTATCTGGCCATAAACCCTGTAAATTTAACCATCATTACTCCGGGCCACATAAAATATTAGAAATTCTAACTAAAAATAATACACGGATTCAAATAAATAAATGTAGTAAACTTATGCAGGCGAATTGGCTCAGAATATAGCACATCAACCATGAGTCATCAATAATAAAAAAAAAGAACTAGAAACTAAAAACTAGTTTCATCTTAATTCACTTCCATTTATTACACTATTGTACGCCTCACTTCTATTATTCCTATTATTTGTAGAATAATTGAGCTAATGATATCTTTTCATAAAAACATAAAAGATAATTCTATTTTTGTTACAGAAAAAGGAAATCAAAAAGTAAAGGAAAGAAATTATAATAAAATTTTATTGGTAATTGTATTATATATTTTTTATCGGTCATCCAAATAGCATCAGGAATCATTAGTTATGGTTGTGCGTCTCCGTATGCGAACGTAAGTATGATGGCATTTACAGAAGTGGGAGAACGTTCCATTCCAAATAATGACGTTAATGTCATACACTAGTATTATTGTAACTTAATAACAAAAACCAAAGTATAACAATACAAGCTTCAAATAGAAAGAACGATTATCTAATGCGGAAAGTTAGCCGGAAATATCACAAAATAATAAGGACGTAACACCTCAAACTATTAATTTTCGAAACAGTCTGAGGCCAATCGTTTGTAAAATCGGACAAAACGAGCACCCCAGATTTAGATATATTTACCCATGTAAACTCGAAATTCGTAAACGCAGAGAAATATATATGCAGCTAAATGAAAAATTATACCAAGACTCCAGCGTTGTAACATAGAAATACAAACTACTAAAAACGCACTTGCACTCGCAAATAATAATCAAGCTCTAGACGAGTTCGGGTATAATCTCATAAATGATGTAGATATAGGGCAGTTTTAGCTGGAGAAGTCATCTATATGGTTAAGTGTATACCACTGGAAGTCAAAGTGCATCACAGTTCCAATCATTCTCTTTTGATATGAATAGCCGTGTATGTTCAGTCAACTCTGCTCCAAATAGATGAAGTGACAATCCAGAAAAGTGGTGAAGCACGTAACTTTTTATGCCAGCGCTGATTAAGATTTTTATGGCTTGAATTATGAACAATATTTCAATGATACCTGCACTAGTGGGTCCAAAAGAGACGATCTTTTGCCACACTTTTCTCCATGCGAATTCCACTAGCTTCTCTGCTGCATTTCTGTTCAATAGCTACTCTATGGTTCCTTCGCCTTCTTCTATTGCGTGCCCGTTAATTTCTTTTGCCATATCATCTAGGAATGCTGGCTTTTCGACTCGGAACATAAAAGATTCCTGAAGTCTTTTTAGATCTTCTTGGGTATAGATTCCGTCTGTGGCAAGGTCTTGGGGACTGGTCTATTTCCAGGAAGTTTTGGAATGTACAATAGTTTAAAATATCGGAAGTTATTCTTACTATATGTTGAGGGAGTATTTGGTACCATTGACTGCCTATTTGGTAGGCTACCGGAAGAGTAGGGTTGCATCTTACGATGGTACCTTTGCTTTTGAGAATGTATATCCTACGAGTGATGTATAGTGTTAAATTCCTCTTTAAGACTGGTAATTCCGTATATCAATTGGAACTTTGATGCACTTTCATTTCCACTGGTATACACTTCACCAGATGGGTGATTTCTCCAGCTAAAACTGCCATATATCTGAGACCATTTATGAAATTATACGTGAAATCGTCTGGAGCTTGAGTAGCGAGAGCAAGTGCGTTTCGAATAGTTTATCTTTCTATGTTACGACGCTGGAAAACTACGTCTTGATATAAGTTTTTCACTTGGATGCGTAGATATTTCTCTATGTATATGAATTTCGATTTAACAAAGGTAAATAAATCTAAACTATTATTTTTTGTGTAAGACCTTCATACAAGATGCTAAAATTGTTGAAGTTACAAGCGTCGCTAGGGATTGGTTTTTTCAAAATATGTCGCCTCCTTCCTGATGAATTGTCCATTGGAAAATATGCATACCGTTCCAATTTTGAGACGAATTACAATGCTGTCTAAATCTACGCTACCTAGGCACTAGATGATCGTTATTGTCGCTAGGGCCTGCACAAGTGCGGAAGCCCATTAACCATACGGGTCTATATAACTGGCACTGTCATTACCGACTAACATAAAGCTATGAGGCTTAATTTATTTTTAAGTCCATGTAATGTATATGCATTTTGTTTTACTATCTAATACCTTTCTTGGGTCTTCATCTCTTCGGCGGGCATCCTTTCTCTGGAAGTCTTTGTTCTCTTTGGTTACTAGCTTTCATTTGTCTGCCTAGTAGAAGTGTTAGAACTGAACGAGTGACTACATTTGTGACCATTATATCTGGTGGGTTGCGAGATAAGGCGTCTGCGTTGGAATTGAATTTTTCTTGTTTTGTACATAACTGTATAGTCGGATTTAGATAATTTAAAACGCCATTTCTGCATACAAGTGTTTAAATCTACCGTTTTCAACCAAACGAGTAGTTAGTGGTCCAGTGTAATTGTAATATTTCTGCCAGAAACCTAGGATCGGAATGTTTTACAGAGTGTACAACTGCTAACGCTTCTTTTTCACATACTTTGCACTTTAGTTCAGCATTGCGTAACATGCGCGAAGTATAAGCGATGGATTGATCCTTTCCTACATCGTATCCTGACGGATCTGTCGTTATATTGAATGGGTGAAGTCAGAGAACTTTAGTAAAGGTGCACTGTAGAGTATGGTTTTTAATGTCTGAAATGCATAATCGGATTTATCTGACCATTGTAATGAGGTATCCTTCTGTAGTAGATTAGTCAGAGGTTCAGATATCGCAGCAAAGCTTTTTATGAGGCGGCAGTAATAACCAGCTAGATCAAGAAATTGCCTAACGTTTTTTTACATTATTGAGGTGTGGAAAGTCCTTTAAAGAGCCTAATTTCTTCGGATCTGGACTCAGTCCCTTTTTACTCAATCCCTAAATAATTGACTTCTTTTTTGAAACACTCGCATTTGTTAAATTGTAATTTTAATTTGACTCCTCAGATTCTATCTAACAATAATTTGATTTTTTGATCATGCTCTTCTAAGATGTTAGCATACACGACGATATCGTCTAGGTAAACAAAGAGTTTTCAGTGATGAGTCTATGTGATGATTCTGATTGCTACTCTAGAATTTTTTGAATCAACTACATATCAATAATGTAATGTTTTAATTGCATTACTATGGAATCAGCGTATTGATCAAGACATATATCTATTTCAGCATTGATTTACAGTAGGTCTTGGTTTAATTCTCTTTGTTCTACATCAGTTTCATCGCTCTCACTAAATTCATGCGTAGAAGTGTTGATATAGATACTCTTTTTATCAAATTTACTTCTGATCCTGTGTGTATCAGAAATATGGATTCGCTCCCTATTGGATCTCGGACATTTACAACAGGAAGAAGTTTTCTTTCTCGCTCCGTACGAATGTATCATAATAATTTCCCTATCACTTTCTGCTGAGATTTACGATTTATTTTGTTCTCAGTCGAGCGAAGAAAAGATTCCATAGATGTTGCCCCGTAATTTATTTTTCTCGAACGTTTCCTTGTTTAAAGCACTTTCCAATCTATTAATGCTATTTTCGAAATCATTCCAATATTCCCATCTATTATGGTTATTATCAATAAGTTCAGTGATCCTTTTTTCCAAACGCTCTAGCCGGACATCTCTATGTGTACTGATTCCCCCAGGATACAGTATGGAAATCCTTTATGAGAAAAAAAATGAAATAGTTTATTTAGTGTTACCGATGGTTGGCAGATTGTCTCCCAATTTTTTTTATTTAAATACTTATAAAGTGTTTCATAGTTTCTTAATAATTTTTATTACTTATAATTTTATAATTTAGAATTTTATTATATATTTTATTTTTGATTATTTTCTTAATAAATGTTATAATTAATAATTTTTTATTTGTTTCAATTTATTATTCATTGTTTATAATTTTTTAATTATTTTTTGTTATTATTATTAATTTCATTATTAGTTATTTTGTTAGTTATTTCATATATTTGTATTTATTCGTTTATTGATTGTTGCTTAGAATCATTGTTGCTTCAGTGTATGCGAGATAGCGAAATGTTTGGCAGCAATCGAACGAACTTATATATACCGAAATATGCACTGAAATTTATCTTTTTATTATGTTTTATCACGTATCGTATACTATGGATATGTACGGTATTGGTGAAGCCACTATTGGCTTGTTCCGAAAACGTAGAATATGTGGTTCTCCTAGTGTTTGCTAATGGCGCTGTCAGTACTGTTCATATAGTTCATGCTGGAACTCATACTGTGTGATAATGAGTATGTAAATCTAGCTCGCTGTTTCCATGTGGGACGGTTACAAATGGTTGGCGTATCTACGCTTTTTAATAGATTTGTTGGAATTTTAATGGTTGCATCTATTTATCCGAAAGAATCTTAAGTATTTAGGAAATGTTGGTTGTTTAAACGATGGGTATGTGTTTTTAATCTGTGTCTCTCCTTTTTTTAAAGGATGGTTCCTATGCTTATTTTATGTAAGCCAGAGTTCAATAGGCTTCACTTGCGGATGCCATTCTTTCTCATTCAAGAAAGAACCTTTACTCGCTTCGGCCTACCGGCTTACTTCCCTAATATGTATTGAACAAATAAGTGAAAAATAGAATCATAAAAAAGCAATAATAAATTAAACAATTATATGGTGATGGGGTGTGTACAGTCCTTCCCTTTATGGGGAGATCAGTAACTTCTCCGGACTACGAAGATGGGTGAGAGAATGGAGAAAAGAAATGTTTGCTTTGGTTTATTAGGAGGCGAACTTAGTTTCCGACCCTCAAGTTTCGATAGCGATGTAAGTAGTACGAAAAGTCAGATGTATTGGATCTAGTACTTGTTTTTTAGTTTTAGCATTTAACAATAAGGCACGATCAATTGTTTAACTATTAAATTTTTTGATCAGTGAAAAATGAATCATGATAACTCGTTTTTTCGACATGCCCTTTTGCACTATTTTGATTTTAAAAAAAAGTGTAGCAGAAACTTATCGATTGTTTCCAAATTGTTATAACGAACAAGCTCCATCGTTTACTGCATGTAAAGAGTAGTTTCAGTGGTTGAGAAGTGGAAATAAATATATGAATCGCAACGAACGTTCTGGACAACCAAAAAAGTTTGAAGGCAGTGAATTCCAAACATTATTGGATGGAAACTTAGCTCAAACACAGAAAGCACTCGCTAATAAGTTAGGAGTCAGTAACAAAGCACTGAGCAAACGTTTACATGTGATGGAAAAGATTCCTAAAGAAGGAAAATGGATGCCAAACGAGTTCACCGAAAGTGCCATTATGAATCGATGCAACATCGCACTGTCTTTGCTTGCAAGGCAAAAGAAGAAGAGTTGTCTGTAGCGGATTATGACTGGTAATGAAAAGTAGATCTCCTATGACAATCCTGAGCGCAAAAAATAATGGATGGGTTACTACCTATTTAAGTCGATGCAGCATGACCTCGTTGATACGTACTTCCGACATGTTCAAGAAGTGCGAGAATTTGTGGATGATGGGATCGCTACAAAATCGCCATCATTCTTCCGCCACAGTATCGCAATATTACCAGAAAGATGGAAATAAGTAGTAGAAAATGACGGAAAATATTTTGATTAAGTTCAAATTTATACAGTTTCCAGCATGAATATCATTTTCTCGTTAAAAACGGTCAGAAACTAAGTTCGCCTCTTAATATGAGATTTTCACGTACTTTTATTTTTCCTTTTTTGCAGAATCCTGTATAACGCTCTAGAGAGAGGGAGAGAGAGAAGGAGTGAAAGAGAGCGTGTGTGTTTATGCATTCAGCCTCAGGTGTATCGTTTAGAGGAACTCTCGTGGTATGTTAATTCACAGTCAGCAATGAATGGTAAGCAGAGCAGCAAATCCCACCACTGTGACACTTTTTATAAAGCATTGAATGAAGAGAAAAAAAGGACCAAGGGAGATATTTGACAATCAAATATATAATACTTAATTAATCAAATGTTCGACCATATTATTTCTTGAAGTTCTTCTTAATAACATATTACAATTGTAAATAAATAATATTTACAATCTGTATACAGGGCAGATTTTCACTTATATATTTTTTAAAAATTATTTCTGAAAGTTCTAGAAATTTTAATTTAGGATATTAAAACAAATTTGTAATTATATATAGAGTAGTGTTACGTCGCCATCCATCTTTCATATTACAGTTAACTCATAACTGTAAGATATGGGAATAATTTATAAGTACAAGATAATATTTAGCAATGTGCATATATAATATGCATATATATATATATAATGTGGTATAATAAGCATATATATAATGCATATAATAATATGCTAAACATAGATATATCCATGTTCTTATAATGAACATATAGGAATGTAAGCAATCAAGAATGTTACCATTTTCTCTATTATCGATCATTTTCATATAACAGTCAAATAAAACTATAGCTACATTATATGTGAATGACTTGTTTGATACTCTAAGTTATACCGAACCTTTTTGGGTTCACTAGTTTTACTTCAATTTTTCTATACAAGGTACAATATAAAAATACTAATTTTACAAATTATACATATTAAATTACTATTAGAATATATGTAAACACGCGTAAATAAATATATAATGGAGCATTGATGTGATTGAATTGATTGATTGAATTGCATTGATTTGAAATCAAAAGAAATTCGTATTATTCACAGGTCGTCATTACCCTATCTTATCCAACATTATTTATTTAATTTTCAAGATTTACAGAAAATAATAAAAATAAGTCTTATAGCCGTAAGAAATTTACTGAAAGTACTATAATTATATAGCGATAATGTGATAGCAGAGTGCATACCTCCATTATTTTTATAAATTATTCTATTGAAATGTAAAAGTAGTGCATTACTGATTGATTTAATCGACAGTCATATATCATCCACTATATTCAAATTGTTTATTTATAAATTAATCTATACATCTTACGAAGAAAATTTTTGTAAACATCAGCATAAAATATATTTTACTTGAAAAAAAGTTGACAATGATAGTTCTTTTAAATACTAATCTCATTATAATTTGCCTGAGAAAATTATATAAACATTAACGAAAACAATTTTGAGTTTAGTAATGATTTTTACATGTTTTAGCTGCGAAAGTCCAATAACAAATTCATAATTTTTCATTTCTTTATTTCATTTTTAAAAAAAAACGAAGAAGTGAAGTATATGAGGAAGATATTTTCTATAAATGCAAATAATTAATTAAAAAAAAAGGATTTCTTAATTTGAAATAAAATTTAACTAGATTTATTTAGTTTTTTCCTTTGTTAATAACTATTTAAATACATTGCTGTTTTATTTACAAGATTATTGATGCAAAGATATTTGGTAAGGCGTGAAAGTATACATGGAAATTCATTGATAATTTTCTCGATATGATAAAATATAGTTTGTGACGAAGGTCACAACGAGGGATGGCCTCTGCCCCGGGTGCCTCGGAAGAAGGTGTGAGAATTAATTACTAATCGCCATTTTCTGCTCTTTCGAGGTACTGCCGAGTGAAGCCACAGCTAGAAGGAGCCACGACTAGAAGCCCTAATCGATGCGCGCGCAGGCGTCGTATACGTAACAAGAGCGAGAAGCGTATGCCGCCGCCGCGCAAATGAGCGAGAGAAAGGAGATGGCCCGGTGAAGAGAGGGGGTAATAGAAGACGCGCCGAGCAGAGATACATTACTGCGCGCTCGACCGTTGAGTGAGAGAGAGTTTTCCGAGGTTTTATTCCCTTTTGAACTAGTAGCGATTATTGCGAGTGTTAAGCCGAGAGACGTGATTTGGTGTAAAAGAACGGTAGCGATTATCTGGAGTTATGAAACTGAGAGACGTGATATTGGTGTAAAAGATCGCGCGTGAAGTGCTGTCGTGACCGACGTGCGAAGCAACCGCGAGCCGATGAGCAAGCTGACGGTTAGCCCGGCCGATCCCGAGAGGTGTAAAGTTAGAAAGAGAGGAAGATTATCGACCAGCGCCTTCCACCGACAGCCTGGTGACAGCAACGGTGAGTACCGACGGCAAGCAACCGCGTAGATGTAAGCCTGGGCCACGGACCGCGGCGCGACGGCGGCGTATACGTGAACGGGAGAACGTGCGCGCGCGGATGAGAGTGCTGTCCGAAAAGAAGAGTTGGTAGCCCAATAACGAAGATCGCTAGCTAGCGTGTGTGTGTGTCTGGCAGAGAGAGAGAGAGAGAGAGAGAGTGAGAGAGAGAGCCAGAGTGCGTATACCACGGGACGGAGTGTGAGTGCGAGTGAGAGAAGCAGATAGCGAGGCCGGGAGTGAGAGAGAGAGATAGAGTGTGTGCGCCTCGTGCCCGAGAGTGCGTGTGCGCGGTTCCGAGCGTACGCGAGAGTGAAAGAGAGAATACGGTCGAAAGAATTGTATAGTCCTGAAAATAAAAGGAAATTCTAATAGAGGCAGCGGCCAGGGCAAGGACCACAACGTCACAAGTTACATAAATCTAGATCATTAGAAATTTAATTAATATATAAAAGACTTTAGGTTAACCAAAGTACAATAATACAATAAACACGTATATGCGAAAGTCATTCGTAGTTTTTAATAGTTTAGCATGATTTCAAAATTAATACGTATCTGAATACAACAGAACTCAACTATGAACAAAAATATGAATAACTCTCTGATTATAAAGCTCCTCAATATATTCGAAATTTCTTGCTTTTTTATATAAATATATGTAAAATTCTTTTTTATATTTTATATATATCTTATTAATGCACCTATGTATTTTTTGATGTACTACCATCCCACTGTTACTCAAGTAAGCTTACAAATCGACCGATTAATCATTTTCCACTATATGTAATGAGATCGCTTACACTATTTATTTAAATACTTCAGTGTATATAATAAAATAGGCGAATAACAGACTTACAAAAATTGACTCGCTGACGAAAGGGAAACGGGATTATATTATCATGCGCCTTTCGTGTTTATATTCATTTAGAGGGGTCATTATAAAGTTATTTTTCCAATAATTCGCACCAAAAGAGGTATATAATCTATACATGTTCACCTTTAATCTTTTCTTTATTTCTTCCCATAAACTTGATACTGGAATTTTTACGGGTTATCTCACTCCATTAGATCGGTCCTTCTACCCTCTTACCATATTTTCATCCACTACTCTCTTATTAGAGTATTGCAATCACGTCTCATACTCTTTTCTTCATTACACGTACACACACACACACACACACACACACACACACACACACACACACACACACACACATACTAGCATCCCCCGTCCGGCTTCACCCGAGATAATAATTTAACAGATTTTTTAAACAGTTCAATAATATTCAATAGTAAAAAGTACTCTATATATAAAAATTTATATTACTATAAATAATCTGCCTTAATTTACTTATTGTTGCTTCTGTATAAAAAGCTGCTGCGAAGCAACGTCCACTTCATATTTCACCGACCATTTTATACAATATTTTACGGAGAGTATCATGTTCGAAAGATAGCATATTTCTCGAGAAGACTGCTATAGAGAGTTTTCTGTTGGGGAGATAGAATATGATGTCTAGGTATCCAGGGACAACTTCTACTGAGAGTCTGAGCTTTCGAATGATAGATTACGAATCTCTTCATTGAAGTCGTTCCGTCATACTTGCATACCGTTTTCTACCGCCCGAACATGCAACTCACCGTATCAATTATCCTGAGGCATCTGGACATCGTATTTTAACGTTCGAACACAAAACTCCCAGTAGAAATCGTTCTGAGGCACCGGAATATCATATCTAACTACCCGTACACGCTAATACAATATTTCACTGTAGAAGCTGTATTTAAAATATATATACATTTATAATAATAATATAATAATAATATTAGAGTTTCGAGATTATTGGTAACAAACCCTATTTTACCTTTTATTCAAACTAAAAAAAACAAAGCCTTGTCACTTTTCAAGTTAATATAACGTATAGAAACGAAAAAAAAAATTTGTCGTCACAAATTATGTTCAGTATGTTTTGGCATACATAACCATTTTATGAGATAATACGGAGAAAGACAGAAGACAGAGAGAGAAAGATATGGAGAGAGAGATAGATAAGAAAAAATAAAATTTATAAACATAAGATATCCATAAGGTGTGAGAGTAGTGTCTGATTAACCTAAAGAACAAAAAGAGTAACGCTGACTAAAACGTCGCACCTTCTTCAGCATACGAATCCCAAAATTGGAGATGATCATTCATTTCAGCTGGCCTGGTATTAGTATTTTAAGCGGACTAATTTGAGTTGATGTTCGTGAGTCAAGACGCCACCTAGTGACCGCTGGTAAAACTGACTGCTAAAACTGTTAACTTAATTTATTGATGAAAGTAAAATGATGTTCAATAAAAAAACATAGCCTATGTCCTTCCCAAAATAATATTGAATAATTAATTAATGAAAATTATGATTAAAGTCAATGAATTTATATAAGAAAGCATAATAATGATATTAATTTTTTATCAGGGCTATGTCTTATAATGACCAAGAACATCTACTGGTGGGCTAGACGTCGACAAACTCAAAGAATTGCTTCTGTAAAATCTTCGATCGACTATTAGAGTGCTTGCTTATATTGTGAGAATTTCAAGTGGATCAGTCAACACCATTTAAAGACATTTTTCGCCTGAAAAGAATGAAATCTTGATTAGTGCCAAAAACACTCAATCTTTTGGAAAAACAGAGTCGCATGGAGGTTTGTGAAACGATGCTTTCAGACGATCATGAGTAGATGGAACGCATAATAACTGGAAACGAGACTTGGGTCTACGCTTACGATCCAGAAATAACTGATCAATCGAGCAAATATCGTGACAAAGGAGAGCGGGGATCAATTCACGCCAAAGTTGCTCAAAAATCAAGATTATGCTCTCTGATTTCTTCGATTATCGAGGTATTGATTCGATTGAAGAAATAAAAGCCGAATCGAAGAAGGAAATAATGACTCTTCCGGGATATAAGTATAAAAATGTTTTGCAAATTGGAAAAAGCGTTGATATAGTTCCATTGCATCGGGGGGGGGGGGTGAATTAGATTTAGAAGAATAAATGAAGATTTCAAAAGTTATAAATAAAGTCTTACTCATATTTGTACACATTAAATTAAAAAAAAAGATTAATAAATATTTTTTATTGGTCTTACAGTCCAATCAATTTCAACCAAAAATAAAATAAAATAAAAATAAAAATAAAAATAAAATAAAAATAAAAACTAAAAAATAAAAAATAAAAATAACAATAAAAAATAAAAAATAAGAAATACAAATAATAAATAATAAAAATAAAAAATAAAAATTAAAAATAAAAATTAAATTAAAAATTAAATTAAAATGATAATGACAGTCAGACTGTCCTTGTTTATATTCACCCCCGTAGACTAATCTGAAAATAAAATATTAGCTGAAAAAATTCTTTGTTAGTAAAGTGCAGTCTGACTGTCCCCAACACCCTTACCTAATTGAAGACTTGTCCAACGTTTCGAGCTCGCTACGGCTCCTCATCAGGGACTAATCTAAACCTTATATTCTAATCTATATATACTCATCCCCACCACCAAATTTCGTAAATTAAATATAAATTCCCCCTCTACACAAATTGTCCAAAACCAATCAATTTAATAAGGAATGATAAACACTGTCCAATCTACCAGACTCTAACATTAAATTCACATTATTTCGATTCTTGGAAATGTGAAAATACCAAATGAAGTAATAAACATCATGTCTAAAGGTGCCAAACATGGAATATTTTATTGTAAAAGTAATCTCCCGATCAAAGAAATCATCGCGGAGGTTGAAAGTAATCTTTTTGGTTTAAATGATGAAGTAAAAAAGGAATGTAGGGCATCTTTGGTTAATGTCATTAGTAATTTTAAAAGAGAAAATAAATTTGATAATTTTTTAAATAGTAATTTTATACATGATTTGATTACCGCGAAGAATTTTTTGAAAAATAACCCTAATATAATCTTCCAAAAGGCCGACAAAGGTAATGTAACTGTAGCTTCCAATAAAATTGATTACATAAATTGTATAAATAATATATTAAATGATGATAGTACTTATTTGAAGATTGGTAATCCACATATCATTAAGCTACAAAATAATTTGAAAGAGTTATTAAATAATTGGAAAAGAAATGAATATATAAATGATACTACATATAAGTATTTAAAATGTGAAAATGGAACTGTGGCAAAATGTTATGGGCTTCCCAAGATTCATAAAGAAAATCTGACATTTAGAATAATAATATCTTCCATAGGTTTCCCAACTTATAATATTGCTAGATTTTTGTCTAATATATTGGTTAAGATAGTTGGAAGAACTAGTTCTTACATTAAGGATAGTTGGTGTTTTTACAATGAAATGAAAGATATTGTTATTCCGAAAAACTACAGGATGATTTCATTGGATGTAGTATCTTTGTTTACAAATGTACCTTTAGAGTTGTTAAATGATATTATACAGGAAAAGTGGAATGAAATTAATTTGCATACAAAATTGACAATGAATGAATTTATTAAAGCAATTAATTTGGTTTTTAATAACACAATTTTTTCATTTGATAATAAATTTTATGAACAAAAATACGGATGTCCAATGGGGTCGCCTTTGTCACCGGTTATAGCTAATTTAGTTATGGAAAAGTTGGAAAGTATAGCCTTGTCAAAATTGCTTTTTGAACCAATGATATTTAAGAGATATGTTGATGATATCTTTACAATTGTTCCAGAAGTTTTTGTGGATGAAATGGTGGATGTTTTCAATTCTGTACATGACAGAATTAAATTTACAAGGGAGGTTGAAGTAAATAGTCAGTTAAGTTTTTTGGACGTTAATGTGATTAGATGTAGTAATAATAAGGTAAAACTTAATTGGTACAGAAAGCCTACTTGGTCAGGTAGGTTTTTAGATTTTAATTCACACCACCAATATGGAAACAAAATTGGGGCATTGAGGGGTGTCATTGACAAAGCAATTAAATTGTCACATAAAGATTTTAGACAAAATAATTTACAGATAGTAAGAGAGACTTTTATTAATAATGGCTATCCAATTCAATTTATTAATAGATTGATTGCTGAGAGATTGTTTGAAATTTATAATACCGAAAATAGACATAGTGCAGGAATTGATTTTAACGGAGGCAAAATTATTGTCTTACCATATGTTCGAGGATTATCTGAAAGAATAAAAAGAAATTTTCGGAAATATAACATTCAAATTTTCTTTAAAAATCGCAATAATTTAAGTAGATTGTTTAATAATTGCAAAGATAAGGATGATTTATGCTTAAAATCAGGAGTTGTTTACAAGATTAATTGCATGGATTGTGATAAATACTATATTGGACAAACAGGTAGATATTTAAAAAAGAGAATTTATGAGCATAAATATAGTTTACGTAGCTCACATATTACTTCTGGTTTAAAAGAGCATTGTTTAAAGTTTTTACATTCTTTTGATTTTGTGAATGTGGATATTTTGGAATATGGTATTAATAATAAGTATAAACGGGAGAGTCTTGAAAGTATTCACATTTCCAAGAATCGAAATAATGTGAATTTAATGTTAGAGTCTGGTAGATTGGACAGTGTTTATCATTCCTTATTAAATTGATTGGTTTTGGACAATTTGTGTAGAGGGGGAATTTATATTTAATTTACGAAATTTGGTGGTGGGGATGAGTATATATAGATTAGAATATAAGGTTTAGATTAGTCCCTGATGAGGAGCCGTAGCGAGCTCGAAACGTTGGACAAGTCTTCAATTAGGTAAGGGTGTTGGGGACAGTCAGACTGCACTTTACTAACAAAGAATTTTTTCAGCTAATATTTTATTTTCAGATTAGTCTACGGGGGTGAATATAAACAAGGACAGTCTGACTGTCATTATCATTTTAATTTAATTTTTAATTTAATTTTTATTTTTAATTTTTATTTTTTATTTTTATTATTTATTATTTGTATTTCTTATTTTTTATTTTTTATTGTTATTTTTATTTTTTATTTTTTAGTTTTTATTTTTATTTTATTTTTATTTTTATTTTTATTTTATTTTATTTTTGGTTGAAATTGATTGGACTGTAAGACCAATAAAAAATATTTATTAATTTGTATATGGGCAGTCGACAGAAGTACAATTCAATTGTTTTAAAAAAAAAGATGCTAGGATAAATGAACTGATTTTCCTTCTTATAACATGTCGACAATTGGGTGTAATTTTTGTTCGAGATCGCATTTTCCACAGTCCTTTTTACAGCTGCATATTAAACTTCCAGTCAGTTTGGATGGATCTGATCATCTCCAGTAGTTAAAAGAAACAAAGACAGAGAAATAGAGAGGGGAATCGGAGCGTAAGAGTAGAAGTAACAGCGAAAAAGAGAGTCGTTCATTACGTATAGTCCGCGAACAAGAGCAATAAATGTGCGCACGGGAGTAAAGTGCACTAACGGGTGTGTGACTTATATATACGCACAGGAAATATCGCAGTCCTCGGCTCTCGATCTTCTCTTTATAGGCCTGCTTTAGCACGACTCCCCCGAGACTCGATTTGTCAACTTGTTAGTGGAACTCATTTCAACCCCCGCAACGTTCCCCTCTCTCCTTTTTTTCTCTCTCTCTCGTTCTCTTGGCACTTTTCTCCTCGAAACGTCAAAGATCTTTGATGGCGAGCTGCCATTATCGTAATTTAGAAAGCCCAACAATACTCGTTAACTTTGCCAAGAGTAGTTCTGGACATGATTATGAACCAGATTATATCCTTCTTCTTCTAACATTTCGTGGTCGAAGCAATGCAACTTGCAGCGGATGCCTACTTTCACTATAAATAAGTAAAAATTATATATGGATAGCGATAACTAGAATAAAATGAATTTATATTGACATTACTTATTTTTCATATACCTATACTGTGTAGGATCAGTATTATATTTTCTTTATTATTGTTTGTTTCTGCGTATTTTTTCTAATATGAACAAATTGTAATTATATATTCCTTTGTAAAATTTAACGCAACATAAAATAATTAAGTTCTTATGTCTATACGTTGTCTTAAATTAATAAATATTTTTAAGACCGATAAAAATATTTATTCATCTAATTCAAAACAATCGACATAAGTAAAATTTTTAATTTTAATATATACGTTTTCGTTATTATCCGCTCTTTGCAACTACATCTCACGTTATTCAAAACCCTTGTATGAGGTGTGACTATGAATGACCAGACTGGTGATAAAAATATTTTATTATGATATTATATATACTTATTGATTATCACCTTCAATATGTACTTCTTCTCTATCCTTACATTAATCCATGTGAATCTTCATTTATTCGAAACAGTGCTAGAAGCCTTTTTCTGACAGATTCTTTAGGTCGTAGACCGCTTTTTCATTCACACCTACTGTATAAATCTAAAGTTTAATGTTTATTATTTTCGAGTTTAAGAGCTATATTATAGATCTGCCTTTTTTCTAAGTTATGTATAATAATATAGAAATGAATTTGCACGGTACTACAAATGACCACCTAAGCAATAAAATTTCTAACACTTCAGCATTCAACGCTGAATGTTTCCGTCCTTTATATTTCAACATTACACACGTTGGATAATGAAGACCCTTCCGACTATTTTATTCAACTCCATTCAAAAGATTCTTTTGACTTGAATCGGTATACTCAGAAGCGAGCACTAAACTTGTAGTATATAATTATTTAATTTGTAACATATTTACTACTATAACTGTATTAATTAGTAAATTATTATTAAATATTTATATTAAAATTTAACATATTTGTTCGAAGCTGATTTATTAATACACAAGAGTTCATGTAATAAAAGATATCTGTACAAGAAACAGTTGCATCAGAATTTTGTTCCATTTAAAGCAGATTTTACCTTAGGAAAAAGTTGCACGGTGGAATATCCATTAAATAAGGTAGGTGGACTATCATTAGGATGATAAGCCGAGTACGACACAGAACGTGAATCATCTTCAACATCTTTTCAGCGATTTTTAAAAATTTTAAACGAGTTAAATACATGCAAATGCGATAAATATTCATTTCTATATGCTTATTTCAATTAATTATAATTTCCAGTTGCAAAATTTACAAGAATGACAATTTCAAAAGAGTCCGTTGCTTTACTGTTACATCGACCATTTTTCGAGACAATAAAAAGAAACCTTCTATATAAATGAAGGGCAAAATAAGGCAGATTTGTCTACGGACACAGTTGATTGGCAACGTATTGAAAAGGGGAGGCTTCAGGCTAAACAACTGACAGTCGCTAATCTTTGGCGCATATGTCCTTTTTTTAAAGCAGAGTCAGTCTCATTACTAAATAGTCATATATTATATACACATACACATACACGCGTGCGCACACACGCACGTCCGCATGATATGTGTGTGTGTGTGTGTGTGTGTGTGTGTGTGTGTGTGTGTGTGTGTGTGTGTGTGTGTGTGTGTGTGTGTGTGTAGATTGCATTTATCGGAAAATCAGCATTTATTTACGTCTTTGCGCATTATTGCTCAAACGGAATTGAAAATAGGAGTAGAAGTATACGGCTGAGGAAGGAGGACGAGACCCTAAGAAAAATATCATGCAAGCCTTTTCTCAGACGTTGGCTAACCCTCCATCCATAACTGACGTAACAAAGGGTCAGGAATAAAAATAGAATTTTGAGATAGAGAGCAGATACATATCTTAGGATACAACTCGATTATAAAGCATGCTCGCGCTTCCTGCATACCATACTTGTTGCATTTGTGTAATAATTGTAATTAATGGTGTTCCAAATATGATTTTTTCCTCTAGCAGATCAGTAATAAACGGTTTGTAAGCATTTTCGAACCTTGCAAATAATTTTTGCTCTTTGTGTCAATGATCAGCAGCCGATGAGTAAACGCCAATTCGGCTCGCGATACAAGCGCATGGAAATCCACAAACGGGCAACGAATTAGACGATAACAAGAACAAAGAGAGATGCTTATTTATTAGGAGGCGAACTTAGTTTCCGACCTTCACGTTTAGATGTCGATATAAGTAGTACAAAAAGTCAGATGTGTCGAATTTAGCACTTATTTTTCAGTTTTGGCATTTACCAATAAAATTCGGTTAACAGGCGCCATCATTTATGTAAACATTATAATATTTTGATATGTGAAAAAGGAATCATGATAAATCATTTTTTTGACATATCCTTTTGTACTATTTTGGTTTGAAAAAAAGTGTAGCAGAAACTTATCGATTGCATCAAGAATGTTATGGCGAACAAACTCCATTGCTTACAACATCTAAATAGGGGTTTCAACGGTTTAGAACTGGAGATACTGATATTAATGACAAAGAATTTTCGGAACAACCGAAAAAGTTTGAAGATAGTGACTTGCAAGCATTATTGGACGAAAACTCAGCTCAAACGCAGAAAGAAATCGCTAATAAGTAAGGAGTCGGTGATAGTGCAGTTAACAAACACTTAGATGCCATAAGAAAGATACATAAAAAAGAAAAATGGATGCTAAACAATTTAACCGAAAGTGCCATTATGAATCTCTAAGACATCGTATTTTATTTGCTTACCAATCAGAAAATGAATGTTTTATCTGTGACTGGTGATAATAAGTAGATCTACTATAACAATCCTACGCGCAAAAAGTTACGGGTGGACCCAGGCCAACCGTCCACATTGACACCAAAACGGAACATCGACGGCCAAAATGTATTATTGTGCATTTGGTAGGAACAGCATGGTGTACTATACTACTGGTGTGCTATAACCGAATAAAACTGTCACTGCCGAGGTATACAGACGCCAATTCAATAATTTGCAACAGAAAATGATCGAACATAGATCAGCAATCAGTAGTCACGAACAATAGGCGCAAAGTCATTCTTTTGCATAACAACGCGCGGCCACATGTTGAGAAAGCCGTCAAAAACACTCTGTTAGAGCTCGAATGGAAAGTGTTGCCGTAGCCAGCGTACTCGCCAGACATAGCACCTTCTGATTACCACCTATTCAAATCGATGCAGCACGACCTCGTTGATAAGCACTTCCGACATGTTCATGAAATACGAGAATTTGTGGATGATTTGATTGTCTCGAAACGGCCATCATTCTTTCGGCACGGCATCGCCAAATTGCCATAAAGATAAAAAGAAATGTAGTAGAAAATGACGGAAAATATTTTGATTAAGCTAATGTGTATCCAGTTTCCATCACGAATTTCCTTTTTTCGTTAAAAAAGTTCGGAAGCTAAATTCATATCCTAATATTACGGCGGGAAAAGGTCTAGTTGCCTATTTGAAGATCAATTTATGAACTTGCTCGTAAACACAGACTACAACATGAATACGCTTCTTCTTCTTTAGACATTTTGATTTGAGCCAACTATTTTGTATATTTAAAAAAATACCTGGTCTTTCCCTCGGCTGTCTGTACTGTCTTCTTCTATTCTTCAGATTACGCTCAAAGTATCCGCCCGATTTCTAAATTTCCATGCCCGTCATTACATTAGCACTTGCTCATTCACTGATAAATGTTATGTATAGTGGAAAAACTACTTATAACTTTTCAAAATGTATATGATCTTCGTATGCAACTTTCCCTAATAATTATCGATCTACTACCGTGAATAATCACATTTGGGACACACTGTATATACGTGTATATATTTAAGATTATACGCACGGTGTTTTGTGAAGAATGTTGGTCCGTAGCCCATTATACCGAATAGAGAGCCATTGGTCACTTGGACGCGCGCGAACGTGTACCTCAAATTGATAAATGATAATGAGTTGGTTTGTTAAACGACCGCTACTACGGCGGAAGAGAGAGAGAGATAGAGAGAGAGAGAGAGAGAGAGAGAGAGAGAGAGTTAGACAGAATGTGAACCACCCAACCTTTTCTCGAGTCAGTGAGTAAGAGGTGTATAGAAGAGATGGGTGTAGGGATAGTGAAAGAACTTCTAGCTGAAAATTAAACCTATGAGCTATTAAAGCTAACATACTGCTGCCCTTTGTCAGATGCGGCGATGGTACGAAGTCAATGCGGTAAGTAAGGCCGCACGCCCGCGTTATTGTCGATCGATTAACATTTCTCTACGGCTCCAATGGTATCTGAACTTTACTACTTTCAATACAGCTCATGATCGACAGATTTCAAGAAAGCAATTTGAATAATTGATATTTCCTGAATTTGAATGGCGGTACTATTCTACTTTTTTATCAGAGATAATAAAAAAAATATTTCCATGTAGAATAATGACACTATACTCACTTTTCATTTAAAGGTGAAATAAAAAACCTGGTTTCGAAGTTTTTGATTATTTTGATTTGATTCGATGGTTTCTTTTACACTGAGAATCATAGATAGATTTCTCCAATAGTAGATAAATAATAATAAATTTATCTTTTAATCGAAGATATTATATTTTACAAATACGTGAATGTAATTATTTTTAGCAGATGAATTTCACCTTTCGTATTATATGTAATATTAGAATACGTTGATAATGTATCCAAAGGCCCAGAGCAGTTTTCTCTTTGAGAGCAGAAACAGTGCTAAAGCAGCACCAAAAGTAGCCATATCAAATATATTATAATTATTGTTTATGTTACAACTATATTATTTGTGCTACTTATTAAATCGTCTATCTAAACTGAATTATGACAGATAAAATAGGTAATATATTTGAAAAGTTGAAGTATCTATATAATAAATAAAAGCTTGCTTTGAACTAATATTTTATCGTTTCTCATTGTATTTATTTGCTAGATTATCAGTATAAATATCTAAAACAATTGAATTGTACTTTTGTCGACTGCCCATATACAAATTAATAAATATCTAAAACTATTTTTATATAAGATATAATACTAGCGATACATTCAATATGAATATTATATAATATATATTATCTAATATATTTATTTCATCTGTAAATTCTGATTTTTCAACTTACCAATCCTTTAAAATCTTTATTTATTTTATTTATTTTTAAAGAGTCTTGAAACTCTAGCATTTAGCTACGTGCTTCAACAAAATTTGTACCAGTATCGGAATGTATGGTTTTACATTTTTCGCGACACGATATATAAACGCTTATATCACTAGTTAATGCAATATGTACCGACTTTATTGAAAGACTTACGAAAATGCAAATATGTGATTTCAGTGCTGCTTTCGAATGTAGTTTCTCCTTTATTAATTAAAAATTCATAAATATTTTCATTGGTCTTACAGTCCAATTAAATAAATCGAAAAATAATACGTAATAACGTATTTTATACGTTCTTGTATAAAATCACCCCGTAGACTAATCCGAAAATAAAAATTATTAACTAAAAAAATTTTATGTTAGTAAAGTGCAATCTGACTGTCTCCACCATCTTTACCTAATTGAAGACTTGCTGTAGTAATTCAACGTTTCGAGCTCGCTACGGCTCCTCATCAGTGACTGATTAAAAAGAGACTTGCATAGTATGCGCCGCAAATAAGAAATATTTTTGCAAGCGTTTCCTTTTCAGTCAGTACATTGCCCATTACGTAATTGGTTCCAATTGAACGTGTTTTAAAGCATTTTTTGAATTTTCTTATTATATTTTGAAGGATAATTCATGCTAATATTAGCTAATATTATTCACGTAAAGACGCTATTATCGCTTGAAAACCAGCATGTAATATTCTTATGTACTCATAATTGATTAACAATTAAGGTATTTGATGATTTGAGGGAAGCACATTGTCGACCATACGAGATAGGTAGATTCCTCATTCTCTCACCGATTATTATAATTCCTATGCTATCCAGAAATGGCTGAAGTGGGCAGAATCCGCTTCCTTTTGCTAAGTTGTTTCCTTCCTGGAATTTCTGATTTTTGGTACAAAATGATTCTGCTTGTGCATTTTTTATGAAGATATGAATAGCACCTAGCACTTCGTAATTCTAAACAGTGTAAAAAAATATTTGGCTATTGTACAGTAGAAGATAACTTCTTATTATTCTTTAATCTCTCACGACAATCATTAAGAAATCTTAGCAAATATGCTGTTATATGAACTAGACGAATAATGTCAGAATACTGTTGTACTAGTATATTAAAAACTTTGAATCTGACCATAAGTACCACTGTTTTTTATAGAGCTTCATGCAATGATAACTCATTGGAATATTTGTGATAGCAATCGGGCATCTAATAATTATTACTAAATTAATAATTAATAATTCAATGGTGCTATTTGAGATTTAGATCACAAAAGCTGCACAGTCTGGCCTTTGTAATGGTTATTCGTGCATATATCAACATATGCTCATTCTCTGAGCCATCGTGAAACCCATAATAATTGATTTCTTGATATTAAAGAGGAACGACGCATTGCTTTAAAGAAAATTTGTTTATTACAATGAGCTGTGATTGAAGGCCTATCCCAAATCGTGTTAGTCCTGAGGTAGGGCCTCATCGCATTCAAGCTTTAATTGTCATGACGTTTGCATTATAATCTTGGTTTGAATTATTGCAGGTCCTAAAAGCCAAAGCGGATCGAATATTTGCGTAATCGTGGTCAAAATTGTTCACTTCTTAAACTTACGCATGTCCTAACCCTCGCTTTCTACTTTAATAAATCGCTTGTAGAATTCGACACTAAACCTAAAGTTTTTATCTCAACCTATTACGTGAATACATACATCCTCCAGATTGATGTTATTATCGGTTTACAAAATAGACGACTCATAAATGCAACTGTTTCACCGGTATTTCTCGCGAGCTGCAAGTATTGCAATTTCTTTCTTAAACGGTATACAAACTATTAAGCGGCCGTCCAAGTCCTATTCAATAGTTTCGTGAAAGTGTTGTTCTGTGTAATCTAGACGTTCTTGCTTGTCACTCCATATGTAACAGTTTCCTATTCCCTAAAATTTTTGGGGCTGGGGATCATCTCTAACAATTCTGCAACGATTGCTTAAGTTACAAAATGAAATGGGATTTCTACTACCTGTAACAATCCAACTTAGAAACGTCCTTTGAAAATTGGGCTGTTCTCTTTCCAATTCTATTTGACCCATACATATTAGCTGGTAGAATAATCCTTCCCCTACTAAGAAATCGATAGAATGCGAGCTTTTGCACTCAGAATTAACAAGTTCTATTCCCTCAGCATTCAGAATATTTGCGATCATTATTTGTGGGCACCGAAGATTATTTATTATCTTATCTAATATAAGACGTGTGAGTCTAGCAGAAAACTTATTTACTCGAGAGCTAATTTTTAATGTTAATAAATATTTTTTCATTGGTCTTACAGTCCAATCAAATCAATGGAAAACAATACGTAACAATATCAATACATATCTACACTAACATTCATACATGAATACACAAAAATAATAAAAATAAAAATAAAAATTAAATTAAAAATTATAATGACAGTCAGACTATCCTTGTATACAGTCACCCCCGTAGACTAATGTGAAAATAAAATATTAGCTGAAAAAATTTTTGTTAGTAAAGTGTAATCTGACTGTCTCCAACACCCTTACCTAATTGAAGATCCAGTCCAACGTTTCGAGCTCGCTACGGCTCCTCATCAGGGACTATCATTATAATTTTTAATTTAATTTTTATTTTTATTTTTATTATTTTTGTGTATTGAGGTATTAATGTTAATGTAGATATGTATTGATATTGTTACTTATCATTTTCGATTAATTTGATTGGACTGTAAGAGCAATGAAAAAATATTTATTAATTTGTATAAAGCAGTCGACAAAAGTACAATTAACGAATTTTTAAGGTTGTTTGGTGAGTTCAGTCAGAGCATCTCTATTCGATTCCGGTCATTCCTGTTGATATTTTTGTGCGATTCAGTCAGCTACAAATTTCTGGTTTGACAAATTTTTTTTACATATTTTACAAGGTGTTACATGTACATTGTCAGTGACGCATGCCAGTTCCCTTTCCTCCTTTGAAGAAGTACTTTCACGGTCGCTAACAGTATGTATGATTCTGATTGCGCGTATGCTCTGTGAATAACTGCTCTTTCGTTTTCGAGGAAGATAATTGTGTTAAGTTTTTGTTGTCACCCTAGGCCTGGCTGTTTTGTGTAAAGAAGGATATTATGCCTTTTGCCAAATATTTTACATGATGTAAGTGAAGTCTGTCAATTATGATATCCACTGTACAAATAATTACAATACCGAAATTCATGAACCTTTCGTTTACGAGCGATAACGGAAAGATTCCTGAAACTTGTACATACATAGACAGCATGTTCTCCCTTGCACGTCGGGTACAACTTAATAGCAATTACATAGCTGTTTATTATTTCAACTTGTTGTCACTCAGTATGATTTTATCCACTTGGATCTTATGCAAAAAATGACAGTACTTTTTTAATAAAGCTGTACATGTCTTATAATAAGTTGCCAAGCGCGTACATTCCTTTTTTCATTCTCGTGCCGTAGTAATCTTCAACTTTAATGCTAAGACATAAATTATTAATGTGCTCTAATGTTCAGCACATTTACTTGAGCCTCGTAATGCGAGCTTTTATTCTGGATTCCATCTACTATATACTATAATCCATCTACTATATAATATAAAATTCCATATACTAAAATCTTAATGAGAATCGCGAACTCAAATAGGCAAATCAAACAGACTTTGCCTGTGATAATGTATTAATGCGCCTCCATCGTCGCATCGAGAGCATAGGGCTTACAATACAATGATATAATTCGCCACTGATATTCCAAGAATTTCAATTGTTTTTAACGCGCTGCCTGTTAGCGATGAATTGAAATAATGAAACTTTTGTATATAAATAAACGTGGTACTGTCATGAATAAGTAACCAAAAGTATCATGATACCTTAACTATGCCCATAGGAGCAGTCAAAAATCGGCAAACTTATTTCTGGAAGATGTATCCCTCGGAAAGTATATTGAGTAATAACATACAGCTGATTTTTCTACTGAAAGACTAATAGAGTCCATGCTTTCGATTCAGTTACAAAATAATCATCTTTAAATTTTACGCGAGTTTCTTATGCATATAATGAGGCGTTGGCATCTAACGCTTTCATTTCAGCCTGTATTTCATCGAATTTTCTCTCTCACCATTCAATGCTATATAATAATAAACACACATGTTAATTCGTGCATAGATAACAGACATGCTCATGAATATATTTTTATGGTTTTATTTTAAGTGTATATAATGTTAAATATATCAATTTAAATGTATAAGTTTTATTATAATATGACATATAATAGTCACACATATTAATTTGTACATTTTAAAATATTCTATTACTTAATATTCTGTCAACATGTATACGTATACATGTACATGTATTTATTTTTAATTAAACGAAACTTATATTTTAAGGAAAAAGAAATACATGTATACAGATAGACGTGCTATTTGGGCGAGGGAAATGTCAGTTTCGTAGAGAAAGTGGACATTTCTCTTCCCCCCTTTCACTTATTGTTTTAGGTTTCTAGCTCGCAGTATGATCATCCTTTACTGGCAAGGAATTTTGCGAAGTGGAAATCTCGCGCCAGCACGGGTTAAGCTTTGTTACAATTTAAGTTGTAGTTTGCTCAAGGTCAAGGTACGCGTTTTAGACATAAGAGGCAAGAAGACGACGCGACGGTTGGTTGGGTCGTAAATTATAACGTGCGCACTCTTTCCCGCTCTTGGAGTTCGGTAGTTCGTGAGAAAATATTCGGAGTTTTCTTTTCCGAATATTTTCTCGACGAAACTGCGTTGCGACGTAACAATGCTATCCAATTGCGCTTGTAAATTTTGGTTATTTATATATTCAACGTTGAGTTCTAAACATTTAATTTAGTAAACCGCATTAATGTATCCCTGTAAAGGCACACATATTCTTTAAACGTTCAATTTCTAACACAAATACGTATTGCAAGTTGAGAATGAGTATAAGGACATAAGAAAAATAGTTGCCCTAATGGAGATTCATTTTGGTTGCTCTTAAAGAGGTGGTATGATGTGATGATATCCGTTACTTGAACTGACGTAAACGTAGTGTCATATAATAACCACCTTTGCGTGATGCACGTTCTTGTGTCTGCAATGTTCCTGATGTAATTGTAACTTCATAGCGTCTGAAAATATCGTGATGCATTGACACTCTGTAGTTTTTAGCTTTTAGCTGCTTTTTAAAAAGTTCTTAATATTTGACATTCTCGTTAAAACCGAATTTCTCTTCAGCGACGTAAAATAAAGTTAAGTTCCCAGATTGATAACCTTTATAGTTAAAGTATAAGTTACACTTCACGAACACAAACCAATGTTGTGGCTTGATCACAAGTACAAGGTTATATTTTACCGAAAGAAATGAGCATTTCACGAGAGTGCTGATTTACTTTGACTGACAACACTCAAGAACCCACTAGTATCTCACTTTTGACAATGACCCATCTGGCTTGAAGGACCAATGTTACATCTCAGGATTTTAAATAAATTTAAACAAAAGCACTGTATCTAAAAAAGTGAAAAAATATTTAATGGATTTGTAAAATGACCCTGTGGCTCTAAGGTTTGTTGAGGATGTGTGGCTCTAATGTTGTTGTTGTTGAGGATAGTCGTGCAACATTTAATTACTATACCGGAATCTAGCGGGTAATAAGTAATAAATAAAGTTATAATAAAGTAATAAATTAACAAAGTAATAAAGTAATAATAAAATAATAATAATTTCATAAATTAATGAACTCTGATCTTATGGTTCATGGACTACCTGAATCCAGGTAACGCCCACACTTAATATGGTCAACAACAGCTGCCAGGCTCGCTAGATCGCAAACTCAAAACTAAATTGTTCATCACTTGCTACAGCTCAAAGCATGAAACAGTCTAATAAAAGTTTATTGAACCTTTGATTTATTTGTAAGATAAATGTTTGAACTAAGCAGCTGGTATTCACAGGATAAAAAAAAGAAAAATATAAATACAAGATATTACTTACATTATAAAATTTTACGCCCCAGACTAAACAAAAATAATGTTTTTATATTGTGTCTTGTGAAAGATGAATTAAAAATTAATATATAATATTATGTAATCTTACCAATAATACTAATTAGAAATTAAGGATTATTGGTCAAGAATAATTTTATTACCAAAGGAAATAATGGTTTAAAATATAAAAAGTTTAGGGAAATAAAGTTAGAGGGTAGTAAATTTAGAATTGATTCTTTCAATTAATTTATTGGTTATAAACCAGCATTTAGCCAGTCCATGTATCGATATTATGTAATCATAATTATGAGTTTTTTCAGTCTATTTTATTTGTCTGTTTTTTATTGGCCAGGGCTTCCAATTGATAAACTTATAATTAATAGAACTACCTGCAGTAGTTTTTGAGATTATTGTAACTAATATAAACAAACATTATCTCTGCATTATATGTGCAGTCATTATAAAATATAAAATAAATAAATGTTTTTTAACAATACGACATGTATATTATTCTTATATAATATAATAACTGAGTAATAAAAATAGTCAAATTTATGTGTAAATTTTGAATACCCTAATTGTTTTAAATATATTGTGTAACCAAGAAGCGCATTATTATGGGCAGTACAACCTTCAGACCACCGGTGCTTATATTCTTTAATATTGGCTGGCGATATTTACCAATATTTATCGCATTAATATGAAACCATTATATTATTTTGTTTATGCTAAATATTCAACTATTACATTATACTACGTTCCAAAAAAACGTGTAATTTGAAAAACGTTTTTCTGTATTAAAGTTATTAAACAATGATATTTTTACTCCATTTTCAGATTCTTTCTAGTTGTTTAATTTTGTACAACCGTCACTGTTCAATCTCGTATCGAACCACTTTTATTACATCGAGCCATAATAAAAAGATTACGAGGAACATGGAATTATCGATATTCCACAAGTTTCATATCAACTTGTTGCTTATCAAGTACAACTAAAATGGGCTAGATAATTTTTAAATACATATTAAATTTAATAATAAGACATTTGCCTTAAGAATTTTTTCCTTATATAATTAAAATTAGTTTTTCAAATCGTATTTAATTAATTCCCATATAAAAAATATAGATGTAAAATGTTTATAATGTTTATAATGGAATGAAATTAAAAATCATATTGAAATATTTCCTGTTTATGATGAAGGAAAACAGATTAATATATATATAATAATCTATATATAATTATATTGTATTATATTGTAGATTTTTGCATTGAATCCATTAAATATTCTATAATTAGATTTAAAATTAGTTCACTGATACGGTCAGATTTGCTACTGATCGTGACAACGGGAAATATAATAATATATGTTCTTAGCATATTAACAAATTTACAACTTATAAATCTTACATGTATTTTATAAAAACTCTTCTAAAATATTTTTCTACATTCAGTAATATATTAAGGCTCGCATACCAAATTTGTTAATCTTTTACCTTTTGCGGATATTGTTATGTGTAAAAATATCTAAGCCATAAGGAAAATGTTAACAACGAAGATATATTCTTATGGAAGAATATTTCCTAAAGGCAGAAGTAGGCAAAAACCGGGGCAAATTCTCGGTTAGATATCAATTTAGTATTGTGACCCCGTGGATAGATTTTAAAAAGCACCTGAAAATTATGCAACCGCTCCATTTATTTGAGAGCTGTGGAAAACTTCATTGATATAAACATGTATTGAATGTAAAAGTAAGTTACCAGCGTGTTTTTTTCCAAAATGTGAGTTTTTATTATGAAAACATGGTTATATCGGATATATGGTTATATATCCTTTATTCCGAGTATCGTCTATCGGGAGCTATAAATTTTCCCAATTTCCTAGCAATTTCTAAAATCCAAAGTACTTCCTTACTGGAGCAAACTTTGTTTCAAACTTTAAAATGACCATTTTTTAGCCGTTGGAACTATTCGCGGTACGTCCATTTACCAATACATTCAATTTTTAGCCTTTCATAAATGACGGCGTTATCAGTGAATCCCATGCAGAAAAGTCATATCACATGTATCATAATAGCTTGCTATATATCTGTGAACAACTTTGCAGTATTAAATTTGAGCATTTTTTTCGGTGTCATTTATTTTATCGAGCCAAGGCAAGATAAGTTTCCAGCTCAATAAATTTCCTTTGTTGGAAGCGCTACTGTTAATTAATATTCTGAGAATTACTATATATATATATTGTGACGAGCGTCACAAGGCGCCCGCGCCGACTTGTCCAGGGAAAAAGACGACGCGCGCGCCATCCCGTGGACCGTGCTCGGCACGGTCCCCCTCCTCCCTGTTCATCCCGCACACGAACCAAGAGCCATGCCTCAGATTGTTACACATCAACATTGCTGAAGAAATAAGAGATATAAATAAATAAATAAAATGAATAAATAAAATAAATAGAAATAATTAGAAATAAGATAGATGTAAATAAGTTAATAAGAACCAATAATAGCATAAATTAGGGATAATTAGAAACAACAGACATAAAATATGTAATAAGAATAAATAAAAGAATAAATTCGAGAGATAGTAATAGATAATAGCGATAATTAGAAATACTTAGGATAAATAAAATAAATAGAAATAATTAGAAATAAGAGTAAATAATAGGCATAAGTTTTGCTTTGATCCATTGCGATCTAATGATTATTACATGTAAAGTATAATGGAAATTTTTGGTATGAGAAAATCAGAATCGAATAGATTTTAATAATAATCGGGATGAGTTGGCGAATATTTTGTATGTTAATAATTGATTCTTTTTGCTCATTGCCCATCAAAAATAACATCATAAATTCTTATTAAAATTTAAGAGCGAACAGAGATATCGTACAAGGGTTACCTCAATAAACAAGCATATTTATCAAGTTTAGTCACGTCGTTTAAATGTACACAATTAATACTCAATAATATATATATATGTATATATATATATATATATATATATATATATATATATATATATATATATATATATATATATATGTATATATATATATATATATATATATATATATATATTTATATATATGTATATATATATATATATATATATATATATATATATATATATATATTTATCTATCTTTATTAAATAGAATATATTATTATCAGCTTGTGGCAACTCATACTGTAAGTTTATTCTTGTATCTGTACAAAGGAAACTTCAGGTTTTCTTGTTCAATGCAAACGTTCATTTTCATAATCCTTTGGAATTTTTTTTTCAAGAGACAAAATTAAAGCACTTCTTAGAAATAATTTATCATAAGATTATATACACATATTGCAATGATATAAAGTTTTTTCCAAGTATATATACAAAAATACAATTTCAATCTATCTACCAAAGCATTAAAATTATATGTGGAAATGTCATATTCTGTATACATGTGTTAACGTTGTTATAAAAAAAAATTAGATGAAACAAAATTTAAGTAACATTTGTGAATTGATAAAACAATCAATTTTATTAATTTAGTTAATTAGAAAGTTAAGTCTATAATATATTTTTTTTAATTCTATTTTCTCAATACTGTAATTTCATGGAAATTAGCGAAAGATTTGCGTAAATATCAATACAATTGCGGAGTTATAAGTTTTATCATCCCACATTTATGTTATAAATTGAGAGTCTTCTAATTTTTCATGTAATACATTTTTTTTTTGTAGTTTATTAGCAGTAATAATAATGAAAAAATAATTAACCTTCTTTGACTAATATAATTTTGCACGATACTACAATAAAATCACGAATTTTCAATATTTATGTAGTTTCAATTTTTTTTATATATTTTAGAGACGATTCTTTATAAGCGCGTTTTCGGCGCGTCACGACCGCGGTCGGCCGTCGCCGGCAGCCGCCGAACTTTCCCCCCTTTTTCCCTCCTTCTTCCCTGCGAGCAGCGAGACGAGGAGCATTGCCTCGTTGGCCGCCTAAAAGAGAAGAAGTAAGAAAGAAAGTGAGAAGAAAGTAACAGAGATAGTGAGAAGAATGAAGAGAGATAGTAAGAAAGGAAGTAAGAAAGAAAGTGAGAAGAAGTAAGAGAAGCAGGAAAGAGAAGAAATTAAGAGAGATCGTGAGAAGAATTAAGAGAGATAGTGAGAAGAAGTAAGAGAAGGAAGTAAGAACGGAAGTAAAAAAGAAAGTGAGAAGAAGTAAGAGAAGAAATAAGAGAGAGAGAGAGAGAGAGAGAGAGAGTGGAGCCAAAAGAGAAAGAACGGGCAGAGCCGAGGAAGCCGAGCCGACAAGAAGGGCAGCCACAAGGGCCGATCCGGTGAGCTGGAGAGAGAGACAGCAGGACGGACGTCAGCGGACAGCGAGTACCCTGGTGAGCGGTGAGCATCCACCGCGTGTGTTTCCCTCCCCCGTTTCTCCCCTGTGTTCCCTGTCCCCTCTTCCCATTCCACGACATCCTCCCCCGGGTTCGGTGGGCGCGTCGGGGCGCGGATCACGGTCGGAACGCGTCGAATGCGGGACCGGATTAAGATAGGCGTGCACGGATTGTGAGCCACCGGACAGTGTAATTCAGTAGTGCAATAAAGAGAAAGAAAAAAAGGAGGATTCCGCGTTGTTGTGTTTTTTTTTGTCTTGTGATTTGACGCCTTTCCCTCCCAGGCCGGCGGGACCCCCTCTGCAGCAAAGGAGGTAAGTGAGTGGAGGTAAAAATAAAGTTTTTCTTTTGTGTGTGCGCGACCTCACCCGGATCGAAATAAAATTCAATTTTCGGAGAGCGGATCGCGGCATCACAATATATATATATATATATATATATATATATATATATATATATATATATACATATATGGTTTGTGTAAACTACCTTTACAGTGAAAGATATGTTTGAAGGTGATAAATAAATAACTTGACGACAAATATTCATATTCAACTAAAACTATTTATTGAATCGTAAAACAGGGCAGAAAAAATCTCCACTCCGTGAGGAAAAAGTCAATTAACTGTATAAAAATAACAATCAAATAATATTGAGCTGTGCCAAAAGCACTATAAACATATATATATATATATATATATATATATATATATATCTACTATATTATTGAATCAAACAAAAATTACTATAATACATACGCGCGGCAAAAGGTCACCTTCTACATACAATATGTAATGCTTCTCTCTCTCTCTTTCTCTCTCTTACCATCCAATCACTCTGAGGGTTGATGCGCCACACAAATTATTCACGCTGGCATCGTATCATTAAACGGCACACATGTGCAAGATTTTCCGCACAAAAAAACTATGGCACAAGTTCTCTGGTCTAAAGGGTTTTTCAAAGGATGTATACCTACTTGTATGAAAGCTTTTGAGTGCTGTCTTCTCCGCGCGGACAAGCGTTGTTTCCTCGAAATTAGAGGAGATATTGTTGGGCGCTAATTTAAAAGGAAATAGCCCGGTTTATATTATAGGATAGCCCTATAGTTGAAGGGGGACCTTCGCCAGAGTAGAGAATGCGTGAGATCCATCGGCGGTGAGCAGATGTGCGCTTGAGTTCTTGTGCGACGGTAAAGACAGATAGTCCATGCGATAGTCCTAAAGGCGCGTACCCCGTTTATGACAATCTTTCGGGCAGGACGTGTGGAACACAAAGCATTTTATTTTTCAGTGTCTCCACTTTACTCGTTCTTGGAGATGTTGGAGATAATCATTTAACCATCGTTTCCAAAATTATGTGCATACACGCTGCGACAGTTGATATCGGGCTAAACGATTCTCTGGCGCAGCTGGTGGCTCCTGATCTGGAATAAACCGTGACGTCTCTCCTATAAGGAAGTGGGCAGGTGCGAAAGCATTAAGATTTTCAAGATCAAAATTCAATTGACCTAGCGGACGAGAGTTCAGGCAAGCCTCTATTTCCGCTAACTCTTTAAAAGTTAAGATATCTTCACTGAACGTTCTTTTCAAATCATGTTTTGCCCATCTTACTCCTGTTTCCCAAAACCCTCCGTAATGTGGTGTTATAGGGGGAATGGAAGTCCAGGTAGTTTTGTCGATTACAAGAGCGGCTGCTGCCGTGAGGTAGAATTGAGAGGCAGCAGTAAACATGGCTTGAAGCTCCGTATCCGCCCCTTTAAATGTTGATGTGTTGTCGCTATATTGGTTATAGCAGACGCCTCTCCGACTCACGTATCGTCGATAAGCCGCAATAAATGCCATGGTGGTAAGGTCACTTACGAACTCCAGGTGTATAACCTTGGTGGTGAAACATACAAAGAGTGCTATATATTCCTTATAATTGCGGTAGTCAACTCCCCTTTGTAGTGCGTAATTGAAAAGGGCCGGTATACACCTGAGATTGTAAAAGGCTGAGCGGATGTTACACGGACCGCAAGTCACTGGCCTATTAGCTAGAGAGCAAGCCGTGGCTTTGTTCGCTGACACGTAATGCAACTGCGGATAATGCTTTGGAACAGTTGTTTTCTGCCTAGTATCCATGCGTGCTTCATTAGAACATTCGACGTCAGGGTTGGCCCACCATGAAGAGTTAGTCTATGAGCATATCATACTAGTAGGCAACTCAAATTTGAATGCCGTGGCAAGATCACTGGGTGCTTACGGTAATACGAGAGCTGCGAGTGTGAGAGGCGACCTCCAACGCGCATAATTCTATCCTCTTTTCCCAATAATGGATTTAATTTAAACAATGGACTACTCTTAAGCTAACATTTACCAGCTTTGAATAAATTGATCTCGTCTTTGAAAAAGGTTGATTGCGCTAAGCGTATTACAGAGACACTAGTGGTGGTCATTTCGGATACGGTAAGATTGGCGGGCAACTTAATTATTCCATTTTTACGACTGCGTAGCTTGTCTAAAGGTCGTAAGCAATAAGCCGTAATTCACAGCAATCTCGTCAAGGTTGAAAAACGAGTAAGCATATAGGACTCTGTTGATTGCGTTTGCATGTGCAATATTTGCACCGTCGCTGGCGCCTGCGGCCAATATTCAGATGACCGCAATAGCCGTTATGGACCATGCCACCATAAACCTAGTTTACGTAAATTCTATGAAGTTGCTCCATGCGTAGTAATGTCTGCGGGATTTTTCTTAGTGGGTACGTGCGTCTAGGTTGCATTTGGTAATTGCGTTTGGATATAGGAGATACGATTTGCCAGTAACGTTTTCCAGTGGCTCGGATGCTTATTCAACCATTGTAAAACAATCTTGCTGTCCCACCACAAAACTATTGGAAGTTTTTCAATAAATTCGAGCGGCTTTAAATGCTCTATTAATTTTACTAATGAGGTGTCACCATATAGCTCCAGGTTAGGAATGCCAATCGTCTTTACTGGAGCTAACTTGGCTTTTCCTGCCAACAAAGAAACTCTACAGTTTTTTTTATTATCTTACACTCGAAAATATAAGCGCGCGTGAATTTCACGCACGTTATTTCCAGACGTGCCTAACCATCGGTCGATTGTTCAGCTTGGTAGCATCGAAAGTGAATCACAATAATGGCGCCATCGTTCACGCATATTTTTGGTAAATCGAAGTCCCAACTACTTCTAGCGGTCAATAAATCTTGCATCAATACCTTCGCTGTTATTGTGATTGGAGACAATCATTCTAGCGGGTCAAAGAATCGCGAAATATTCGACAGTACCTTTCTTTTCGTTCAAGTGTCAAAATCACTATCAATATTCAGTGTGTTGAACTTGTACATGTCTTCAGTGGGATGCCAGTCTACCCCTAACGTTTTGACTGCATCTCCCTATTCAATTTCCTTTGATATGAAAATTTTGTTTTTCACTTGGTTTAACGGAAAAAGATTTAGGTGATTAGCCCAATTGTCGAGTTCAACACCGGCTGATGGCCAGATTTCAATAAGTTCTTTTCGTTTATGAATGGCGATCAGAAGATCGTCCGCTCCAATAGAAGTGTCGTCTACGTATGTTTCGTTTTGTAAACAGCACGCACCCAACGGAAATCGATTACGTTCTATGTTAATTGTTTTAAGGTCCATATTACTAAATACGGCGAGAGCTACGCGTATTTGCCGAAATATGCTAACGATGTCGGTAGTAAAAATAAATCTAAATCGTTTCCAATTTAATAATATTATATAGAGATCACGCTGGAGGGCAAGCCTGACCATCTAATAGTTATTTAAACAATGACTCTCACGCGTTCGCCGTGACGCATGAAACACCACACGAATTTTTGACATATTTATGACCGTATTTGGGAGATATCAGACGTTGGTATTAGTCCGCTCTGCATGGGAAATGCGCGTCATGTATCCGAATTCCTCATATAGGGATATAAATTCTCGGTACGCACATTCTAATACGGATTCTTGCCGAAAGCGACGGTGAATAGAACGGAGAAACTCAAGGGCTATTTGACGGGTTTCAGCTCCGACATCGCGGATCTGCGGTTTACAGGCATATGAACAACATATCGACCTTACGTGAGCTTATGTCACGTACGTGCATATTATTTAAAAATTTTTCACAAGCCTCCTCTTCAGGAGTCAAGCAATGCCTATTTTGTGGCAATTCTTCGAGCACCCAAAACTGTTCCATGTATTCCTGCAAATTATTCCGGGGCGCGCCCTGTAACGTGTATATCGACGTTTCAACTGTCTGCCCCGCCTGCCGTGCGGGAAGATATTCTACAGGCCGAGAAAGGATTCAGCCTAATGTAGTGTTCTGTGCGATTAATTGTAAGCCCATTAAATATTGCAACACAGGGCGAAGCAATTGGCCATATATATCGGCTCCTAAAATAATATCAATAGATTCCGACATATAGACTTGCGGATCGGCCAAACCTAATTCTTTAAATTGATTGAAATTTACGTCTATTATATCGCGCGAAGATAATCGGGATTAAGGCGAGGTTGAATGAGTGATTCGCCATTAATATTAGACATTGGGTATAAAATAGCTTGCACTGAAAAATTAGTCCTTCCGTGCGAGAATCCAGGGCTGGCACCTCCTACGTCAGTTAAAGGGATTTTTGCAAGCTTTCTTGAGCCCTAATAAATGGGCTGTTACTTCAGTCATAAAGGATCCCTCCGATCCTTGATCTAATAGCGCATCAATCCGTGTCCGTGTCCCTTGCGGCCCAATTATTGTGACCTGCGCGGTAGCGAGGACGACCGCTTGTTCAGGTACGCTCCCCTTAGGAGTAAGAGTATTTATACCTGCGGAGGGGACTCTTATCGTCCGGAGCTCTACCATCTACTGTAGTACTTCCCTACCTTAGTGTCCTATTGGTATAATGAATGAGAGAGTGATATTTCTTTCTGCATGTAAGACAGCAACTGGCTGAAGGATATTGTCTAAATTTATGACGGCCGAAACAGTTATAAGAGAGGTATAATCGACGGAGAGGTTATAAGAGAGCTATAAGCGTAACACATACTACGATTTCGCAATACACTCCGGACATTTAGCCAAGGTATGTACTTTTAAACACAGTGTACATTTCGGTACCTCATTCTTATAGGGTGGTCGTGAACTAGCGTTCAATATCTTCCGTGGAGCAGCAAATGGTTTATTGCCTACTGTATAGGACTTTTTTCTCTCCCTTGTTATTGGCATGTAAACTATCATACTTAAGATGTACGGTCTCATTTCTAAGAAATTAGACAACTGAGTGAACGTTGACAAATACTTTTGATGCACAGCACTATCGAATTGCCTACTGGAGTACGGCTCCGCCCTCTAGAACCTAATTCTGATTTTCAAAGCTTGCGGGATTCAGTATGATATCGTGCATTTATTATGAACACTAACCAGATATTCCAGTGTTCTACCAGCGTATTCATATTTACCAGCGCTCGAACAATACACTGAGCCTCGTCGATAAAGGTTCGCAATTCCGTTGCTGACTCATGTTTTAAATATCGTAAATTAAGCAGTGCATTTATGTGATTTGAAACCGTGAAAAGAGAATTGTAGAAGCGGGCCTTCAACACCTGCCACGTGGAAGTGTTGTTCGCACTTATAGTTGAAACCTATTTTACTAGATCTGCCGTAGGACCCTTAAGACACGTTTTAATGTAGTGTAAATTTGTTGAGTTCTCGATTCGTGGGACGTTGTGAACGAGCGATATAAAACATCATAAAAACTATCATTTTTTCCGAAGAAATGAGGCAGATTCAATTTAGGAAGTTTAGCTGGAGAAGGATTGAAATCGTGTATATTTTCATCTTGTCTATCTGCTCTATCGTCCTCTTTAAACGTAGCTTCTAGCGTCAACAAAAAATCTAATATATCCTCGGATGATGCTTGTGGCTTCGAAACCACGTCGTTTACTATATAGTTGTCAGTCACGGCTTCATCATCCGCAATTATTTCTGCATGCGTTGCGCGGGCTTCAATCCAAATTTTGCTGACAGCTTCGACTCGCGACCTCACCCTATTGGTATTTAACGCTTGACGTGGCTTTTCTTTGATTCACGTATTCATTAGATTGATTTCGGGCACGTGCTTGGTTTATACTAATGACCAATTGACAAGTGACCTTTTGAATCGATGAAAATAGTAGGAATAACACACTTGATTATTCGCCTCTACTTGAACACACAATCCTCAGCCGGGGTACTAGAAAAAGTTAACTAATATACTGAGAACTACTAAATATATATATATATATATATGTGTGTGTATATATTCAATCGCGAAACGAGGGTGGGGAATAAAAAAACTCCACTCAGTGAGTTTATGCAAGTTTATGCATAGGTTTTCCCCGCTTTACAGACAGAACCCTGGGTAAGCGCGTACTGGATAGGCTAGGGAAGAATTACGGTTATGTTAGTTTGTAAGCTGAAAATGAAGCACTAAAAAAATAAATATATATATATTATATAATATAATATAAATTTATACACAGGATTACAGCATATATATTACGTTGTCAAATATCTCCCTTCTGTCTTTTTATCTTATGAATTTCGCGGCTATGTACAAAGCATTACAGATCTCGTATATGGCAATACTATACAATATTTGAACAGTATTGTCATACCGTACGAAACGACGCTATCCATGATTAGTTTGGATATTGCGTACAAAAGTTATAGACGTGTAAATATGGAGTTCACTAACGCCGAAATTCAGGCTATTTTAAAGTTTTCCTTCGTCAAAGGCAAATCCGCTCAAGAAACGTTCCGTGAGATTAATGGTATTTTGGGGAGATGGCACGCTATTACTTTGAGCCGCAGAGGAATGGTTCGACAATTCAGAGCCGGTGAAAACGACACCATGGATAAGCCAGTCAGCGGAAGACCTGTGATGACAAATACCGATCAAATCATGGAAGTTATCGAGTGAAACCGGCATGTGGCATCTCGTGACGTCGCCAAGGATATGAGACTTAGTCACCGAACCATTTTACACTATCTGCAGATGGATGGATACAAAAAAAGCTTGACGTTTGGGTGCCGCATGATTTGACGCAAAAAAACTTTCTGGACCGAATCAACATCTGTGATGTGCTGCTGAAATGGAACGAACTCAACCAATTTTTGAAGCGGATGGTGACTGGCGATGAAAAATGGATCACATACGACAATATCAAATGAAAACGGTCGTGGTCCAAGACGGGTGGACCATCCCAAACTGTGGCCAAGCCGGGATTGACGGCCAGGAAGGTTTTGCTGTGTGTTTGGTGGGATTGGAAGGTAATCATCCACTATGAGCTGATCCCATATGGCCAGACGCTTAATTCTACCATCTACTCTGAACAACTGAACCGCTTGAAGCAGGTGACAAGATGCATCAACCAGAAGCGTCCACAATTGGCCAACAGGAAGGGTGTAGTTTTCCACCAGGACAACGCCAGACCACACACTTCGTTTATGACTCGTCAGAAACTATGGGAGTTCGGATGGGAGGTTTTTTGTTGAACGTCCTTAGTGGTGTAATGTTGGACTCAAAAGAGGCTTGTGAAAAGTGGCTGTCCGAGTTCTTCGCAAATAAGGAGAGGGTTTTCTACGAGAGGGGTATTGTGAAGTTTCCGTCTAGATGGAAACAGATTATCGAACAAAAAGGTGTATATTTGAAGTAAACTCGACCACTGTAATACTTTTTATAAAGGATTGAATGAAGAGCCAAAAGGCGGAAAGGAGATATTTGACAACCGAATATAATGTTGTCGAATAGAATCTCTATTATCTGATCAACTAAAATAATAGATTAAATGAAGGTTGAAAGCTTTAATATAATTGCACTCAATTGTTTCTATTTTGTTTGCAATTCTCTTTAAATAACGAATCGCATATTTTTTCATTAGTAATTGATATGCAATAATAAAAATATGATTTTCTTAAGTGAAATATAATGTGAATTTTGTAACTTTCGTTTCTTTTCTATTTTTGAAAAAAGTATTTTTTGATAATTATTCCTTTTACTATTATTGATAATTTTACATTATGAGGTATGCCCTTTAAGCTTTCGCACTAGTATTTTTTTAGACTAATCTTATAGCGATCGATTCACATTAACCAAAACACGCCACCTGAGGTACAAAAAATTTCTGCATAATTCATGTCATTCATTCAACAAAGGAAATACATTTCTAATGTCGTCTCTATTGGCCTACTCTTATACGCGAAGACAGCCGTATATTTATAGGAATACCCCGCCAGCATTTTCATTTTTACGTATTTTCACCGCGCCTTATACAGGCAACGCGGAAAAATTTGAAAGTAGACCTTTATCCGTGCTGTATAGAATCACAAGTGAGACAGAGAGGGAGAGCCGCCAGAAAGAGCGGAACGGGAAGTTGGATAACGTAGTACGATCAGTATGATTTCCTTCCTGGTCAACTTCAGGATACCTACGCCAGTCTTGCTCGAATCTGTTGAACCGAGCAATTTACACCCGTGCTGTTGCTCTCTTGCGATTCTATTCATCTTTTACCCTCTTACTCACTCACACCTTCTGTGTCTTCTACTCTTTAGCCAACGAACGCACTATGTGTTGCTTTTTTATCGTACAGTGGAGTTGCTGCGCTGAAAATATGCGAAGAATTCAAGCGTAAATATTTAGATAGCCGCAGACTCGATGACGTTTTTAATTGAAATTGGTCGTCTGTACGTCAATGTATCCCATGCGAGTTAGAAGTATGAAGTCTACCGTATATTTGTGTCCAAGAATCCAAGCATATCTTTGTTAAGCGTCAAGTTCTATATATATATTGTAACCTATTAATCTTATCTGATTATATGTAACTTGATACGTAATCGTATCTCGTCCGGCCACTGTTTCTCGTAGCAATTGTAGCTAAGTTAAGGGGAAGGGGACGTGGAAATAAAAGAATGAAACATATAGTTCAACAATAATCACTAACTTTTATTGACGCGGCGAATAATTCCATTATATACAGGGTATATACACGGTGCCTTATCCCGAGCGGGTTCTGCGACATCATTATCCATGAAGTAAGAAATTATAACCGCGCACTCGGGAGACGGGGAAAAGTGGAACGCTAGGGGATTACACGGCAATTCCGAGCATGAGCGCGCTACATTACGGCGCCGACAACAACGGACGCGAACATATATCTAATATTAGAATATAACGCTACTTGCCTTAAGCTGACGAAGATACTGTCGCTGACGAAGATGCTGTCGCTGACTCCCTCTCGCTGCTCTCTCTCTCTCTCTCTCTCTCTCTCTCGATTTAGCTATCCGTGCAGTAGAGTAAAAAAACGTCAAAATAGAAACGTACTCGTCCTCTCGTGGTAAGTGATATCTTGATCAATTAGGTCTCGAATGACAACAAAAAAAAACTTTTTCTTATTTTAAACAAAATCTCGTTCGTGTTCATATAAGTTGTACGTACGTTGTTTGTGACTCGATACAATTCAAGAACTTATACCTAATCTATCCTAACTAATCCTATAAATATTTTTATTTTCTTTTCTAGTCCTATGTTATCTTATTAATTCTAACCATTATACTATTCGGCTTTCGGTGTGTTGTTTTTTTGTGTATCCTATTCTATTCTATTGATCTTAACTATTTTATATTTCCACTTTCAATGTATATCTTTCTCTGGTGCTATTATATTCTATAAATCTTAACTATTTTACATTAAACCTATCGTTAATTTGAATTTATTCTTCTTGCGTTCGTCTTCTTCTATTATTATTCGTTTTGTCAAGCTCTGCGAGGTGTTCAACAATGTTTTTTTTTTCTGTCGCGTGTGATGCGACTCTGGCATCGTCCTCTTGTTTTGGTTGTCTCTCTGGATGTTGATAAAATGGTGTTCATTATTAGTGGTGGGTTAATAAATCGTATTTGGCTTCTGAAGCAGCGTTGCTGGGCTACGCAAGTAGTTTTATGGGTGAGCCATTGTCTGCTCGTTTTCAATGGTTTAAACCAACTCGTTCTCGCCCGCCAAGGCTGCGCCATTTGTAGCGTTCTCATACTAGTGATAATGATGTCAGTAAATAATGGATGGATATGGACATGTGGTTGTGTGTGAGCATTCTGCCGTGTAGTAATTTCGGTAGGTCGCTATATGTATTTTAACTAGTATTTCGCGGAATTTCTATTACTTTCACATGGATTCTTACATGGACTACTAGGGCATTTTGATAGCGAACTTAGCGCGGTAGGGATGATTCTAATTAAACGGGACATGGTATGGCGATGGGGGTATAGTTTATTTGTTAATGTAAATTCTCGCTTCCGGTAGGACCATTATAACAGGTTGCAATCCCTGAGCTAGAGCGCCTATGACCTCTTTTATGGTTTGCGCTACATTATGCACGACTGACGGATTTGCGGCAGGCTGCTCTTCTTTAGACTCTGCCATGTCCTCTCCTTCTGCGCTATATGTTGCATCCTAACGCGTCGCCTTTATCCTTTTTCCCGACTGCGTGTCGCGGTCGCTCTCCCCTTCTCAACACGTAGCGGTCGCTTTTATTAGGGCTTCTCCCTTCACCTCTATGTTGTCTAGGTTTAAGCATATTGTTTCTCCGGGTCTGCACAACTCTTCGATCACTACCGCTTTGCGTGGTCCTATGCATCAACCTACCCATGATATCAGTTCCCATACATGTCTAAGGGCCTTCAATATTTCTTTGGGTCATGAGACCGGCCGGTGCTCTGTGTGATATCTATGTATTTAACATTCTGGGCAGTGTTTTATGTACTTGTATACATCCCTTCTCATTCTGGGCCAGTAGTACAGTTGGCATATTTAGTGTATTGTTTTGTCTACGCAGAAATGTCTTGACGTAGAGGTTCTGTAGCACTTGTATAACACACTTTTCCTGTCATTAACTGGTATTACCAGTTTCCAATCATCAGGGTTTTCGGCTATATCGTTAGAGAATGTATTTGGTCGGTGTTTATACATTCCATCGCCTCTGACTATCCAGTCTGGAGGTTTTCTGGATGATTCTGTATTTCGCTCCTTTCGTACCAGGAGTCTTTCTCTAAGGACGTGAGGATGGCGGTAGGAGATTTCTCTGTTTCAGCGGGTCGTGAAAGTGCATCTCGTACGTAATGGAGCCCTATTGTTCGGTGTATAATAGCCATGTTGTGCGTTTGTAGTACTGTTGCCCAACTTGCTAGGCGGTCCGATTGATTTTTGAACGAGTGCAATCACTTGATACTACTATGGTCTGTAATGACTGTGAATCCCACTTGCGTAAGCAATAGGATGCTCTTCTCCGTTATTTTCTTGACTAAATACTACTCCGAATGCGTAGTTGCTTGCGTCAGTTTGCAAAACGTATGGGCTGTTTTGCGTGGGTCAAGCTAGCACAAGCGCTTTCGTAAGCAGGATTTTTAGTTTGTCAAAGGCGTCTTGTTGAGCCTGCTCCCAGTGCCATTTAATGTTCTTTTTAACTATTCGTGTCAGTGGTAATTTTATGTCCGCTAGTGACTCGATAAAGCGAGCATACCAGCCTACCATTCCTAAAACGGCCCTCAGCTGCTTTAGATTTGTTGGCCTCGGGTAATCACTTACCGAACAGATCTTCTCCGGATCCGTAAGCAAACTGTTCTCGTCTAAATGTATCATAAATATTTAACTTCGGGGCAGCAAAACTCGGATTTCTCCCTATTAATCTGAAGCCCAACCTCATTAAGGCGGATGCGCACCGCTGTAAGTTCTTGAGTATGCTGCTCAAAAGTTCTACTAGCGATTAGAATATCGCCCATGTAGAAGAATACGGTCGGCTGCCACTGTGGCCCGAATATGAGGTTCATACTTTGTTGAAAAGTAGCTGAGGCGTTCGTCAGCCCATATGATAGGCGACTATATTGGAATAGGCCCCTTTTCTGTACTGTGAAGGCGGTAATCTATTTACTGCATTCGTCTAAGGGAATCTGATGGTATGCTTGACTAAGGTCTATTCAAAATTCAAATTCAAAATCTGATCTTTCCATCTTTCTTTGGAACGATTATCGGGCAACTGCTCGATAGGATTTTTGATCTTTCTATTAAACCCTCTGACAGCAGCCTGTCAATTTCGTCGTGTGCTTGTTTAAGCAGTCGGTCTGGTATACGACGTAATCTTTGTTTCATTGGGCGCTGCCCCTGAACATCAATGTGATGTGGCTGCATTTGTGCAATTGGGAATGTACCGCTCGGTGTTTGTATTGTTATCGGTGGTTTAGCACCTGCTTCAGCACTTTGTCTGTTCTTTTTCGGTGTCACGAAGTGGAGTCCTCTCGTAAGGGGTGTCAAGGTTGACTGCATCTTCTTGTTCCGTTATGCATTTCCGGGTGTTTGTAGAGGCTGCAGCGCGGGCAGTCTCGCGTCGTGACTATAGGTCCAGTAGGGTCTATCGTCATCACGCCGTGGTTCGCTTTTTGCACTTGATCTTTATGTTCCATTGCGTTCGTTGTTTTTATGCCACGCACGATTGTCATATCGCTCGTCTCTGTTCGGCGATGCTCGTCTATTATATGTCGGGCTGTATCGCACCGGTGTTGGCGATCGCGAGTATCAGTCTCGATCGTGGCATCTGGGTGGTGCTGGGTTTCTATTTTCGTAGTGGTGAGATGGTGTTAGATTTCGAGTGGGGCTCCGATAGGTGACGTTGGGGGAATGGTACCTTGGTACCTTCTGCGTTGAATATCGATTATTACGGGTAGCTGATAGGGAATGGACTCTGGTGGGTGGTGTTGGTGAAGGGAATCGGTGCCGACACGTGTTTCGTTCGCTTTCGTTCGCAGGGGCAAACGCCTCGAGAGTATGATGGTGTCGGGCTGTAGTTCCGACGTGGTTCTTTCCGTTTGTCACGGCAATCTGTTTTTTCGCTCGCTTTTTTTTCCTCGATTCCTTTTTGCTCGATCCTGCTGTTTGTGTTCTTATACATAAGGTAATTAGATATTTCTTGTTAGTTAATTTTACTTCATATATATCATTTAATTCAAATGATTGTTGCTCCAGTGTCTTGTTAGCCTTAAGTATGTTTTGGGCCTCAACATCGCAGGACTTCACATTTATGTCTACAAAATATGCTATATTATCACGACGATATTGAATAATATCTTTAGTTTCGATAATATTACTGTACTTGGGATAATTTGGTGCTGTACTTTTCCTATCGAAAATAGGATTTGAAAGGCCAGGTTCTTCGATTTCTGAGTCCACTTCGGAAAAACTTGGGCTACTATACTATAAAGATGAGCTTTCTTCATCGGAACCGGTAGTCGATGCATTATTATTTCGATATCATTTTTTGTTACTAGATGATAATTGTTTCTTTAGTTTGCTTTTCTGTAATCTTTCCCTTTTATTTACCGTAGCATTATCGTTTTTTATGGTTGTTGTTATAGGTACCTCTTCCTGTTTGATAATTTTGTTAATTTCTTGTTCCTTCTGTTTTTCTTTTTGTAGTTTCGTTTGTAAGCATGTAACAGCACTACCTTCCCTGAGGTAGGGACAGAATCACCTGTAATACCTTATAAATAAACTATTTCATTTCGATTTATATTAATATTGTCGGGGATGCACTATTCCCTTATAATATTTTCTTCGGACCCGGTATCTATTATAGATAAGTTTTTAGAATTAATTAAGGTGAATAATGCGCTAGCATTTATACAGGCGTTGGTATTCAGAAAGCTAATAGTCCTGTATATTAGATCATCCTATTCGAGATCTATTTCCTTTTTGTCTGTGGTTACTATTTGATTAATATAATCTATTATGCTTGCATTTGGAATAGAAAATTAGCACCTAGAATTCCATCCTACACAATTTCAAAGTTGTCCTCTACTACAAGGAAAATTACATAGTACGACAGGATTTTTAATCGAACTGTAGCTAGTGAGCTTATTAACTCGGAGGCTATCACCTTTAAGGTTATTGTACCTGTAGTATCAATGTTAATTTTGTGAGGTAACGTGCATATTTTTACGATATTTTCATGCGAACCTGAGTCAATCATAAATCTTGTAACCTGATTACCCAAATGATAAGTTATACAAGGTATATTTCTATTTATAGTGGTAGCAATTCTTCATATTGCTTCCTCTATTGTTGCTAGGTTTGTCAGGCGTACTGTAGGTCTGGGCGTTTCCTGCTGTGCGCTCGACGGGGAAACACCTCGACCGTTTCCCGATCTGATAGTTTGATTATGTTGCCACTTTCGGCTATCTAGAATCGTGTGTCCTTTGTTTTTGCAATAACTACAGCTTTTTTGTTATTATGGTATTCCCATTTCTCATAACTGACAATTTAGAGCGAATTTATTCTCGTTCTTCTGAGCATAAGCGGTCGAATTTTTCAATCGGTAACAATTATTTGCTTGGTGGCCAACTATGTTGCAAATCGGACAAATTATCTGACTTCTGCATGTGTTGGCGGCGTATCCCGTTTCGTAACATAGTTGACATATTTCTTCTTGCGAGCTACAATTATTAGCAACATGACCAATTTTATGACACAATTGGCAAATCGTATTATTGCTGCATTCTGGGGCCTTATGGCCGAGCTGATTGCATAATTCGCAAACAGGTCCTTCTGTTTGACATAGTAAGGCGCGTTTGTTTATTTTGTTATTATGGTCAGAGTTCTCTTTTCGATTCCTCAATGCGTATTTACCCTCTAGAATTCTTTCTATTTTTATAGTGTTTTTGACTATGTTTAATATATCGTCGGTATCTTCAAATTTATCTTCGATTTCTCGCTTTAAACCGTGCTTAACACATTCTACAACAATAGTTCAGTTTACCTTTTGAAAGTGTCATTTACCGTTCCTGTGGTAAACTTTTTCGTTTCTAAGATTCGTCGACCTAAATCGCGAACGTGATTAGCGAAGGTGATACCTTTTGAGAATCATGTCGAAATATATATATTTTTTATATAATCTTTACGCGTGTCTATGTTTTCGAACGTTTGTCCTTGCATAGATTTCTTAGCTCCCCCCTTTATTTTAGTCTTAATTAATATAATTAGATTCGCTTCTTGCGTGGCGTCTATCATCTCCATTGCCTCGCTGCATCCTTCAAAAAAATCGTCAATAATAACTCCCTTCCCGTCAAATTCTGGTACGACCCTTATGGCGTCCTTTATAGACATGGTTGCCACTGCCATTCTTTCCGCATACAAGTTACTGAGCTCGACTGAAATACCCGATCATGTTTTATTGAATCTTATTGTCGATTCAGAGTCAAAACTAGTAGACGAGCGCGCGATGGAAACTTCGTCTAAATCTCGTTCTACGTTCCTTCTTAATTCGCCCGGCAAAAAGGCTGTAATTTGGTTTTTGAGTTCTTGGCTCCCTTTTGCTCGATTTCGAGTAATGCGCTGTCCGGAAAACATAAAAAAGACAATTTCACTCCTTAATACTGAAGTTATTAAAAATTTCAATTAGATTTGCCATGTCTCGATTATCAATTGCCTTTTTAGCCTTTAAATTAATGAAGTTGTTGATACACGATTCAACGGAGCAAAGAAAGCAATTTTTTAGAATGTTATTTTCATTTTGCAACCCCTTGATAATTTTATTCTTTTTGTTAAACGTTTTCTCAGCGATGGAAATTTTGTGCTCAAAATATTCTAATATATCGTATGTAATTAAATTATTTTCCTTTAATATATTGAATTTTTTTATTACAAAACTCTATATGCCTCTGTATTTCCTTTTCGGTGTTCTTGATTTTTTGTTCTAACGCAACTATATTTTTATTATTGTTTAATACTACCATATTAAAATTGCTTTTATAGATTATTAATGTTTTGCTTGTTGAATTATATATGATTTTAATTTTAATTTTAATTTATATATATATAAATTTTTTTATTTTTTATTTGTTTATTTATTTATATTTTTATAATAGTATGTTTTATCATTTTATTTTACTATTATTAAGATATTTAGGATAGTTGGGGTAAAAATAAAATCGACTCGATACTTAGAGATAAAGAAAAGGCGCTTATATTCTCCTGTTGAGATACAGTTATTTGAAGTTAGTATTAAAAAATTCCAGGTCGAGTAATTTATCGAACAAACAGCTTTGATCTTTCCCGTTCTGATCCTCCGGAACGTTTTTTTCAGTGTCCGAAGCTGGTTGCGACGATCTTGGTAAAAGGATTGGCGACGGTGGCGGTGACGGACCCAATGTAAAGACCGGCGAAGGTGGTTGCCGTATTGTAGGCAAAAATGTCGGCGATGGTGGCGGTGATAGATCCAATGGGGAAATCAGCGAAGGTGGTTGCCGTATTGTAGGCAGGCACTGCACGCTAGTGGGATTAGGTACATCACGATATTATTTAATCTGAATAATGTAAACCGCTCAGCAGTTCTCCAAACTATTCAAGGTTCAGAGAGAACGAGCAAAGAGTACGCGCACGGCAAGGATTGAAACACAACTAAACTGCGTGCCATTTTGGTCCCACACATTTACCCGGTTTTCCGCTCGGGGCTTTACTAAGACAAAATTTACCCCCTATCTCTCTCTTTCTCTCTCACTCTCTCTCCCTCTCTCTCCCTCTCTCTCTCCCTCTCTGCGATTTTCACCTGGTGTCTCAGTCCCGAGACTCGCACTTGGCAGATGTAGTTCTGCCGGGGTTTCCCCGTCATTAGGGTGCTAATGCCCCTTATACCTAGCTCTTTTCAAAGAAAATGTTGTCTCTAGCATGAGTCTTACTATAAATTTATGCATACATATATACATATACAGCCGACAATATATGTATACTGCATTTTTTGAAATTAACAGAAACATTTGCTTTAAATTTTGACTTGTTCATTCTTGCTTTTTTGGCTCTCGGTGAAGTTATGGTCTTCCAATGCATGGATTGGCGCTTCGTTTCCAAATCGCAAGTAAAAAACCACAAACATTTTTGCGAGCTGCTTATTGTTCAATCGTGAGAATTTCTGGTACCATTTTTGTTCACACTTTTCGCATGTTCAAATTGTCACGTAAAATTTGCCGTACACATTCTTTATCAATGCCTACAGATTCAGCAACTGCACGAATACTCAATCGAGGATCAGACCGAATCAACTTAGCAACTCTTTCGACATTCTCATCCGTTTCTGATCTTGAAGGACGATCTGGCCGCGAATCATCTTCAACGTCTTGTCGACCATCTTGAAAATACTTAAACCATTCAAAAACACGATTCCTCGATAAACATTCACTGCCATACACTTTTTTCAGTAAATTATAGGTTTCGGTAGCGGTTTTTCCAAGTTTAAAGTGAAATTTAATTACAATTCGTTGCTCTATTATTACACTAACCATTTTTCCGGCAAAACAAAATAACAACAATAACGTAAATGAGGGTTATGATACAACGATGTTGTTTACACAAATGAGACTAACTGCATTCTGAAGAGGAAGTCTGAAACTAAACAGCTATTGGTCACTGTTGGTTGGCGCATGCGCACTCGTTCCACTGCAGCATCAGTCCCCTTATTTAATAGCCATTCCTCGCACACACATATGCATACATACCCATCCATACATATACACATACATAGTAGCTATATATATATATATATATATATATATATATATATATATATATATATATATATGTATTTGTTTGTGCGGGCCTGTGTAGGTATACAAGTGCTTGTACATTATTTCTTTAATATTCGTATACGCTTAGGAGAAAGTAAGACATAGGAAACGAGTCAAGGGCTTGTAGCGCACACGTATATATATATATATACATATATATATATATATATATATATATCATATATATTTACGACTTGCACATGTGTCCTCACTCGCCCCGTGCTCTCATTTTTCGTGTAGACGGAGTGCGCATAATGAAAATTATAATCAAAATACAATAATTATATAAGGGATTCAGAGAACACTATAAAGCATATAATCTAGAAATAAATCCTAATAAACGCGAAACAATACTGTTCCGTAACCCAATTAATAATTAGACTATCGAAAAAAGTATTATCCTCGTAATTTTATAGATAATTTCTAAGCGAGAGGCAGTTTTGTACAGCTATCGATTGTAGCTCAAAGGTATTGGTGCGTGATCGTATTAAGAATTCATTGTACCCTTTTTTATGGGTAAAATGGTTTTAATCATTATTATTATTATTATTTTATTTTATATATTAATGAGTGTTGATTTTGCATTCGTTATGATGTATTAGAATCTTATTATATTTATTAATTAATATATATATATATATATATATATATATATATTTATTAATTAATTATTATTCCCTTTATTAATTAGGAAAATATATATATCTATATTTTTTCTAAGCATTGTTTCCTTCTTTCATTTTAATATTAACGTTCATAGTTCAGATTTCTTTCATTATCTTCCCTTTATTTTAATTTTAATATTTGTTTTATATTGAGATTATCAAAATTTTAATGAATTTTGCGAGCTCTTAATTATCAATCTTTCAATATAAATTACTTAAAATATTATTTCAGTTTTGCAAATTATCAAAAATCTTATTATTTTTGCATGAGATCTTTTCAATGATTAAGTTTCGAATATACGATTAGATTATTTTTCTTTAAATCTTCTATTTCTATTACAACATAGCATATGTATTTTAACTATGACATTATCAATTGTTTCTCCAATAGAAATATATATTTTTTAGTATCAGGATCAATTCTATATTATACCATATCATATATGCTGCCGCAGAATGATTCAAATATTTTATTTATGATTTAATCTGAACGAGTGAGCGTCAAAACTATCAGTAACAATTTCGGATCAGTATTCAATTTTTTTGTGGCTTAATTAACGGTCTAAGAAGTGTGACCGAATTACTTTATTAACACCTTTTATACCAACACTTTCGCGCAATAGCAGGGATAGGATTGGTAGCCGTTATTTGGGACACGTAACCGGTTTCATATTACGATCCTATGGTGAATTTAACTTTGCAAAAATTGACCTACCGGGTTCGAAGCCTAAATCTGGACAACGATTAATATCACCCGTTTTGTCAGTGATCTTATCATCTTCAAGGGTCTGACGCACATCAAACGTCAGTGTCGATTGAAACCGTACCATACCAAGGCTCGTCCTCTCGAAAAAGAAACTATTTATAATAAATAAAAATATATAGGTAGATTGCTAAAATTTACTTTTCGAATGTTTATTTATTAATCTGATACAAAGAATGCGATACTTGTTAATACGCCGATTGAAGTGTACATAGCGAACGTTCTCAGCACATGGTGAGGCGAACATTGCTAGTATAAGAGAAAAAAAGTCGATAGTAATGTGATCCACTCCTCATCCGTACGGGGAAAACACAAAGGGTGTACGCGAGGAAACGAGGTGGTGTGCCGACATTCCACAAACGTGTGTGCGTGTGTGTGTGTGGGAGGGTGTATGCGTACATGTATATAAACGTATACAAATATATATATATATATATATATATTATAACCTCAGACACAGAGGTTAATACTTACAGTTCGTAGCTGTGTGCGTGAGCGCTTCCACGGCGCTGCTCGCCCGCTCTGCTGGGCTAATGCTATGGAAAGGGGACAGGGAAATGGAATTAACTCACGCCGTAGTATTGACGAGATTATAACAATGAAGTCGATTTCTATTGCTTTAAACCTTTATATATGACTTGGGTAACTCAGACACTAGTCACTTATCGCGGGTTCCATGACGATACAATAAATATTATACAAGTTCGCGTATCGCGATCACATTAAGTGCGGGGCAAAGGGGACAAGAAACGGGATGCTATAGTATGATATATATAATGACACGGGGGAACAACAGTACAATACGGAATAATATACTGTATAACCTACATGAACGGTGCAAACTCTACATACAACTGCATCTACTTAACCGCTACGCGGTACGCTGGGATCGCGGGTACATGCGTGGCGGCCAGCCAGGAGCCTAGCTGCACAAAATGTATAAAGCAAATAAACTAAGGGTATTTGCCGCCGAAGACGTGCTGCCCATGTACTTGTAGCTCACTGATGGCTGCTGCTGGCATCCGGGATCGGGGCGGCTGGGGGCGCTCGTTCTCTCTCTCTTATGCGGTTGCGTAAGAAAGTAGAGGGCCGCGTCGCTAGTTCTCTCTCTCTTCCTAGCGCTTTGGCTTGGCCGTGGCTAGCAACCGATGATGCTATCGGTGGCTCGTAATCCGTACACCGACGGCGGAGCTGTTCCTGCCTTTACCGTTCGCTCATACACAGATCGGGGTTGCGGCAAGGCTACGTCAGTGCGTCTGTCTCGGCACCTCGGGTTTACGCGCACGTAATTGTCACCTAGGCTCTGAGCTAGTTCTGAGTAAAGAGTAAAGAGCAAAGTTCTGACTCGAAAGTACGTCGATGCGACGGAAGCTTAAACAGTGACTTGACCTGAGTAACTTCGGTCGATGGAAAGAATAGGCGGGAACGACGAAAAACATCGATACGTGAAGTATAAGATTCAAAACCAAGCTCGATGCGCGGTGGCAGAAAGAACGCCGGAGAAGAAGTAAAGCTCCTTTTCGTGCCGCGTCCCTACGGTGGCGCTCCAAGCGTCCTCGCGGCTCGCGCGAACACTCGCGGTTTTAGCCGAACACTTTAACCTACAACCGCCGTTACAATATATATATATATTTGCATACGTTTATTACTTCAATATATAGTCTAAAGTAGGTTCACGCTCTTAAATTTTTTGTAGTTGGACTGCGCGTACAACGCAGTTTATCATACTTTTTTCTTTTGGTAAGTTGTGTATATAGAGTAGATAAAATATAAAGATATATATCTTTCTTATATACGGATTCTAGAGAGTGTTGTAAATACTGAAGTTTCGTATTTGGGCGGCAGAATACAATGTTCAAGTTAAAACTCAAACAACTTCAATGTGTAATTTCGTGTTCGCACTGTAAAATATGATGATTACATTTGTCGGTACGAATTCTATGGAGAGCTTCTTATTATACTATCCGAACACGAAATTTCAGTATTCCTTCTTAGACACCTTATGTAAGATGTGTATATAAATATACTAGCACCTCCCGTCTTGGCGTCGCCCGAGATAATAATTTACCAATTTCTGAAACAGTTCAATAATATCTAAGTGAAAAATAATCTGTGTATCATACTTCATACCATATCATACTTACTACTTTATAAAGGCAAAGTGTGTTTTTGTTTGTACACGATAGCCGAAAAAACTACTGAATCGATTGTTCTGAAATTTGACATATAGATTCTATATTATCTTGGGAAGGACATAGGATATGTTTTTTATTGAAAATCATTTTACTTTCATCAATAAATTAAGTTAATGGTTTTAACAATCAGTTCAATCAGCGGCTACTAGATGGCGTCTGGAATCACGAACATCAACTCAATGTAGTCTGCTTAAAGTATTAATACAAGACCAGCTCAAACGAATGTTCATATATAACTTCGGGATTCGCATCCTAAAGAAGGTATGACGTTAGTCGGTATTACCTTTTTTATTCCTCAGATTAATCTGACAATACACTCACACCTTATGGATATCTTTTGATTTTTGTAAATTTTATTTTCTCTTACGTGAGAAAATCTCTCTCTCTCTCTCTCTCGCTCTGTGTCTTTCTCTCTCCTTCTTTTATAAATTGGTTCTGTATGCCAAACATACTGAATATAGTTTGTGACGACAAATTATATTTTTCTTTTTATACATTATATTAACTTCAGAATTGTGACCAAGACTACGTTTTTTTTTTAGTTTGAAAAGAAGAAATGATGGCAAAACATTTTTACCAACCTCGAAATTATGTATACATAGATATATCGTCACTTCTGTATAAAACGTCAATGTTCATTGTCTGCTTAGAAAATATGCTATTCGCCATATCATTTTGCTCGAATTTCAGTTCGCATCACTACGAAAATATTAAGGGTATTTAATTGAAAAAATGAAAATATTGTACATATTCTATATATATATACATTTTAAATACGGTTTCTACTGAAAAATATTGTATTGGCATTTACGGGCGGTTTATTACGATATCCCGTTACCTCAAGAGGATTTGTATATGCAGTTGTGTGTTTGGATGATAGAATGCGATGTTCAGGTGTCTTTGGGCGATTTCTACGGGGAATATTATATTTAGTTGATAGAAAACGATGTCGACATATGAGGAAATCAACTTCTATGGGAAGATTCGTGTTGAGATGGTAAAATACGATATCTAGGTCTTTCCGAACGACATCTACGGGGAGTATTGTGTTTAGTCGTTAGGAAGCGATGTTTAGGTATGTCGAGACAACTTCTACGGGGAGTTTCGTATTCGTATGATAGAATGTAATTTCCAGGTGTTATGGAACGACTTCTACGGGGAGTTTCGTGTTCGGACGGTAGAAGACGATGTCCCGTTATGACGGGACGATTTATACGGGGAGTATCGTGTTTAGTTGATAGGAAAGGAAGTTCAGCTATATGGGGTCAGCTTCTATGGGGGGTTTCGTGTTCGGATGGTTGAATGCGATTTCCAGATGATTTGGGACGACTTCTACGGGGAGTGTTGTGTATAGTTGGTGCAAAACAGTGTCCAGGTGTGTCAGTACGACTTTTATAAAGAGATTAGTATTCTACCATTCGTACACGCACCCTATCAGTAAGAGTCGTCCCGGGATATCTGGACATTGTATTCTACCTCCCTAATACAAAACTCACTGTAGCAGTCGCCCCGAGATACTTCCTATAGTCCAAAAATGATACTCTATGTAAACGTTGTCTCGAGACACTTGAACATCTTTTTCTACCGCTCGAACTCGAATGTACAATTTTCTCCATCGAAGCCATATTTTTGAAGTGGACGCTACATTGAAGCAGCTTTTGATACAGAAGTGACGATAGGTTAATTACGGTCAATTATTTATAGAAACATAGATTTTTTTGTATAAAGTACTGTTTACTTACATATTATTGAATTATTTATGAAATCGGTTAAATTAATATCTCGGTCGAAACCGAGACGGGGGATGCTAGTAAATCTATAATCCTTTAGATAATTTTCTTATGATCGCTTTCGTATAGAAAGCTGCTGCAACGTAACAGCCACTTCAAAAAGCTGATATTTCACAGATCCACATTAAGAACATTTTAAGCCAATTTTGGATTCCTTCTACTCAACTGAAACATATTCCCGTAAGAGCGTTCTGCATGGTCGAAACAAGTAGAAGTCAGATGGAGCCCAGTCTGGACTATAAGGCGGGTGAGGCAGAATTTGCCATCCACAATTCTCCAAATAGTTTCTGCCCGAAGCCATGACATGTGGCCGAGCGTTATCGTGAGAGAGAGAGAGAGAGGCAGAGACAGAGAGTACTAATTAAAAGTACTTCTTTAGAATACTAATCCCAAAGTTGAATATATGATATAGTTGTATTGTAAAGTAATACAGTGAATATTTAGTTATTTGTGTCAACTAAAATTGGAGTAAAAAGAATATCACTTTTTTCTATAGAAGTGCTTCTCGTTAAAATCATTCATAGGAATATAGATTATATAGTTATCGTACTTTTCATAAATTTATTATTAAACGCTATAATAAATCAGTTAAATTATTATCTCGGCCGAAGTCGAAATAGAGGATGCTAGTATTGTATAAACGCGAGATAAAACATATATAGTAATTAATAAATATTTTTTTATTGGTCTTACAGTCCAATCAATTCAATCCAAAAATAAAATAAAAATAAAAATAAAAAATAAAAATAAAAAGAAAAAATAAAAAATAAAAAAAAAATAAAATAAAAATAAAATAAAAATTAAAAATAAACATTAAATTAAAAATTAAATTAAAATTATAATGACAGTCAGACTGTCCTTGTTTACATTCAAGCCCCGTAGACTAATCTGAAAATAAAATATTAGCTGAAAAAATTCTTTGTTAGTAAAGTGCAGTCTGACTGTCCCCAACACCCTTACCTAATTGAAGACTTGTCCAACGTTTCGAGCTCGCTACGGCTCCTCATCAGGGACTAATCTAAACCTTATATTCTAATCTATATATACCCATCCCCACCACCAAATTTAGTAAATTAAATATAAATTCCCCCTCTACACAAATTGTCCAAAACCAATCAATTTCATAAGGAATGATAAACACTGTCCAATCTACCAGACTCTAACATTAAATTCACATTATTTCGATTCCTGGAAATGTGAATACTTTCAAGACTCTCCCGTTTATACTTATTATTAATACCATGTTCCAAAATATCCATATTCACAAAATCAAAAGAATGTATAAACTTTAAACAATGCTCTTTTAAACCAGAAGTAATATGTGAGCTACGTAAACTATATTTATGCTCATAAATTCTCTTTTTTAAATATCTACCTGTTTCTCCAATATAGTATTTATCACAATCCATGCAATTAATCTTGTAAACAACTCCTGATTTTAAGCATGAATCATCCTTATCTTTGCAATTATTAAACAATCTACTCAAATTATTGCTATTTTTAAAGAAAATTTCAATGTTATATTTCCGAAAATTTCTTTTTATTCTTTCAGATAATCCTCGAACATATGGTAAGACAATAATTTTGCCTCCGATAACATCAATTCCTGCACTATGTCTATTTTCGGTATTATAAATGTCAAACAATCTCTCAGCAATTAATCTATTAATAACTTGAATTGGATAGCCATTATTAATGAAAGTCTCTCTTACTATCTGTAAATTATTTTGTCGAAAATCTTTATGTGACAATTTAATTGCTCTGTCAATGACATCATTCAATGCTCCAATTTTGTTTCCGAATTGGTGGTGTGAATTAAAATCCAAAAACCTACCTGACCAAGTAGGCTTTCTGTACCAATTAAGTTTTACCTTATTATTACTACATCTAATTCATTAATGTCCAAAAAACTTAACTGACTATTAACTTCAACCTCCCTTGTAAATTTAATTCTGTCATGTACAGAATTGAAGACATCCACCATTTCATCCACAAAAACTTCCGGAACAATTGTAAAGATATCATCAACATATCTCTTAAATATCATTGGTTCAAAAAGCAATTTTGACAAGGCTATACTTTCCAACTTTTCCATAACTAAATTAGCTATAACCGGTGACGAAGGCGACCCCATTGGACATCCGTATTATTGTTCATAAAATTTATTATCAAATGAAAAAATTGTGTTATTAAAAACCAAATTAATTGCTTTAATAAATTCATTCATTTTTTCTCTTACTATCTGTATATATAAATATACATATATAGTAAGTATATTTTTATACTCTTTTCCAAGTTGGAAAATTGTAGATTTATACTAACCTTGATATTTAAGTGAATAAGATAGGATAAAATAAGATAGAATTGAGGCCTACGATTGCTCGATCGCTAGAGCGAAGGACTATTAACTTAGTGATCCAAGTTCAAATCCCGGTCTCAGCCGATTGACACAAGCACCGCTGTAATAATTTACACGTGCTTTGTTTACAAACACATCGTTGATCTCCGTCGCTGATTAGCATCAATATTTGGAAGCATAAATAGAGCGACGTTAAATAACATAAAAAAAAAGATAGGACTATATATCTATTATATTATGATACATAAGTATAATAATATATAAAAATAACTAGCAAATATGTTTTTTCTTTATTAGGTTGATTAACTTTTTGTTTTATTTTAATAATAATATACTGAGAGTGTATCGGACGAATTTATATTATTCAAAACAGTAAACATAGCATATTATTATGTACAAAGTTTTACTCCATAGTATATTTGCTCTTTTGCATTACAGATCGGCAAGATGCTGATATTTGTCCTTGCAACAGCTCCAACTTTGTTGAATGAGATGGATATGAGTCTGTAGAAAACTTCTTGCTGAGTAAGAATCGAGTTTTGAACAAACCGATACGGTTTTGATTATACACACACACACACACACATACATAATCAAGTGGCATACAGTATTTCTGCTCCCAAATGAAATATCTTATCCTGGAAATTAAAAAAAAGAAAATTATTCGTTTCGATTTTTGAAGTAATATGACTGCAAGTATATTGTTGTTGTCGTTGTTCTTATTATGATTAGTTTTAATGTTTCCTAAACTTTTCTATACATTATATATGATATATTATTTGAAATCTTAATTTAATATGATAACCTTAATGTTAGTTTTAAAGGTGTATATTATTTATTATTAACAAGATAATATTATTTAAAAATAACATATTTTTCTTGTAAATTTGATTTAGACAGTATAAAATAAAAATTTCATACTTAAATCTTATTCCTACTTAAAAATAATATCAGTAAACTATATTATAAACAAAAAGATATGTATGGCCGTATTCTTTCAGTCTTTGACTCGAAAACGGGGGCGCCCGCGCCATTATAGATATTAGAATAAACTCACATTCGCATTTCAAAGAATGACGAATATATGGGACTGTATAAAAAAGGATTTTGTAAAAAGTGAATCGTTAAATTAATTGTAATTTTAAAGATTTATAATTTCTTTTAAATTATAAAATATAAGAGCAGCAAAGGGGGGCATATAAATTCTTCGCTTAATCTATAGATAGACTGGACTAGAGACGGAAAATCAAAGAACGACAATAGATACCTTAAGACCCGGTCAACTGACGGCTCTTAATTGCTATTTTTCTCTTATCTACTGTCACCTCTTTCCGTCCTTGTCTAAACCTCATTTCTCCTGCGCCTTTTCTCCCCCTTGTCGGTAGTCGGGGCTCACTGGACTTCCCCGTAAGACTGTGGGATTACTCTCTCTATCACTGCCAACCCACGTCGAGGGCCTAATCTTTCCCTCGATAGTTCGTACCACACAATACATGCACAGACAAGCATATATCTTATATACTGCCAGTCTTCGAAGGGGAGGGCGACATGGAATCGCGCTCGCACAACACGTACGGGCCGACTCTCCCAATTTACGCGATCTTTCACGACTCACAAAAATAGCTCGCCCCCCTCTCCACCATACTTCATTCTCTGTACATTTCCCCTTTTCTTACTACTTTGCCTTTAACTCCGCACTGCTTTTATCAATTTTACACGGTAAATTGATTATGCGCGCGCCTCAACGGCACCACTTCGCCTGATTTCTGTCTACGGATCAATATGAAAATTTTTGCTTGGAATGTGTGCGTGTGTGTGTGTGTGTGTGTGTGTGTGTGTGTGTGTGTGTGTGTGTTTGTGCATGTGTGTGTGTGTGTGTGCGTAGGAGTTTGAGGCATTAAATTTTAATTTTCATTTATTATAATAATTATTTCTATTTAGAAAAGTTCCTGTAGTTCGGATTCTATTTTTTTTCTTTTATCACCTGTGACGTAATTTATCAAGACTTCTGCAAAGGCTATAGAGCATTGGAGTATTTACAGTGTCTTGTTGCAAACCATTTTATATATATATATCAATTTTTAAATGCTGTATACGAGCCATTAAACATGATCAAAAGTTTCTAGAGATTATACTCCATACGGTTTTAATTAGATTCAATGTTAATTTGTTTATTGCATGAATGTTTGAGCTGGAAACCGAAATTGATTTTTAGGAATTAAATTATTTTTCGAAAACTAATGAAATAATTTAATAAATATTTTTATCGGTCTTATGGTGTTTTTAATATAACTAGTATCCCCCATCTCGGCTTCGCCCGAGATATTAATTTAAACGAATTCCTAAATAATTCAATAATATCTAAGTAACAAGTACTTTATATAGAAAAATCTATATTTCAATAAATAATTGACCGTAATTTACCTATCGTCCCTTCTGTATAAAAAGCTGCTTCAATGTAGCGTCCACTTCAAAAATACAACTTCGACGGAGAAAATTGTACTTTCGAGTTCGAGCGCTAGAAAAAGATGTCCAAGTGTCTCGAGCGACGTTTACAGACAGCATCATGTTCGGACTATAGCAAATATCTCGGGACGACTGTTATAGAGAGTTTTGTGATGGGGAGGTAGAATACAATATCTAGTTATCCCGGGACGACTCTTACTGGGAGTGTGTGTGTTCGAATGATATAACACGAATCTCTTCATAGAAGTCGTATTGATATATCTGGACATTTTTTCCCACCAACTATACGCGATACTCCTCGTAGAATTCATTTCGAATCATCTAGAAATCGCATTCTATCAACTAAATACAATACTCCCCGGAGAAATCGTCCAAATACATCTGGAAATCGCATTCTATCATCCGAACACGAAACTTCCCGTTGAAATTGTCCCGACATACCTAAACTTCGTTTCCTACCAACTAAACATGATAGTCTTAGGAGAAATCGTCCTGAGAAAGCTAGCATCGCTTCTGAACGATTAAACACAATATAAGACCTAGATATCGTATTTTACTAATGAAGAAAAGGCGGATGTTTCACTGGCGCGGTCGAACTGACCACGAGAGAACACGTGTGTTTTATAAAATTTTATAATCATATTCAAAATTGGTAAAAATACCGATTGCAAGGAAATTTGATTGATAAAAAATCGAATAAAAAAAAAGAAGAAAATGATCTTATAGGGCTTATGCAATACCTTCATAATTATTTCATACAATTTTATACACAACTTGGCGAAATCATCCGCTTTTTACCATTCAAAGTTCCTTGCAATCGGTATTTTTGCTAGTTTGATAATAAATAATTGACCGTAATTTATCTATCGTCGCTTCTGTATAAAAAGTTTCTTCAATGTAGCGTCCACTTCAAAAAGTTAATATTTAGGCGACCATTTTATACTATATATATGCATATTAAATACGGCTTCAATGGAAAAAATTATACTATCGAGTTCGAGCGGTAGAAAAAGATGTGCAAATATCTGGAGACGACCTTTACAGACAGCATCATGTTCGGACTATAGCAAATATCTCGGGACGACTGTTATAGAGAGTTTTGTGATGGGCAGGTAGAATACAATATCTAGTTATCCCGGGACGACTCTTACTGGGAGTATGCGTGTTCGAATGATAGAATACTAATCTCTTGATAGAAGTCGTAATGAGATACCTGGACATCGTTTCCCACTAATTATACATGACACTCCCCGTAGAATTCGTTCCAAAACACCTGGAAATCGCATTCTATCATCCGAACACGAACCCCCATAGAAGCTGACCGCATATAGCTGAAATTCGTTTCCTATCAACTAAACACGATACTTCCCGTAGAAATCGTCCCGTCATAACTGAACATCGTCTTCTACCATCCGAACACGAAACTCCCCGTAGAAGTCGTTCCATAACAGCTGGAAATTACATTCTATCATACGAACACGAAATTCCCCGTAGAAGTTGTCCTGACATACCTAAACATCGCTTCCTAACGACTAAACACAATACTCCCCGTAGAAGTCGTTCGAAAAGAACTAGATATCGTATTTTACCATCTCAACACGAATCTTCCCATAGAAGTTGATTTCCTCATATCTCGGCATGGCTTTCTATCAACTAAATATAATATTCCCCGTAGAAATCGTCCAAAGACACCTGAACATCGCATTCTATCATCCAAACATGCAACTGCATAAGGTGTGAGTGTAGTGTCAGATTAATCTGAAGGACAAAAAAGGTAATACCGACTAACGTCATACCTTCTTTAGGATGCGAATCCCGAATTTGTATATGAACATTCGTTTGAGCTGGTCTTGTATTAATAGTTTAAGCAGACTACATTGAGTTCGTGATTCCAGACGCCATCTAGTAGCCGCTAATCGAACTGATTGTTAAAACCATTAACTTAATTTTTTGATGAAAGTAAAATGATTTTCAATAAAAAACATATCCTATGTCCTTCCCAAGATAATATAGAATCTATATGTCAAATTTCAGAACAATCGATTCAGTAGTTTTTTCGGCTATCGTGTACAAACAAAAACACACTTAGTAGTATAAATTAGTAGGATAGGATAGGATAGGATAGGATAGGATAGGATAGGATAGGATGGGATAGGATAGGATAGGATAGGATAGGATAGGATAGGATAGGATAGGATAGGATAGGATAGGATAGGATAGGATAGGATAGGATAGGATAGGATAGGATAGGATGGGATGGGATGGGATGGGATGGGATGGGATACAGTTTATGGTGGGTTCCGAACCACTTATTGCACCTTTTCGTTACAGACTAGAGTTTGTTGCCAATGTAAAGACTGGCTTTGCTTAATTGCTAATAATTTATTGCACGTTTGTAGACCAGTGCATAGTGCTGGTCTACTTATATAGGAATATAATATTGATAAATTTGTGTTTACATTAAATATTTGCCATGGTTATTAGTTTCAATCTCATTATTCACAATTTTGTGGACCGGTGAATGGCGCCGGTCCACTTGGTCCGTGTATAATTGCCACTTACCTAAATCTCTATTGTGTTTGATCCTCTTGTATATAGAAGTTTTCCTATTTTCAACTGCCAGTTCCCTACCTACCTATTCAGATTCCTCTGTTACATCTGCTTCAAGCAAATGCTCTATGCCTTCACGAGACTCTTTTGCCTGTAGGAGCTCTTTTACCAGATTTTCGAACGCCTTATAGTATGTTTTGCTCAATAGAGCTTTAATCTCAATAGAAGTATTGTTATCTCTCTGGAAGCTGATCCTAATTTTCTGATATTTAGGACAGATGGTCAGGACGAGCTCTGGTGTGTCCACCTCCCCACATGTACATGTACCGCTCTCTCTCAGATGGAAGCGAAAGAGATATGACCCGAATTCCCCATTCCCCGTAAGGAACTGGATTAACCATCGCGACGGCATGATCCAGTCTGCCTTTTTCCTATCTCTTGTTCCGTAGACGGAAGTTTAGCTCAACGAATTCGAGTTTGTTTTGTTTAAAGGTATCGGTTTCATATACTCACAAAGAGAGCATCATCGTGATGATCGAGACCATCGAATTTAAGAGTCAGTTCAGCCCGATCTTTCGTAGAGTTCAGATCTACTTGCGATTGCACGCGTTAAATTATTATACTAATATAATACGTTCGCGTTAATTTCATCATTTTTTAATTTGTTAAAATCTAACATTTTACTTTATATTTATTCATTCACAGTTCACTCAATACATTAATACAATTCAATATACACGATTATACGATTATACGACTATAAAGGACAACTATTTATCCACCGAGGCCCCGTGCTTACGGTCAATACGGTACCAGCGTAGCGCCATAGCGCCTAATACGAATAAGTGCAACAGCACATTATGCGCATCAGACAAATCTCAATCAAAAAATAAATATATGTTTCATGGGATTTTTATGCTTACTAGGCTTTTCCCCAAGAGCCAATAAATTAATTTAATTTGTGGCTCAAATTTTGTTTATTCATTTATTTACACCTAATCATCCAACAAATAAACGAAATCGTGGAACCTCTCCATGTTGGAGAGTTTTCAACATAACATTTGGTGCCTCCTGTGAGGTTTATTCACGCGTGTGTTGAACTTTAAAATTATTTTTAGAATACGAACGTGTAATACAAGAATACATGGAATTGGGCCATATAAGTCTAGTTACGAACGAATCGAGAGAAGGTTATTACCTACCGCATCATGCGATTATAAAAACTGCAAGTGCGACAACTAAAATGCGTGTAGTTTTCGACGCGTCCCCAAAAACGAATAAAGCAATTTCCCTAAATGACACTTTAATGACCGGTCCCACAATACAAGATAAATTATTAAGACATATCCTTAGATTTCGTACACATAAATACATTCTCGTGGCCGACATCGAGAAGATGTATAGACAGATTTGGATACATCCCGATGATCGGCGATATCAAAGAATCTTTTGGTATCATAATCACAAATTATGCGTGTTTGAATTAAACACAGTAACTTTCGGTGTGTCGGCAGCTCCGTTTCTTGCGATACGAACAATTCAACGACTAGCAGATGATGAAAGATCAAGCTTTCCGATCGGCGCGGAAATTTTAAAACGTGATTTATACGTGGATGATATGCTGACTGGGGCTCAAACTTTAGGAAATTTAATAGTAATACGCGATCAAGTAATTGATTTATTAAAACGCGGTGGATTTAATATTAGGTAGTGGGCCTCAAATCATTCGCAAGCCCTTGACAACTTAAATCAACGTTTAATAGATATCGAATTTTTAAAAGATGAAAATTCTGTAAGAAAAACACTAGGTATCTCATGGAACTCTCATCGCGACGAATTTCTATATTCGATCAAACAAATGGACATTCCTAATATTATTACAAAGCGACATATCTTATCGGAAATAGCGAAAATATTTGATCCGGTATGCTCGGACCAGTTTTACTATATACGAAAATCATTATGCAAGAATGCTGGAAGGCTAAGATTAATTGGAATGAATCGGTTCCAACTGTCTTGCATACACAATGGATCGAATTTACAGAACAATTAACACTCTTAGATCAACTCTCAATAACTCGATATTTATTGATCGGAAAAGCGAAGTATATAGAGATTCATGGGTTTTGTGACGCCAGTAATGTTGGTTATCGGGCGTGCTTATATATAAGGTCTATTGACAATAAAGAAAATATCACGGTATGCTTGTTTTGCAAAAAGTCGCGCGTTGCACCTTTGAAGGATACAACCAATGCACAGACGAAAGATATCACAATTCCAAGGCTCGAATTATGCGGAGCTTTAACACTAGCTCGATTGTATCGCGAAGCTCGAGAAACTTTAAATTTTCAAACTAACAAAGTAACCTTTTGGTCGGATTTAATGATTGTTTTGTGTTGGTTAAAAAGGATGCCCAATATGCTAAAGCTATTTGAAGGCAATCGAGTCGCAGAAATTCAGGATATCTGTAAAAATATTGAATGGCGGCACGTTAGGTCTGAGAATAATCCAGCCTACGCATTGTCACGTGGTCAGCTTCCGCAAGATAGGGAGTTTCGCCGCTATCACTGCTAGAGCGTCTGTTGAGGTGGTTCTGTACGCACCGGTGACTCTAATGAGCGCGTGTCTTTGAGTACTTGCCAACTTGCGTTGCTGTTTAACACACATCGAATCGTGCCATTCTGCCGCTGCGTAAGCAGTAGCAGGTGTGAACAACCCGGTATAGATAGTACTAAGCACCTTCAATTTAAGGCCCCATTCCCATCTTGCCAGGCATCCAATCCTGTTAAACAAGTCCACACATTTGGACTATACCGCTTTCAAATGGCAACCGATTGTAAGATGTTCGCCGAAGTGGATTCCAAGGTATCGTACGCTTTCTCATCTTTTCACCCTCGAGTTGCCGACCGTACTTCGTGGGGGGGGGCCTTCGGGTGCAAGTGACCTCTCAGAATCAACATTCGACACTTCGGAGAGGCCAGCCTCATTTTATTGAGGCGACACCAGAATTCCATTTCTTCAATGTAACTCTGGCCATTTCTTTCGATCTTCCTACGCGAGTCTCCCTCCACTAGTAGTGCTATGCCGTCTGCGTATGCAATGACTTCGCACCCTAGTCTTGAGAGCTGACAAAGAAGAGGATCAAGAACTGGGTTCCACAGAGTTGGGCCCATTACGGATCCCTCCTATGCAGTATGCATCCTTTACTGACCCCAAGTTGTACTTCTTCAAAGCCATCTCGCATGAGGACTCGACGGCCCTTCAGGTAATCTTTTATCAGTTTATAGAGACTCCTGGGGAATGCTTTGCTTTTCAGTTCTACAAGCACCGCGGGCCACCAGAAATTGTCAAAGGCGCCCTTGATGTCCAAGAAGATTGCGACAACATATTCCTGCTCGATTCACTCACAGACCTACGCAACTGAACGATGGCGTCCTCTGTGGAACGCCCACTCCTGAAGCCGTACTGTCGAGGAGATAAGCTCGTTTCAATGGTCCTATTTAACTTGTTCAGTATCAGAGCCTCAAGGGTTTTGCCGAGCAGTGGCAAGAGGCAAATGGGCCTGTAGGACGCAGGGTCCTCAGGTTCTTTGTCCTCAGCCTTTCGGATTGTGACAACTTGACCAACCTTACACTCATTAGGGAAGACCAAGAATCTCAAGCACGAGTTGTATATGTTGATCAGGTCCTGCCTAATAGTCAGCAGTGCTGTTCGAATGATGGCCAAGTCGAAGCTGTCTGGGCCTGGGGCCTTATCCAGCTTCATCTTGACCGCGACCTGATCCAACTCGGTGAGATCAAATTGGACTTCGGCTCCCCATGGCAGAAGCGCATTAGCCAAGTTCCTCAAAACTTTTTACTCTTGCGTTTCATCCTGCAAATTGTCTGGAGTGAACAGGGTGTTTAGCACTGCCGTAGCGGTGCTCACCCAGTCCCTCGTAAAGGTTTAATGATCCAGACGGACGTTGCTTGCAATTTCTTCAATGGACAGCTTACCGACTTGGAGTCGGTAAGCTAGGCCGCAGGGGTTCTGTTTACGCTTTACTGTGACAAAGTCCTGCCATTTGGTCTCTTAGTATGCCTGAGTCTACGGACATACTCCTTTCTGGCCGCTTTGTATTCTTTCTTGAGGTGATCCCATCTGACGGGAGCACGCTCTTTCTGGAATACTAGACGGGCTCGATTTGTAGCCCTTTTTAATCTATCTAAGTCAGGGTTCCACCAGGGAACCCTCCTAAGAGCTATCCTACTCGTCGATACAGCAGTATTGCACGCTTCCTTCAAAGTGGCTATCAGTGAGCGAACTCCCTCGAATGTCTTCATTTTGGAACCGGGCATTTCTTTGGGAACCTGGTCCCATTGATCCTCGATTATAGCGCAAAAAGTACTGAGCTAGCGGCCTTGACGTGCTAGCAGCCTGCATGGTATCCTTAGAGTCACCAGCCTTAGTTAGCCTTATTTGCGCCGTTTTGCCTGTTCTTAATTTGCTCGTGTCTGTTCTAGTAGGCTCCCTCTCTGCAGTCTTGGCCTTCACCTAGTTATACAGGTTGCCAAATCCATCAGAATTGAAAAATCTTGAAATTGCAATCTTGAAATCCATTTTTGAATGGTAGAAAAAGTTATTAGAGTCACCAGTTTAATATAATTAAAAACATCATTTAAAGACGAAATATCATTTTCTGACACGTAGCACGTTTTTCAAATAAAATTTTCAATTGCACCCTGTACTGCCAAATCCCATCGGATAATTTCAAAAAACCAAAGAAATAAGTTTGTTTTAGATTCGAAAAAAAGAACTACAACATTGATCTAATTAATGTAGTAGAAAATTTAATTTATATAAAGAAAAAGATAAAGAAAAATATATCATGCAGTTTTAAAAAATTCTACCAATACAACAAAATTAAGAATAATTTTCGATGCGTCCGCGAAATATCAAAACGGTGTGTCATTACAGGACAATTTATTAGTTGTTCCTATGATACAACAGGACTTATTTAATCTTTAAATACGTTTTCGAACTCACAAATACGTTATAATTGTATATATACAAATAATGTATCGTCAATTTCTTGTTCGCGCCAAAAACAAAAATTTTTAAAAATTGTGTGATTCAAGAACGATAACGTGAAAGAATTTACTTTAAACATCGTAATGTTTGAAGTCTCATCAGCTCCTTTTTTATCAGTTAGATTCTTACATCAACTTGCTGATGATGAGGGAGACAAATTCCTTTTAGCCGCAAGAATATTCAAAAGAGACATGTATGTCGACAACATGTTAACTGGCAGTAATTCCATACAAGAAGGTGAATTAATTTGTCAGCAAATTACAAATATTTTACAACTTGTTGGAATGAATATGCGATGATGGGCCTTTAGCAATTCAACAATTTTGGACAATATTAAAGAGAAAGCTCGAGATAAGAATTTTAATTTAAGCAATGATAATGTTGTCGAAACATTAGGCATTTATTGGAACGCAAAACGCGATAGTTTCGTTGAAGAAATTCAATCGATCTTAATTCACAAAACGTAAAAATTCTATCAGAAATAGCCAAAATTTTCAACCCTTTGGGTCTCTTAGGTCTTATTATTCTATTCGCCCAGAAACTCATGCAGGAAATCTGGAGGAATAAATCGAATGGAACGAAACTATCCCGCGAAACATTTACTACTTTTGGCAAGAGTTCTGTACGCAATTAAATTCAATTGGAAAAATTATATTCGACAGAAGCATTTTAATTCATCCCGATAATGATACGCAATTGCACGTATTTTGCGATGCTAGTGAATCGGGCTACGGAGCGCGTATTTACTTGCGTTCAAAAGACATTAATGGCACGAGAGCGGTCCCAGAAGTACCTAGCCCAACAAATAAAACTTAAAAATTTTGGAATAAAAAGCTTTGTCATGTCCAAATTTTCAGTTAATATGCGATGTACCGTCCTTTTTGAAATACCTACCATGTGTGCTGTCTCGCGCACTTTCAGCCGACGATCATCCAATAGCGCTTTGTGGATTTTCTTCAACATTTCTGTGGTTGTCACCTCGTTTAGTCGACCACTGTGATGCTCATCTTAGCAGCGCGTATGGCCTCGTTTAAACTCTACTATCCAATATTTTACTGTTGCAGATGAAGGAGCAGTCTCACCCAAAGTAGAGTCTAGTTCAGCTTTTATATTGGTTGGGCTGAGGCCTTTCAAATAAAAGTATTGTATCACATAACGATGACGAATTTTTTTCATATTTACAAATTCACTGAAAATGTTCACTATTGATGGCTGTTAAACAAATACTAAACATCATGGCGTCTTCGAACTTGAGACATATGCTTTATTGATTATGTACTTTCTAATGCAGTGGTATTTTTTAGCAACTACCGCCACCTCTAGGTCAGGCCAGGTACTTCTGGGACTACCCTCGTAAATACAGAACTAACCTAGTGTGCTCAAAGTCCCGAGTAGCCCCTATAAAATTAAGAACCTTACCACGATTAGACTTATGATGTATTACTTTATTACCGAATTTGTACAAATTAATAATTTCATCATTATGTACGAAAATAAATCGTATAAATTTTTGGTGCAACTCCACAATTGTATTAAATTGGAGAAACACACCTAATATGTTAAAAACATTCGTTGCTAATCGCGTAGCCGAAATTCAAACGATAACTGAATAAGAATGCTGGCGACATATTAGATCGAAAGACAATCCCATCGATGCACTTTCTCGAGGGCAATTACCGTAAACATTTTCTAGAAAGTTCATTATGGTCTCACGGTCCCGAATTTTTATCATTTAATGAAAAACAATGGCCTGCATCGATACCGGGTTTGGCTGTTTTGCCGGAAAAAAAGCACAATGCCTAGTTATCCAATCAGACTCATGCTTTAAATATCTCATAGAAAAAATAGAACAGCGGTCCTCTTTTACAAGATGAATACGCGTGTTTGCTTACTGCTTTCAGTTTAAGAAAAAATACAGAATCTACTCAATTATTGCTTAGCAAAATATAAAGAGAGCCGAAATTTCAATTATAAGAATAGTGCAAAACTCATCTTTTGACAAAGAGATAATAAATTTAAAAAATATGATAATAAATAACAAAAGGAACTTCTTTTTATCATTAGATACCTTCCTTGATAATAACGGCATTTTATAAGTAAGTGGCCAAATAAGAAAAGCAATAATCGCTTTTTCGGAAAGACATCCTATAATTCTTCCGAAAAATAATCATTTTACTAACTTAGTTCTTAAATTCTATCACACATATAACTTTCATACAAATAAATAGCACACTTAATGCGCTATAAGAGAGCGATTTTGGCCAATTAATGGTCGTAGTCAAATAAAAAAATAATAAGAAAATGCATAATATGCTTTCGCGCGAATCCGGGGTTTCACTCATATAAAATGGGAAATTTATCCAATTTTAGATTAATATAAGCAAGAATATTTCATAAGGTTGGAATTGATTATTGTGGCCCCTTTATTTTTTGAAAGAAAAAAAACATAGAAACACAAAACATATTAAAGCAAATATTGCAATATTTATATGTATGGCAATAAAGGCTGTTCATGTAGAACAAGTCGAATACCTTTCAACGAGCGCTTTTATCGCTGCACTAAAACGTTTTATCTCTCTCCGCAGTCTCCCCGCAAAAATCTTCCCAGATAACGGCTTGAACTTCAAGAGAGCATGCAATTCTTTAAATGACTTATATAATTTGCTTGAATCGAAAAAGTGAAAAACAGAAATTGAAATCTTTTCAAATGATCACAGGATTGAATAGCTTTTTATTCCTCTAACACTCCGAATTTTGATGGTGTGTGGGAAGATAGTTAAGTGTTCTAAGGTGCAGTTTCTGATAAAATATTTACATTTTACGAATTTAATACATTTTCCATTGAAGTTATTCTCAATTCAAGACCGTTTAATCCAATGTCAACAGATATAAACGATCCTTCAGCTCTCATTCCAAGTCATTTTTTAATCGGCGATTCATTAAAAAGCATACCCGAACTTAATTATTCACAACGTCCACTAACCGTTGAACCATCTGGGAAAACGTACAAAAAATAAACCAAAACGTTAGACTCATCGTGACAATCAAAATTAAAAACGGATCCTTAAAAAGACCCACCACCCGAATGGCTATTCTTTCCATTGATGATAATTTCGCGCAAAAAGTATGATTTTAACTGGAACTCATTGTTAATTTTATTATAATTATATACACTTAAATAATGCGTTTTAGGGTTCCAAAATTTTAACGACTATGCTCTCGATAATTGCTCAAGTCTCACTTATGTTGAACGATAACCGTTCATTGGGGGGGAAGATGTACAGTCAATGTAAATCTATACCGATTGTTGTTTTTAAATGAGTTTAAATGTATGTATAATTTATTTTTAATAATGTTTATGTTATTACTAGTGTGTTATACGTTGTTCATTTAATGACGAAATCGTATTTATTGTGAATGTGTGTTTTTGTACGTCGTATTCGTAGTTCCTATCCACCTCTATTTATCAGTCTTCTTCCTTTTAAAATGTACAGGCATAACGTCAAATACTAGAAATGAAATTTATTACTACCTTTTGAAATAGCGAGAAATAAAACTTGTGGCCACAAATAAACCTTTGTCGTTCAATGCTCCAAGATTGTAAATCTTAATCCTGTACTACAATACATCTACTGAACAGATGGATCGCCATCTGCGTCTATCCGTCCTTAAGTCGACGCTGTTTTCCCACTAATTATAAATTTCTTAATAAGAACTTGTACAAAAAATAAGAAAGCGAATGACTTGAACTGTACGCTCAAGACAGCTCGCCAGTATTTTCTCAGTTTTCGAAGCGAACACTTCACCTTTCTGAATATTCAATAAATCTATTTTCAAACAATTTTTAATTCGTTAGATTTCCGAAATTTTGTTTTTTTAGACTAGCCTTGGCTGGGACGTACTAATTTAGTAGAATACTCTTTAGTTCATTATAAACACTCCAACTATCTTTAATATAAGAACCAGTTTTTCCAACTATCTTAACCAATACATTTTTTATCGAGAAAATGATGGATATTTTTAATTCAGTAAATGATAGAACTGACTTTTATGAACAAAAACATGTATATTCAATGGGGTCGCCCCTGTTATAGACAATTTAGTAATGAAAAAATATTTTTAAACATGAAATTTTTGAATTCTGTAAATGACAGAATTAAATTTGCAATAGAAATTGAAATATATTAATATAAGGTTTATTTTAGTCCCTGGTGAGGAGCCATAGTGAGCTCAAAACGTTGGATAACCTCAGCAGATCTTCAATTAGGTAAAGGTGTTGCGGACAGTCAGATTGCACTTTACTAATAAAGAATTTTTTTCAGCTAACATATTTTTATTTCAGATTAGGGTACGGGAGTGATATTGAACAAGAGCAGTCTGATTGTCATTATAATTCTTGATTAATTATATTGATGTGTATTAATATTAGTATAAGCATATATTGATTTAATTGTATATTACTTTTTATGTAATAGGAGTGTAAGACCTATAGAAATATTTATCAATTTTAACAAATATTACCATCCCAAAAAAGTTGTGACTATCCTTTCAGTAGGTTGAAATTTTGGAACATCTTATTCAAATAACAAATTCCTTGTTAACGAAAGTTGCAATAATGATATAAAGAAACAATGTAGAAACTCATTAGTGAACGTTATTAATCATTTGGAAAAAGAAAATAGATTTCAAAATTACTTAAATAGTAACATCATACATGAATACAAAATAGCCAGGAATTTCTTAAAAGAAAATACAAATATTATATTGCAATATGCAGATAAAGGAAATGTAACAGTAGTATCTGACAACGAAGATTATAACAATACAATTACAATGACTTGAGAGGATAACACAACTTACAAGAAAATTGAGAATCCTCATATAAATAGATTACAAAATCAATTGAAAGAATTAGTAAAAGAATGAAAAAATACATCTTATATTAATGATGTAACTTTCCGTCTCCGCTCTGCTTACGGTTGATTTAGTTTTTGTTTTTATTTTTATTTTTATTATGATCAGTAATTATGCAATATTTACTTTGTGAAATTGTTGAACATTCAAAATGAATAAAAAGTGATGAATTATTAGAACACGGTTTCTTCAAGAAGGTAGTTTTAATGGTCAATTATTGGCCGTTATTATTAATTAATATAACCAATTAAAATTAAATTTGTACATATATATTGAAAACATAAAGTTAAATGTAAATAAGATTGTTATTTATAAAAGTAATCATAGATTATAAATAAACCACAATACATCACAAGATTACATGGTTGAAAAGAAACATTGCTTTATGACGTTATATTCAATATTTATGTCTAGTAATGAGCTATTATTTGGGTTTTTTTATTACATTAAAACAACTGGAAAATTCTTGGTCAAAAATCGTTTAGTTACACATGTCATTCACATACCTTTTACTGGCCAATTTAAAATTTGATACATAGATAGCATGTTCCATTCCAAATGAATATATAAGCATGTCATCATCTGATGATTGATATAGGATTGACATATGTCATTCATAATAACTATAACGTCTTATAAGCAAAGTACAACATTACATTTGAAATGTGTACGTTTCGCCCTACTGACGAGCCCAGCAGGTAACTGAGGGCGAAACGTACAAATAGTATTTATTTTCGGCGAATATTTATTCTTCAAAAATTAAAAGTTATATTTTGCACATGTCGAGGAAAGAAAATAACTCTCGAATGACTTAATCGTCGATGAGAGAAATTTGTCGACGTTGTACATCGCTTAATCTGTGGAATCGCCCAAGAGTGAAAAAATATATTCTTAGAAATATATTTCAATTATTTAATTTCATTCCACAAAACAAAATAGCGCACCAAATATTATTTTATTTGTTAAATAAAGTTAGTATCAAAGGCGATAAAATTAATCTTCAATTTGCTGAGGTTAATGAGCCAATAGGTGATACACAACTAGAAAGTCGTGGATTAAAAATCCATACCTGCATCTAAGAAGAAAATAAATCTGAATCATCTCAGTATAGTGATTCCAACAATAGCAATAAAAATACTATTGCGGAAATTGATACAACTCTGTGATAGTGAAGGTGATAATATAAATAGATTATGTAATGAAAATCCGAAAGAAGGTCAAATAAGGAAATGGTTTATTCAATTGAAAATACTAAGACTACATGTAGATTCCCTTTTGAAGAACTTTAGAGCAAGGTTTCTATTTAGCTTACCTTCATTGTTAAAAAATTTATTTTGTATAAGTGCTAAATATAATATATAAGTTATAACAGGTTATCATGATGATCAAGTAGAGTTTGTATATTTGACTATAAATAAAGGTTTGACAATCTGTCTTAATCCTGATCTTCATCCGAATGAAAACATTATTTTAGATTTGCAGATTGATGGAGTTAAAATAAAAAAATCTAGTGCAAAGACTATGTGGCCAAATTTGTGTAAAATTTATTGGAATACGCAACCAAATTTATATAAGTCATGTTCAATTCCTATATTTTATGGAAATATATTGCTATATTTATGGAAATAAGAAACAAAAAACTATGAAATCCTATTTTCATTAATTTATAGTAGAATTAAATGATTTACATAAAAATTGCTTGAAAATAAAAAATGAAAAATATTCAATAAAAATTAAAAGTTTTTAACACCTGTTAGAGTTTCTTGTAAAAGTATCCGAGGACACAACAGTACACATGGATGTGAAAGGTGTAATTCAATTCGGGAAATAATAGATAATATAATAGTTTACTTAATCGATTATGAATACCATAATAATGGATCTCCATTGCTTGCTACTGAACCATTAATAGATATAATTAAGCATTTTGTGCTTAGTTCCATGCATTTATTATATTTAGGAATTACAGCTAGGTTCTTGCAAAATTTAATATCTGGTACTCTAAATATTAGGCTCAGTGCTACGCAAAAAAAGAAATTGGATCGAAGGATCATTATATTCCAAAAACATATACCGAAGAAATTTCCCAGCAAACTAAGATCAATTTCCGATTGTGAATAATTGAAGGTTATGGATTACAGATTTTTTCCACTGCATTGTGCACCGATTGCGCTAAAAAAATGTTACTCAATAGTTAGTACAATAACTTTATAACTTTTCATGTGGCTTATTAAATGCTATCGAGTAAATATACTGGTAATTTTATCGAATTCGTTAGAAAATGGTTCAAAGAGTTTGTGAAAACTTCTACAGTTTTATGGAGTGACATTTGTTTTATTAAATGTACACAATTATATATTAAATACCATTTTACTAATGATGTTAAAAATATGACTTTTAACACGAATGAAATTTTAGCGTTTCTGTATGAAAGTGAGTTTAGAAAAATAAAATGTATATTGAAATTACCGAATAGAACTCTCGCTCAATACCGCAGAAGAATACATGAGGAGAATTCAATTTTTGATAAAACAGTAAAGATAGCTAGCGATATTACCATAGCTAAATAAAAATTATAAGATATAACACAGTTAGTGAACATGCAACATTTTTTTCTTTAAAGGATTCAGATAAAGTATTAACGTTAAAAAATAAAACAATTGTGCAAATATAACTATTGCAAAATAATAAAGTTTCAGTGCTTGTTTCTAAAAAGGTGTATAGTGATCTTTGTGATTCTTCTGAGTTGAATATATTTCAAATAAATAACAATACAAATAATAATATTAAGACTATGCTTCCTGTTAATATATTGTGTAAGATAGTTAAATTTTCAATTAACTTTTGTGAGTTCCATGAAATTAGAACATTCGTGATGCCATTATTACATTGACAGTTTTGTAATCCTCAAAACTATTCGTACATTGTACAAATACAATTGTTTACTTATTAATAAACGTAAATTTTATTTAATTAAATTGATTTATACATTAATAAATTTTTCTTTTTAAATATCTTTAAGTAATAAATGTTATTTTTTAAATGACATAATTCTTTATTGAATGGCCTTTCAATTAATTATATTAAAAAACTTCTTTAAACTTTTGATTAATGTATAACTATAATAGTCATAATATTGTAATTTTCAGTTATGAAATTAAAGAAATGATTTTATTGAACCTACGTATAACGTATAAACAAGTTTTTACTTATTCATTAACTTAAATGTTAATTATTTACACGAAATTGAAACAAATCTTTGTATTTTGAACTATTTTATATAATGAATTAAATTTATTAATTAATTCAAATGGTCTTATTTTATTTTCCATTGCCTGGTCTAAAGTTAATCTTCATTTCCTAAAGCTCTATTAAAAAACTGTCTACAATATAAAAGCGAAGAAAATAAAACAAGAGCTGTATGAAGACTGTCAAATTATTGATCTGATATAGAACAATGGATTATTTATTTAGAGTATTTTTAGTCGATACGGAGTGAGGATAGGTTATGGAATGACAGAAAACACAAAAACAATAATTCAGCGAACACAACGCAACGATAATTTATTTTATAAGAACCTTATATAAACGTTAACCTGGCGAGAATGATATGTGGCAATTATGCGTGCGACGCTCATGCTACATGAACTCAAACTGCAGTCCTGAGATGTGCTTACACTTTCGCAGTCCCCGGGTTCTCTTAATTGCTTTTGCATCTAACGGTTATCTGTTCCCTTTCTTAACTCGTCAAACACAAGCATCTGCAGGTCGCCACAATGGCCATTGTTTCAGTAAACATATTATAGAAGCTAATAAAAATTATAATTTTTACTATTTGAACTTGGTAGCAGAAAAATTGAATCTGATAAAGGTAAAATAAACATTGTTGATTTAAAAATAATGAATAATAATTTATGTCTTAATCATATTTTTTCTTGAGTAAATCAATTGAAAGTATTTAATTTATTTTAAAAAAGCAGGTTAATTTTCCAAAATCATTATTTTAATGTTGATTTTTATTGTTTGGATTAAATATATTTTAAATAATTAAACTTTTGGTTAGTTAAGTATTTTGGAAATTGTGACGGCATCAGAAGGAGCACATTAGACGCTGTAGAGGTGTGTTAGAGTTCACGTGAGAAAGAAAGTGAGAGAGAGAGAGAAAGAGAGAAAGAGAGAGAGAGATAATGAGAAAAATTGTGGGAATGTGACGAGTGATAAGTGACTCCACATAAGAAGTGATGAATGAAGAAGGAGTATTAGATTATGAATCATGTTAGGTAAAAGCGTGAGCCGCATGCGCTGTCATCGGAAAGAGTGGCGAAAAAGAATGCTATACGCGAGCAGGGATGCACCGGGTTTCATAGAGGGATGATGTTTAGCGGTACGAAAACAAGTTGGTTAAAAGGCACGCCATATGTAGAGATGAGACAAAAGGGATTGATAGCGTATTAGAACACCAGCGGGCAATCGTAAGTGATTCGACCCGAAGTATCGCCAAGCGGGGTAATCAGCCGTCGAGTAGACTGTAGTAGTACTCTGTAGTCCGGACCACCAAGAACAGAGCGTCGAGTCGGGTGGCCGTCAGAAAAAAAATTATCGCCGTCATACTCTCCAGCTGCGAGCGCTTTTTGGCAGGGCAAAAGAGTACGGAGATGTCTGAGCACTCGGACCCCCTACTGCGACGTCTGGGCTTCAAGAGGTGAGACAAGAAGCGAGTGAAAAAATATATCGAGCCAACGATTCTCGAGACCACGTATAAAATTTGAGGATAGGAAAGAGTCGAAAATTTAGCGCCGATTCTCAAGCGCTATAGCTAGGCCGAATCACCTTATAAGCGGCATTAAAAATTGTATCTGAGTTTGTAATACATAAATTATGCCTATGGTTCGGGAATGTTATATCAAATTTATGTGTTCTTTTGTTTATTTTAAATTCCACGTCTCAAAATGACATCGCTGGTGGAAAGTCTTAGCTAATGTCACGACGTGGAGTTCGAGAAATTAAAAATCCGCTGGGCACGGTGGAAGAGTTTGCGCCTTTGTGAGTATAAAGAGATGAGAACAGAGACAAGTTTTGACACGGTACGCGCGTCTAGCGCCCTCTCACCCAGGGAGAGTTGTTTACGTATTAAAGTATTATTACTATTTCATGGCACTGAGGACAATTAGAATCAAAGCAAAAGGAATTTTGTTGTTTTTCTGAAAGAAAATTTCTTTTGTACGCCATGATTGTCGATTACATTTAAATCTTTTTATTATATATCTATTCGATTTTCTGATAATGGAAGCTATAATACTGCCTGGCATTATATTTAGAATTAATAGATACATTTAAATATATATTATTTCACTGTCAATAAAATTATTTTGTACAATTATTTTCAGCACTTGAGTAACGGGGTCGTACATTCTTTCTCGCAATTGACGTGCGCAACTGTAGGTAACGTATACATACCAACAGTATATATACGTAGGGACATTCGCTTTCTATATGTGGTGTAGCGAGTGAGTTCGTAAGTAATTGGATACGTTGTGTGTATTTTCTTTCATATCAAACAGAAGAAATGTTGAGAAATTTCATGATATGAGCTCTGATGGAAGAGAAAACAGATGTGGCACCGACTGCAATAAGGCGAAATCCAATAATTGACCGCGATGTCATAAAGTTAAAATAATACCACGAGTGTGAAAGCGGGACATCGGCACCACTGAGCGAAATGTGTAATGCGGGGCAAGGTGGTAGTCGGAAGGAATATGCAGTGCAGCAAAAGACCGCTCGCGCTGAGGTATGTCTGTCCACTGTGACAGTAGCCACGCTATCAGCGAGGATTACGTAGCGACCACTAGGGTAACACAAGACGGTATATCGAAGCTTCCGGTAGCGCGCGCGAGCGCTGCACTGAATGCGTATACGTTTCCTGGGGTGCCAAGAATCGTAATCAGCGAGGATGCTCGATCATATTTGTTGGCGGCGAACATTTGCATCCTTGATGAATATCAATAAATATGAGGAGCCGAGATCGATAAGGTATAGTTGGTTCATGCCGCCTCCAAAATTCGAAGAGATTAGAGATAGCTCAAGCAAAACTACGTACGCACGTTGCAATGACGTTTGCTAGGACGAAGATGAGGTCACCAATGAGAGATTGCTCGGAAGAAGAGTCTGCGTCGGTGTTGGCTTAAGAATTGCGAATAAAGAAAGATCCAGAACTAGAGTTGGAGAGAAGATTCAAATGGGTAAAGATTTCCAGGAAATCACTCACTAGGAAATGTCTTCTCGTGAGTTCGATGCATTCCGATGGCCGTGATGACCGGGAGTGAGGTGACAAATAAGTTCCAACGAACTTACTTAATGATGCATCTCAGCCCATCGATGGGACAAATGATATTAGTTTTGAAAGATGCTTGCTTGTATTTTTCGGAAAAGGATAGGAAGGAGGATGCGAAAGACATATGTTGACTGATTACCGCGAGTACACTGGAATTTTCATTTTCTCTTTCATTTATTGCTATTAAAAGAGCCAGGAGGTACAGAACGGTGCAAGTCAAGATAGAGTCGTGGGAAAATTTTTGCCAATTAGAACGGCCGAAAAGATGTGTGTTCCCGAAACCAACTATGAAGGTTTGTCAGCATCGGCGAAGGAGAAAGATGGAGTATTGGCTGCGGCGCTGGAGGGGTAATAGAAGCTGAATACGAATAGCGATAGAAAGAATCAAGGAAGAGAAAACGTCGGATGTCGCGAACGAGCTAGAATACGTGGAATATCTCGTGAGCCGCAGGTATAACGTGAATAAATGTTGAAATCGTGGTAGTAGTTGTCATGGCGGGGGTTATACTAATGGCCAAGGTATGCAGCGATCATCAGAACCTAACATGTGCGTACGTGTATACAGGTCTACCGGAGAGAAAGAAAGATTCGCTAGGGCGTGTTGCACTTGCCAACAGGTAGGACACCGGGCCTGGGAATGGTCAATGTTGATAGGGACGGGAGGGGTACACAGTAGACTTAGAGGGGTAATCTTTAGTACTTGCTCCGAACGTGAAGGAGGAGTAGCATGAGCTAGCAGGTTTTCGACGCACCGAAAATGGCCTTCAAAACTTGTAAGAGATGTGCCGCGCTACATAAAAAATGTGGGAATGCAAAATGGAAAATGAGGTCGACTGGTACATAGAAAAATTAATCACAGCATGTTAGCGATCATTAATAAATTAATAAACATCCAGCCAAGAATGAACGACCTGCGATGGTGAAAATAAGTAGCAATGACCTACAAGGTAGAACAAGATCTCGTGAAGCGTGTGAAGAGGACAGCAGACGAACACGTGAGTCGAAAACGGGTGCGTGGAAACATGTTTTGACTGTAGATCTAAATAAGTGGGATTTGCCCAGCGAGCAAATATATGAGCAGGACAGGACGAGTGTATTCTATATTATATGTCCAACATTGCTCACTGACTTTAGTGGGCTGCCGACTAGGCGATTGTCGTGCTCCAAAGCAGCTTGGATACCACTTACTGGTCCGTCCAGAGGAAGAGCGTCAAGTCGGGTGGTCATCAGGAAACAAAATTACTACTGAGATACTCTTCACACACGAATTCCCCTTCTAGGGATACGTGAGGCCCAGTTTTATTTCTCTCGGTAGGGCACTAGCGAGTGCCGTGTGGAGTTGCACTAGTATTCTGTAGGAGAGCAACAGAGTGACAGAGATATCTGAACACTCAGAGCCCCTACTGGGACGTATGAGCGTCGTAAGGTAAGGTAAGGAGCGAGTGAGAAAAATCCGTCGAACTCTCGAGACCATGTATAAAACCGTACGATAGTTTGAAATTTAGCGCATATGAGTAAAAAAGTCACAGTGAAAATAACACTAATTCTTGAGTGTTATAGCTAGGTGGGATCTCCTTTTCAGAGAAGCATGAGAAAAATATATTTTAGATAGCTATTATTTATAATACATAAATGATTTATTGAATGTTCTTGACATATTCTTGAATTATACAGGGAATTGTTATTGCTATGATTATATTTTTACTTTATTTTCATATATATGTACACACACAGACACACACACACATATATATATATATATATATATATATATATATATATATATATATATGCATCATATATTTTGATATTTGAAATCCAATATCGCGAATATTAAGTTAACGATTTCAAGTCAAATTGAAGCAAACATTTCTCTGCACAATAGCACCATTTTGACCGGGACGCTCAGATAGCACTTTTTTATGCAGAAGCGATGATATAGATATATATATATACATAGTTATGAAATTTTTTGTAAAATAACTTTTTATTTTCGCATATTGATTGGTTGAATGAAAAAAAAAGCTTATGTCCTTCCAAAGACCTGTGACGTCCAGCCGAAGCTGGTGTCACCCCGGAAATCCTAACGGCGATTTAATGCCGTTAGTTACCGGCGAATTGCTCCCTTATTTTCGGCCAACGCCTTCGCGTATTGAAGCCGAGGATACGCGGCGCGGATCGCGGATACCTTTATCGCGAGGACGCGGCACGGCGTAGTGCGTTTCGACGCTGGTTAAGGCCGCGTCCGGGTGGCTCTTATCCTAACGTGTCGGATTCGGAGCGGCGACGGTTCCGATATCCCCTAAGGGTAGCAGTGGCACGCTGTCAGCCTTCCACTATTGCGACAGCTTTCTGTCTCCTAGACCCGTGTCTCCTGCTCTAAAAAGAAGCACGCGTATAGCGGAATGAAGGTTTTTTAAAAGAAAACTTAATAATATAGAATGCTTACTTTTATTCTATAGCTTAAATACACGTTACAAAGATTGTTTCGCTTGCTACAAACGCGACCCGCAGTCTGCTTTTCGCAGTCCAGCGGGCCCGTATTTATAGTCGGAGTGCGAAGCCGCCGAATTTTTCCCCGCTGGGAAAATACATGATAGTGGGAGAGATGAAGGACGTTTTTTTATTATAGAAATATTATACTTCCCTTCATCTCATACAAATATCGGGTATGTGAATAAGTCTTTCCCGTTTTTTTTTCAAATTTCGAGCCTTTATAGTGAAAAAATGGTTACAAATGAATTATTGAAAGTATTGGCCATCGCTAGTTACAACTTTTTCCCATCTTTCTGGCAACTTACGAATCCCGTTGCGAAAAAATTCGACCGGTTTGGCCTCTATCCAGTCATCCACCCATTTTTTGGCTTCCTCGTAGGAATGGAAGTGCTGGTCAACCAGGCCATGCGTCATCGATCTGAAGAGATGGTAATCAGACGGAGCAACGTCTGGACTATACGGTGGGTGGGGTAGGACTTCCCATTTGAGCGTTTCTAAGTATATTTTCACCGGCGGTGAAACACGTGCACACCTTTCATTCGGTTTCAGAAGCTTATAGTAAACCACACCTAGGTGGTCCCACCATATACAGAGCATGAGCTTGGCGCCATGAATATTTGGCTTGGTCCGTCGATGATGATGCATGGCCGGGTAGTCCCCATGATTTTCTTCGCTTCTGATTATCGTAACGTATCCACTTTTCATCACCAGTCACGATACGATGCAGAAAACCCATTCTTTTATGTCGCTGAAGCAGCTGTTCGCAAGTGAAAAAACGCCGTTCGACGTCTCTCAGCTTCAGTTCGTACAGCACCCAATTTCCTTGCTTTTGGATCATTCCCATGGCTTTCAAACGCTTGGAAATGGTTGTTCGGTCAACTCCCAATGCTTCAGCAAGTTCTTCTTGCGTTTGACAAGAATCTTCATCAAGCAAAGTCGCCAATTCTCGATCTTCAAAGATTTGCGGCCGCCCGGAACGCTCCTTGTCTTCCACGTCGAAATCACCGCTTTTGAAGCGTCGAAACCATCCGCGAACACTTGAATCATCGACACAACCTTCTCCATAAGCCTCCTGAAGCAATCGATGCGTCTCGGCAGCAGATTTCTTCAAATTGAACCAATAAAGTGAAACTTCCCGCAAATGACGTCGACTCGGTTCAAATTTCGACATTTTCACGATATCAAAAATTTATGATGCGAAAAAATTTTAACTAATGTGTTAGTATGGAATTGCTGACATATGAATAAGCTTTGATTATGACATATGTAACCATTGAATACTCGCACAGTATTGGTGGCGCCATCTCTTACAAAAAACGGGAAAGACTTATTCACACTCCTAATATTATTATGATTATTGCTTTCTCTTTCGCTTGACTAGGACTTTTCATATAACTACATGGAACAAACCTAGGCGTCGTCGTGAATTATAAAATAACTTTATTTAATATTTGATAGAAAATATAATTATTAAAATAATAATAATTGATTAACTATCACGCTAATATAAAATAACATACTCTTATGAACTATTACGTTTTATGATGGTGAATATGCGTCAAAAATATGAAGATTAATACTAAACATAATATTAGGAGTGTGAATAAGTCTTTCCCGTTTTTTGTAAGAGATGGCGCCACCAATACTGTGCGAGTATTCAATGGTTACATATGTCATAATCAAAGCTTATTCATATGTCAACAATTCCATACTAACACATTAGTTAAAATTTTTTCGCATCATAAATTTTTGATATTGTGAAAATGTCGAAATTTGAGCCGAATCGACGTCATTTGCGGGAAGTTTCACTTTATTGGTTCAATTTGAAGAAATCTGCTGCCGAGACGCATCGATTGCTTCAGGAGGCTTATGGAGAAGGTTGGGTCAATGATTCAAGTGTTCGCGGATGGTTTCGACGCTTCAAAAGCGGTGATTTCGACGTGGAAGACAAGGAGCGTTCCGGGCGGCCGCAAATCTTTGAAGATCGAGAATTGGCGACTTTGCTTGATGAAGATTCTTGTCAAACGCAAGAAGAACTTGCTGAAGCATTGGGAGTTGACCGAACAACCATTTCCAAGCGTTTGAAAGCCTTGGGAATAATCCAAAAGCAAGGAAATTGGGTGCCGTACGAACTGAAGCTGAGAGACGTCGAACGGCGTTTTTTCACTTGCGAACAGCTGCTTCAGCGACATAAAAGAAAGGGTTTTCTGCATCGTATCGTGACTGGCGATGAAAAGTGGATACGTTACGATAATCCGAAGCGAAGAAAATCATGGGGACTACCCGGCCATGCATCATCATCGACGGCCAAGTCAAATATTCATGGCGCCAAGCTCATGCTCTGTATATGGTGGGACCAGCTAGGTGTGGTTTACTATGAGCTTCTGAAACCGAATGAAAGGATCACAGGCGAGGTCTATCGACGACAATTGATGCGTTTGAGCCGCGCACTGCGAGAAAAACGGCCACAATACTCCGACAGGCACGACAAAGTTATTTTGCAACATGACAATGCTTGCCCACATGTTGCACCGCCGGTGAAAACATACTTAGAAACGCTCAAATGGGAAGTCCTACCCCACCCGCCGTATAGTCCAGACGTTGCTCCGTCTGATTACCATCTCTTCAGATCGATGACGCATGGCCTGGCTGACCAGCACTTCCATTCCTACGAGGAAGCCAAAAAATGGGTGGATGACTGGATAGAGGCCAAACCGGTCGAATTTTTTCGCAACGGGATTCGTATGTTGCCAGAAAGATGGGAAAAAGTTGTAGCTAGCGATGGCCAATACTTTCAATAATTCATTTGTAACCATTTTTTCACAATAAAGGCTCAAAATTTGAAAAAAAACGGGAAAGACTTATTCACATACCTGATAATTGTAATAATAATGATACTACTAATAATAATGGTAAAAATCTTAATAATAACGATCCTGGTAATAATATCAAAAGAATAATATACAAGTAAGATAAACATGAATGATAATAATGAACGTAATAACAATAATAATAATTAAAATAAGAAGGTAAACACTGATAATAATAATCAACCTTACAACCTTAATAATAACTATAATAATAATTAAAAATAAGATAAACGCTCACGATAATAACTAACTGTATTAACAATAATAATAATAATAATTAAAACTATAATAATAATTGTGGTTCGCAAAATATGATTGTATAACCTCAATAATATCAATAATAATAATTGAAACTATCAAAATAAGGTAACCATTCATGATAATAAATAAATTTACATCATTTATAATAACAATAATAAAAACTATAATAATAATCGTGCATTCGAGAAACATGATTAACTTTATAACTTTAATAATAATAATACTAATTAAAACTATCAAAATAAGGTAACCATTCATGGTAATAAATAAGTTTACATCATTAATAATAACTATAACAATAATAATAATTAACATTATAATATTAATTGTGGTTCGCAAAATAAAATAATCTCTCGCGATAATAATTTAAAATTCGAAAATAAGACCTTGAAGCAGGTATTATATTTTCAAATATTATTTCATTATATAAATTCCTTTTAAAATTCTTAGTTTTCTTCATAGTGTCGTTCTCGGTGATATTTCGTCCCAAAATTCGTTAGTGTATACAAAGGGGGAGGGGGTCATATAAATCGCATTAGTGCGCCTTCCACTCGTTCCGAGTTTTCCGCGGGGGAAAGTACGATCGCTGAGGGGGGAGGAGAGAATGCACTTCGGTCCGCGCCGCATTACGGCGGGCCCGCAGTCAGGCAGCCTCGTTTGGGCCGCATCTGGTTTTTGTTGCGGGGGGGAGGCGTGCGCAGTTCGTCACTCGATGCTGTCTACACTTCTCCAGTTTCCAGGCATAGAAAGATTTTAGAAGATTCTTATTCCTTCTTGTACGTATCTTATACGTAGATATATATATATATATATATATATATATATATATATATATATATACATCTTTTTCTAGACAGAGCAATCGCGACGTTGCCAAACGCTCGGCCCTTTTCTTCTTTCTTTCTCTCTATTTCTATTTGACTCTCCTCCTCTCTCCAAATCCGCGTACATTCACGGGCGTGAGAAACTACAAGGGAATGACCACTTGTGTAAATATTTACACGCACATCCATATATACGTAGACACGTTAATGCGTATACATGTATATACATATATATATATATATATATATATATATACGTATATATATATATATCCGACATCGTTGCTGGACGCAACAGATCATATAGAATATATATTCGGAATGTCCGATCAATCGTTTCAGTAGTTTTCTTGATTAATGGTGACAGAAAAAGACGTTTTATTTTTATGAATTCGAATGATGATATCTTATGGTATGACTTGATTTGATGATATGTTATGATCTGATGATATGATATGATGCGATATCATTATCTAATGTTCACCGATTAATACTGATGGCTAGCACAGCATAGTTAGACCCAAACCAATCCCGCAATTGATTGCTTAAGCAAAAAATAAAATACCCGTATTTTACTGTTTGAAGATCTGATTGTTTATTGCAAAATTATTTAAATAAATTCTCCAAAATACTTTTTCTCAATAAACAAATTTTGCCATTCGATTCTACTAGAAAAAGCAAGAAAAAAAGCTTCACAACATTTTTTTGTACGACTCTTATATTTTGCAATAAATCGTTATAAATAAATTGGATCAATCGAATAACATTCTGTCCCATGGGCACGCAATTGCAAATAGGCTGAAACTAACTATGTTAATCATTGTTTCAGAAAAAAATAAAATACCCATGTTTTTCTGTTTGACGATCTGATTGTTTATTGCAAAATTATTTACGAAAATTATCAAATAGTTGCGAATTTAAAAAAACTAATACACCAATCGATTCTAAGGAAAAAATAAGATAATGCTCAGCAGATAGATTTTATATGCTCTTTTGAATGTTGTGAACACAAGAATTTTACGGATGTTTTACATAATTTTTCATTGCTTAACTTCAATTTCTTTCCAAACATTTTATTAGTGATCCAATTTTTATTTTATGAGAAACTGTCAAAGTTTCTCTTGTAAGTGTTATACTTTAGTACAGGCCTTAGTGATGATCCAAAGGTCCTCGTGAAGAGGTGACATCAGTAGGCTAAGAAAACAATTTTATTTATTCAAGCTTTTTTCAAGTATAATAGTTATATGTCAGGAATCGATCTTCATGACCAACATTGTAATTCTTTACTTCATACGATAATATCAAAAAAATGTACTTGGTGCTTGCTCGATTGATTCAAGCTTAGATTGTCAATGCAACTGTAATATACAACAAATTACATCTAAAAGAAAAAAAGGAAGTAAAGATGCAGTACAAGAACTTTGTCAATATTATATAGATGCTTTTGTTGAATTGAGATAAAAAAAATGAAAGAGTGTGCCACTTACAACAGAAGCTTTAACAGTCAATCATAAAATGAATATTGGATTACTAATAAAATGTTCTGAAAAAAATTGCAGGGTAAGAACTTAAAAATTTTGTGGACCATGCGTAAAATGCTTGTGTTCACGACATGCAAAAGACAACTTTAAACCTTAACTGCTGAGCAGCAATGAATTTTATCCATAAAATCAATTGGAGTTATTAGTTTTTTTCAATTCGCAAATTTTTCGTAATTTGTTTAAATAATTTAGCAATAAATAATCAGATCGTGATAAAACACGGGTATGTTATTTTTTACTAAAGCAATCGATGGCGTAGTTAGTTTGGGTCTATTTATACTTTGCTAGCAATAGATCTTAATGGGTTAATACAGATTATTTGAATTTTTCTTAAATTAAATTTTTTAAATTGAAATTGATATGAATTCAACAGAACTCTTCATAGATTTCAGCCAAGCAACCTTAAGTTTAAAATAATTTGATCTATGCTTCTTATTAACAACAAGAGAAAAAATTTCAGCATTATTCACTTTCTTCCAGCAATTGTGTGTTATTCTTATGCTTTTAGAAAATCCTGTATAATTGTTCAGTTCATATCTCGTATTTATGTTTTTTTGTCAACAAAATTTATAACGTAAAATTCTTTAAGCATTGTAAATAATGGCAATTTGAAAACATATGTGACGTCGCATATTTAGCTTAATGCGTACATTTACTTTCATTGCTATAAATTTTTAATTGTACTTCTTCCGTCGTCTTATACGTCCATTACGTATCGAACCGTACGTGCTCTTGCAAAAATAATAAATATTAACGGAGACTGTTAGCTTTCGAGTGTCGCCCGTGTTTCCTACATACTTGATTAAGACCACTACCTGAGTGAGGGCTGGTAGGAGTGGTACTTAGTAGGCAGCGTGAGCTGAGGAGGCGCTAGGTCCGGATTCTACCCGCTCTGAAATAAATTCAGGTATACGCTTGAGTATACCGAGCATGTGAGGATTCCTGGAGAAAGACACTGCGGGTATCTCTCGCAGTCTTCTAGTTCAGTCTCAGATTAATGCTTGTAACATTCAACGGGGCAACATTGTACAAATCGCTCGCGTATGTATCTCTAGTGTGTTATCCATGTACTTTTTGTTAACAGTCCATTAAATAAATTTCTTTAGTTTTACTAACTGCAATTCAAATATTACAAAATTATTTGTATACACAACACCTAATTTAATAAATTCAACAATAATAATATTCTTATTTATACATAGAATACATTTTTTTTTCTGTTTAGGAAAAAATAAAATTTTCAATAAAATGACAAATGTGATGGATGTGTCCATTTCACCTAATGAACGAAAAATCTAATATTGACTAATAACATTCTTTCTTTAGGATACTAATACCAAGGATAGATATGAACATTCAAATGAGCTGGCCTGGTATTAGCAGTTTAAGCTGATTACTTTAACTTAATATTTGACATAATTCAAGTCACCAGCTACAAGCCGCTGATAAAACTGAGTGCTACGAGCCTTGATCGCGCACGGACACGGTACTTTTTTATTCCGCACACGATTAGCAGATTTGAGGCCGAATCCGGTTAGCTATTCCCACCAAATTATAATACGTCGCTGACGATGTTTAAAGACATAATTTATTAATGAAAGTAAATGATTTTCAATTCAAAATATAGTGTGTGTCATTCGAAAAATAATTTACAATATATATTGGGTCTATAAGTAAATTTCCAGAGTTTTTTCTATCAAATGGTGAGGTTTTATTATGAAAACATGGTTACATATGCATTATTTAAAGTATCATCCATCGGAAGATATAACTTTTTGCCATCTTTCTGGCGATTTATCAATTCTAGACCAAAAAAATTTCTTGTCTTTGGAGCGCAAGAATATATAGAATCAATTTTTGATTTCCTCTACTGAATTTAAGCGTATTCCCGTAAGAGCGTTCTGCATTTTATCGAAAAAAGTGATAGTCATATGCTGTCCAGTCTAGACGGTAAGGCAGGTAAGGCGCAGAATTTTCGATGGACTATTCTCCAAATAGTTTTTGACCGAGGCTGTGACATGTGGCTGAACGTAATCGTGATGAAAAATGACGGAAACATGCCTGGATTCATATTCTATCCGTTTTCCTATAAAGCTCATTTCATAAGAATAAAATAAACAGAGCATGATCTTTTATATATATATATATATATAAGGTGTCCCATTTTAATGTAACGCCCCTGATATCACATTAATAGATATCCAATGAAGTTTCCGACACATAATAGAAATGTGTATTCAACAGAATGGGTATTTGATAGAGCACTTGATGAGCGGAAATTGCACTAGTTAGTGTCTTGCCTTAAATGGATCGACGTTAGGGTACGTTTTGCCTTAAGTGGCTAGATGTTGCGATGCGTCTTGTCTTGACTTCCTCTTCACTTGACTCTGAATATTAGGAGTGTGAATAAGTCTTTCCCGTTTTTTGTAAGAGATGGCGCCACCAATACTGTGCGAGTATTCAATGGTTACATATGTCATAATCAAAGCTTATTCATATGTCAACAATTCCATACTAACACATTAGTTAAAATTTTTTCGCATCATAAATTTTTGATATTGTGAAAATGTCGAAATTTGAGCCGAATCGACGTCATTTGCGGGAAGTTTCACTTTATTGGTTCAATTTGAAGAAATCTGCTGCCGAGACGCATCGATTGCTTCAGGAGGCTTATGGAGAAGGTTGGGTCAATGATTCAAGTGTTCGCGGATGGTTTCGACGCTTCAAAAGCGGTGATTTCGACGTGGAAGACAAGGAGCGTTCCGGGCGGCCGCAAATCTTTGAAGATCGAGAATTGGCGACTTTGCTTGATGAAGATTCTTGTCAAACGCAAGAAGAACTTGCTGAAGCATTGGGAGTTGACCGAACAACCATTTCCAAGCGTTTGAAAGCCTTGGGAATAATCCAAAAGCAAGGAAATTGGGTGCCGTACGAACTGAAGCTGAGAGACGTCGAACGGCGTTTTTTCACTTGCGAACAGCTGCTTCAGCGACATAAAAGAAAGGGTTTTCTGCATCGTATCGTGACTGGCGATGAAAAGTGGATACGTTACGATAATCCGAAGCGAAGAAAATCATGGGGACTACCCGGCCATGCATCATCATCGACGGCCAAGTCAAATATTCATGGCGCCAAGCTCATGCTCTGTATATGGTGGGACCAGCTAGGTGTGGTTTACTATGAGCTTCTGAAACCGAATGAAAGGATCACAGGCGAGGTCTATCGACGACAATTGATGCGTTTGAGCCGCGCACTGCGAGAAAAACGGCCACAATACTCCGACAGGCACGACAAAGTTATTTTGCAACATGACAATGCTTGCCCACATGTTGCACCGCCGGTGAAAACATACTTAGAAACGCTCAAATGGGAAGTCCTACCCCACCCGCCGTATAGTCCAGACGTTGCTCCGTCTGATTACCATCTCTTCAGATCGATGACGCATGGCCTGGCTGACCAGCACTTCCATTCCTACGAGGAAGCCAAAAAATGGGTGGATGACTGGATAGAGGCCAAACCGGTCGAATTTTTTCGCAACGGGATTCGTATGTTGCCAGAAAGATGGGAAAAAGTTGTAGCTAGCGATGGCCAATACTTTCAATAATTCATTTGTAACCATTTTTTCACAATAAAGGCTCAAAATTTGAAAAAAAACGGGAAAGACTTATTCACATACCTGATAATTGTAATAATAATGATACTACTAATAATAATGGTAAAAATCTTAATAATAACGATCCTGGTAATAATATCAAAAGAATAATATACAAGTAAGATAAACATGAATGATAATAATGAACGTAATAACAATAATAATAATTAAAATAAGAAGGTAAACACTGATAATAATAATCAACCTTACAACCTTAATAATAACTATAATAATAATTAAAAATAAGATAAACGCTCACGATAATAACTAACTGTATTAACAATAATAATAATAATAATTAAAACTATAATAATAATTGTGGTTCGCAAAATATGATTGTATAACCTCAATAATATCAATAATAATAATTGAAACTATCAAAATAAGGTAACCATTCATGATAATAAATAAATTTACATCATTTATAATAACAATAATAAAAACTATAATAATAATCGTGATTCGAGAAACATGATTAACTTTATAACTTTAATAATAATAATACTAATTAAAACTATCAAAATAAGGTAACCATTCATGGTAATAAATAAGTTTACATCATTAATAATAACTATAACAATAATAATAATTAACATTATAATATTAATTGTGGTTCGCAAAATAAAATAATCTCTCGCGATAATAATTTAAAATTCGAAAATAAGACCTTGAAGCAGGTATTATATTTTCAAATATTATTTCATTATATAAATTCCTTTTAAAATTCTTAGTTTTCTTCATAGTGTCGTTCTCGGTGATATTTCGTCCCAAAATTCGTTAGTGTATACAAAGGGGGAGGGGGTCATATAAATCGCATTAGTGCGCCTTCCACTCGTTCCGAGTTTTCCGCGGGGGAAAGTACGATCGCTGAGGGGGGAGGAGAGAATGCACTTCGGTCCGCGCCGCATTACGGCGGGCCCGCAGTCAGGCAGCCTCGTTTGGGCCGCATCTGGTTTTTGTTGCGGGGGGGAGGCGTGCGCAGTTCGTCACTCGATGCTGTCTACACTTCTCCAGTTTCCAGGCATAGAAAGATTTTAGAAGATTCTTATTCCTTCTTGTACGTATCTTATACGTAGATATATATATATATATATATATATATATATATATATATATATATACATCTTTTTCTAGACAGAGCAATCGCGACGTTGCCAAACGCTCGGCCCTTTTCTTCTTTCTTTCTCTCTATTTCTATTTGACTCTCCTCCTCTCTCCAAATCCGCGTACATTCACGGGCGTGAGAAACTACAAGGGAATGACCACTTGTGTAAATATTTACACGCACATCCATATATACGTAGACACGTTAATGCGTATACATGTATATACATATATATATATATATATATATATATATATACGTATATATATATATATATCCGACATCGTTGCTGGACGCAACAGATCATATAGAATATATATTCGGAATGTCCGATCAATCGTTTCAGTAGTTTTCTTGATTAATGGTGACAGAAAAAGACGTTTTATTTTTATGAATTCGAATGATGATATCTTATGGTATGACTTGATTTGATGATATGTTATGATCTGATGATATGATATGATGCGATATCATTATCTAATGTTCACCGATTAATACTGATGGCTAGCACAGCATAGTTAGACCCAAACCAATCCCGCAATTGATTGCTTAAGCAAAAAATAAAATACCCGTATTTTACTGTTTGAAGATCTGATTGTTTATTGCAAAATTATTTAAATAAATTCTCCAAAATACTTTTTCTCAATAAACAAATTTTGCCATTCGATTCTACTAGAAAAAGCAAGAAAAAAAGCTTCACAACATTTTTTTGTACGACTCTTATATTTTGCAATAAATCGTTATAAATAAATTGGATCAATCGAATAACATTCTGTCCCATGGGCACGCAATTGCAAATAGGCTGAAACTAACTATGTTAATCATTGTTTCAGAAAAAAATAAAATACCCATGTTTTTCTGTTTGACGATCTGATTGTTTATTGCAAAATTATTTACGAAAATTATCAAATAGTTGCGAATTTAAAAAAACTAATACACCAATCGATTCTAAGGAAAAAATAAGATAATGCTCAGCAGATAGATTTTATATGCTCTTTTGAATGTTGTGAACACAAGAATTTTACGGATGTTTTACATAATTTTTCATTGCTTAACTTCAATTTCTTTCCAAACATTTTATTAGTGATCCAATTTTTATTTTATGAGAAACTGTCAAAGTTTCTCTTGTAAGTGTTATACTTTAGTACAGGCCTTAGTGATGATCCAAAGGTCCTCGTGAAGAGGTGACATCAGTAGGCTAAGAAAACAATTTTATTTATTCAAGCTTTTTTCAAGTATAATAGTTATATGTCAGGAATCGATCTTCATGACCAACATTGTAATTCTTTACTTCATACGATAATATCAAAAAAATGTACTTGGTGCTTGCTCGATTGATTCAAGCTTAGATTGTCAATGCAACTGTAATATACAACAAATTACATCTAAAAGAAAAAAAGGAAGTAAAGATGCAGTACAAGAACTTTGTCAATATTATATAGATGCTTTTGTTGAATTGAGATAAAAAAAATGAAAGAGTGTGCCACTTACAACAGAAGCTTTAACAGTCAATCATAAAATGAATATTGGATTACTAATAAAATGTTCTGAAAAAAATTGCAGGGTAAGAACTTAAAAATTTTGTGGACCATGCGTAAAATGCTTGTGTTCACGACATGCAAAAGACAACTTTAAACCTTAACTGCTGAGCAGCAATGAATTTTATCCATAAAATCAATTGGAGTTATTAGTTTTTTTCAATTCGCAAATTTTTCGTAATTTGTTTAAATAATTTAGCAATAAATAATCAGATCGTGATAAAACACGGGTATGTTATTTTTTACTAAAGCAATCGATGGCGTAGTTAGTTTGGGTCTATTTATACTTTGCTAGCAATAGATCTTAATGGGTTAATACAGATTATTTGAATTTTTCTTAAATTAAATTTTTTAAATTGAAATTGATATGAATTCAACAGAACTCTTCATAGATTTCAGCCAAGCAACCTTAAGTTTAAAATAATTTGATCTATGCTTCTTATTAACAACAAGAGAAAAAATTTCAGCATTATTCACTTTCTTCCAGCAATTGTGTGTTATTCTTATGCTTTTAGAAAATCCTGTATAATTGTTCAGTTCATATCTCGTATTTATGTTTTTTTGTCAACAAAATTTATAACGTAAAATTCTTTAAGCATTGTAAATAATGGCAATTTGAAAACATATGTGACGTCGCATATTTAGCTTAATGCGTACATTTACTTTCATTGCTATAAATTTTTAATTGTACTTCTTCCGTCGTCTTATACGTCCATTACGTATCGAACCGTACGTGCTCTTGCAAAAATAATAAATATTAACGGAGACTGTTAGCTTTCGAGTGTCGCCCGTGTTTCCTACATACTTGATTAAGACCACTACCTGAGTGAGGGCTGGTAGGAGTGGTACTTAGTAGGCAGCGTGAGCTGAGGAGGCGCTAGGTCCGGATTCTACCCGCTCTGAAATAAATTCAGGTATACGCTTGAGTATACCGAGCATGTGAGGATTCCTGGAGAAAGACACTGCGGGTATCTCTCGCAGTCTTCTAGTTCAGTCTCAGATTAATGCTTGTAACATTCAACGGGGCAACATTGTACAAATCGCTCGCGTATGTATCTCTAGTGTGTTATCCATGTACTTTTTGTTAACAGTCCATTAAATAAATTTCTTTAGTTTTACTAACTGCAATTCAAATATTACAAAATTATTTGTATACACAACACCTAATTTAATAAATTCAACAATAATAATATTCTTATTTATACATAGAATACATTTTTTTTTCTGTTTAGGAAAAAATAAAATTTTCAATAAAATGACAAATGTGATGGATGTGTCCATTTCACCTAATGAACGAAAAATCTAATATTGACTAATAACATTCTTTCTTTAGGATACTAATACCAAGGATAGATATGAACATTCAAATGAGCTGGCCTGGTATTAGCAGTTTAAGCTGATTACTTTAACTTAATATTTGACATAATTCAAGTCACCAGCTACAAGCCGCTGATAAAACTGAGTGCTACGAGCCTTGATCGCGCACGGACACGGTACTTTTTTATTCCGCACACGATTAGCGGATTTGAGGCCGAATCCGGTTAGCTATTCCCACCAAATTATAATACGTCGCTGACGATGTTTAAAGACATAATTTATTAATGAAAGTAAATGATTTTCAATTCAAAATATAGTGTGTGTCATTCGAAAAATAATTTACAATATATATTGGGTCTATAAGTAAATTTCCAGAGTTTTTTCTATCAAATGGTGAGGTTTTATTATGAAAACATGGTTACATATGCATTATTTAAAGTATCATCCATCGGAAGATATAACTTTTTGCCATCTTTCTGGCGATTTATCAATTCTAGACCAAAAAAATTTCTTGTCTTTGGAGCGCAAGAATATATAGAATCAATTTTTGATTTCCTCTACTGAATTTAAGCGTATTCCCGTAAGAGCGTTCTGCATTTTATCGAAAAAAGTGATAGTCATATGCTGTCCAGTCTAGACGGTAAGGCAGGTAAGGCGCAGAATTTTCGATGGACTATTCTCCAAATAGTTTTTGACCGAGGCTGTGACATGTGGCTGAACGTAATCGTGATGAAAAATGACGGAAACATGCCTGGATTCATATTCTATCCGTTTTCCTATAAAGCTCATTTCATAAGAATAAAATAAACAGAGCATGATCTTTTATATATATATATATATAAGGTGTCCCATTTTAATGTAACGCCCCTGATATCACATTAATAGATATCCAATGAAGTTTCCGACACATAATAGAAATGTGTATTCAACAGAATGGGTATTTGATAGAGCACTTGATGAGCGGAAATTGCACTAGTTAGTGTCTTGCCTTAAATGGATCGACGTTAGGGTACGTTTTGCCTTAAGTGGCTAGATGTTGCGATGCGTCTTGTCTTGACTTCCTCTTCACTTGACTCCGAGTTGACCTAGAATTGACTGCGGCTCAATTTAGGCCGGACATGATTCAACCTTAACCTCTCTTTGACCTTGATGTAGGCATAGACTTAATCTTGTACTTAATCTATCACTAGATCTCATTTTGGCGTTCACCGGACCAAAGCCTTAATTTGATGTTGATCTCATTGACCTTACCATGGTCCTACTGTTACGTGACCTCGACATGTTTTGATCTGATTGAGACTTAAAATTAACCTGTCCTGATTCAACTGATTGAACTTCGCGTAATTCTGACTAAATAAAGGTCAAAGCTGAAAAGTGTCTTCTAGAGAAAAATCAAAGCATGTAGAAATAAAATATTTTCCAATATATATGTAGTTTTTTTGCGCAGAATGCGAATATGGCACAAAAATATCTATTCTCATTAAAAAAACTAAAGTTGACCTTGATTTGACCTTGAAAATGCATATCTACGTCAACGACAAGACCATTTTAAAATGGCTCTCTGCGAGTCCTACAACTATGGTCTGAACCATTTTTTGCTCAATTGCATATCTAAAGAGATATCAGGGATGGTACATTAAAATCGACATCTTTTATTTACATATAGATTGCTTTAATCATTTGTTGAACCAGTTGATCAAAGAAGGATTACCTGTATCTTTGATCAGATTTTTCATTAATATAACACCAAACATAAACTTCAAAGTAGCAATTTTCCTATTATTTATTTATTTACGATTCTAAACTAATTGTTATAGAGATTGTAGTCTACAGAATTTGCAGAAAGTAAAAAATTTCTTACTATGTTTGCCGTGTAGTTAGTGGTTGTGAAAGTAAATCCAGTATCAAATCACAAGTAATTTATTGCCTTATAGCTCATAGCAATAAATATATGTGATGTAGATCGTTTGATAAAAACGCTGTGACTAACGCGTCATAATAAAGCAGGTGCAATACAGAAAATAATCTGTGAGCTTTGCCCAAATTTCCAGTATAATAACATTTGTTAACCTTCATGACTCTACTTTGAGAATGGTTTTTCAAGTATTTTTATAACATAAGATATCCAAAATTAAAAAAATAGAGCCACTGAAAATGAACGTTACGTGATTCTTGGTACTGCTTTCGCTATGTTTGGTTTTCAAACTCATAGCAGCGCCCATGTTCTACATTCCAATATTGCGTTACCAACCTCTCTTCCGTTATCTAATAACATAACGGAACCGTTCCAAAGATAAAAAATGTATATCCGTAAATGTTCATTTATAATAAGTTTTATATCTATAATAGCAGATAATTCTAATGAAAAAAAACTAATACGTATTTAGGAAACAAATTATATTTTACATTGTAATAAAAACATTATATTTAATCTACCGACTTTTAACAATTTAGACATGTAAATATATGTGACTAATAACAACAAAAAAATAAAAATAGATATGTATATGTTTCTGCACCATTTTCTCGCTTTATGTGCGGTGCAATAGAGCGAGCAAGAGACAAAGAGAGTGAACGAGGATTTATTGGACGTTTTCTCGACTGAAGCCTTGTTAATATGTAGCGGCTCTAATCCCGTTGGGCCCGCAACCATCACGTGTGAGAATCTGAGCTGTAAATGATCGCTCGACTCAAGTACCGAAATATCGGTTTTCTTACCTGTCGATTAAATCATCGTAGCCGAAAACCAAGGAGGCAAGTATGTGCTCCTGACTTTTCTCAAGATAGTGTTTTCGATGCATGATAATTCATATTTAGAAGTTGCTGCGTACAGTTGCCTACTCTTCAGTTTAGGCATCGCGGTTGAATAGATTTAGCCTACGCCAAATAATAGAGTTAATAAAATAATAGCTTAAGTATTAATTTAAATAATAGCTTAAATAAATTTATCCTTTGATAACATAATATATAGTTTATTATTTTTATCATTTTTATTTTACTTTATAATACTTTAATTGTGCTTTTGTCGACTGCTTATATAAATTAATAAATATTTTCAATGGTCTTACAGTCAAATTAAATAAATCGAAAATAAGACGTAATAATATCAATATATATTTATATTAATATTAATACATCAATATACAAAAAATAAAAAATAAAAATTAAAAATTATAATGACAGTTAGACTATCCTTATGTAAAATCACACCCGTAGACTAATCTCAAAATAAAAATATTAGTAGAAAAAAATTTTATGTTAGTAAAGTGCAATCTGACTGTCCATACCACCCTTACCTAATTGAAGACTTATTGTAGTAGACCACCGTTTCGAGCTCGCTACGCTTTCTCATCAGGGACTAAACTAAACCTGGTATTCTAATCTATATATACCTTATCCCCACTACTAATTTAGTAAATTAAATATAAAATACCCCTCTACACGAAATGTTCAAAACCAATCAATTTAATAATGAATGATAAATGTTATGTAATTTACTAGATTCTAACATTAAATTCATGTTATTTTGATTCCTGGAAATGTGAATACTTTCAAGACTCCGCCTTTTGTATTTATTATTAATACAATGCTCTAAAATATCCACATTCACAAAATCAAAAGAATATAAAAACTTTAAACCGGAACTATGATAATATATGAACTACGTAAACTACATTTATGTTCATAAATTATCTTTTTTTTTCATAAATTCATAAATTATCTTTTTTAAATATCTATCTATTGGTTCAATGTAGTATTTGTTACAATCCATACAATTAATTTTGTAAACAACTCCAAATTTTAAACACAGATCATCTTTATCATTGCAATTATTAAACAACTTACTTAAATTATTGTTATTTTTAAAGAAAATTTGAATGTTCTATTTCCGAAAATTTCTTTTAATTCTTTTCGGCAATTCTTTAACCTATGGTAAGATAATAATTTTGCCTCTGAATTATCACATCAATTTGTGAATTATGTCTATTTTTTGGTATTGTAAATGTCAAACAATCTCTCAGCAATTAATTTATTCGATTTATTTTATTTTATTATTATTTTTAATTTTTAATCTACTTTATTTTCGTCTATTAAGTTCTACGTCAGATTCTTCTCTACTTCAGCATATCCTTATCTATGAGTGGCGTCAGATTGCGTCATTCTGCATTTATCTGGAGTAACTCCTTGATGTTTTTACACTTGATGCCATTGAAACAGATTTTGCATTACCGCACGATTTTCCCAATGCCTGTGCACTGGGCCATGGTACTTGATAGCATTGATTTTATTGTATTCACAGGTAAGCTGTTCACATTTCGTTAACGGATGTAATATTCCGCTACTCTTCCAAGCCCTTTTTACCGGAGGTAACCAAGAGCCGAGAAGATTGGATCATCAATCGACACTGGAGGACTATTGTGGTCAGAATATTCGTCACTTTCCAAGTACTGGAGATCGCATCTGTCTCGGCTAAATTTGTCGGCTAAAGTTATATGCTGCTCTTAGAAACCTATTTGCAATTATTTAATACCTGTTTGTTGTGTTATCCAAGTCTGCAGCATTTCCTTTGCTACTTGCTGCAGGGCTAATTTCCTGGTTGCATACGAAATTATTAACCTGAGTCTTGGCCGTTGTACCTGGCGTATGAAATGCGCCTTGCGCCTCTTGAATGTTGCCATCCGTAACACACGTGCTGGCGATCGTAGCGACGCCAGGTGTAGCCACCTAGATCGGTGATTCGTGTGACGTGCTATATGCAAGCGGTGCATGCGTATTTATTTCCGCCAGATTAAAATCAATCAGATTTGGTATCTGTTAATTAGCGGCTGATGTACTACGCCTTTCGCCTCTGCTTGGATTAACTTCACGAGCTTACTGTGTGTCAGCTACTAATCAGCTAACGATGATTTTTAACAACTTCTTATCTCTGCGTGCGCGCATTTTTGCGACTTCACTCTTGCCCTCGCACTCTAGAATGTCCTCTGGACAGTCTGCAGTACAGTCAAGCAAATGAGTCATAATCAAGTCTCTTTGAAATTGGGAACCATTATTTTTGAGTTTGCAATTCCGTCATGATGATGTCTATCTCTTCCTCGCATAAACTATGGAGCTAGTTATAGAATCGCTTGGAGAGTTTACAATCACCATTACATATCAAATTAATTTATAATCTCGTCTAGAAGAGAAAAAAATATTTTTACTTGTAAAGTAAAATAAAGCAGGAGAAAATTTAATCAAATTACGGCCCGTAAACTTTTGACCGACTTTAATTCTTACATTAAGATTAAATTTTATTTTCAATTGAGTTCAAAATAACATTTAAAATTAATTAAGTAAAGAAAAAATTTCTCGATGAACTTTCCAAACTCTAGAAAAAACAACAACAAAAAATCTAAATGAAAAAACGATTAAATAATTCAACAATTAAGGAAATATATTAATTAATTAATTAATTTATCATTACTACATTAATTAGCTAATTAAATAATTGAAGTCATTAACAGAAGAACAATCAACACGAGAAAGTTTATTATTTAATTATTTTTCAATAGTCGGTTTTTTGCTATTAATAAAATGTAAAATATATAAATTTTACTTATCATTAATTTTATTAATCATTTATCTATTTAGAATTAGTGATTTTAACTAAACACAAAAATAAGAAAGGAATAAAACACATTTATTTCCTTGATAAGTCATGGTTGTGATTTCCTTCATAATTAATTTTATTTTCGGAACAATAAAAAAAAGGAACCAAAAATAAGTTACTAGTAGTAGATTTATATTTCTGAAAAATTTAATTCATTCATATTAGGTTGTCAAATATGTCCTTTCCACTTTTTTTCTCTTCATTCAATGCTTTATAAAAAGAGTTACAGTGGTCGGATTTACTTTAAATATGCGCCATTTTGTTCTATAATCTGTTTCCATATAGACGGCAACTTCATAATAAACCCTCTCGTAGTAACCCCTCTCCTTTTTTGCGAAGAACTCGGACAGGCACTTTTAACAAGCCTCTTTTGAGTCCAACTTTACACCACTATAGGCGTTCGACATGGACAGAAACAGGTGGTAATCACTTGACGCTATGTCCGGACTATATGGTGGATGCGATAAAACAAACCTCCCATCCGAACTCCGATTTTGACGATCCGAAACGATTTTCACGAAAATTTACTACGATAATGTTAGATACAAATACATAGAACGATCTATTATTGTGGAATGCAGTTGTACGTATCAATTTTCATGAATGGTCTGACATAATACTTATATGATATAATCAGAAAATCGTGTTTCGTCTTATATCAGACAAGCATAATTCAATTGGGCAACAATCATATCATTAGTGGAGTAAAAAGAAACAGAACTCACGTGTTGACAATGAATCTAGCCGGTTATTTAATTACTGATGGGAGCTGTAAAGTACTACCTATAGCGATCCTTATGTATCTTGGGATTTAGTAGTAGTGGAAGGGTTTATGAAAATCATACTGAGCAAACGTATTTCTAGAATTAGTTTCTCAGTTGATAAAGTTCATTTAACATTGGATGCAAACTTGACTTTATCTGAACGGGAAAATATATAATCGCAAGTTTTGGGATGTAGTTCAAAATAATAATTATCATTTCCACAAATACACTTCACATTTATATGAAGGAAACACTAGAAGGCGTACTGCTTGGCATAACAAATAGATGTAACTTTCGCACTAACAAGAAAAATAGAAGAAGCGAGTTGTGGATATACAATTATTAGTACTGAACACTCAAAGCTAGTGATTTTTGAAACAGAAAAAGGGAATCATTCCCTTTATGAGAATAAGTTTACTCTGTAAATCTAAATATATTTTGATGCGTTAACTCTGTTTATTTCTGTCGAGAAGAATGTAATATCACAAATGAAGAGTTTGTACAAAGACGTTGTAGTCCAGTGAAGTCAGTTAGAGAAGCAGACTCTCCAAAATGCTCTAGCACTTGCTACAAACAGAAATAGTCAGTATGTCAATGGAACGTATTGCATCCTCTTCATCTGATAACTTATCATTCAAGCCTTTTCTGATTAAAGAATGCATGTCAAATCTCATCCAGTAGTAAGGGTGTAGAAGCTAGAATGAGTTAGACAGCGTCAGACAAAATTTACTCAGCGAAATCAGTCGTACTTGTTTCAAAATTTAACGCATAGTAGCTGTCAAAGTCAGAGAAGTGTAACGGACTTCCAAAATATTCACCTTAACTATGTATTCAATACATATAAGCTATTATACGTTTGTTCAATTGACACAGATGAACCTCCAACAGCCCAACGGGAGAGGGCGAGAGTGAGAGAGAGTGAGAGAGGGTAGGAGAGAAAGATATAGTGGAGACATAGAGATAAATATTGGGACAGAGAGAGCGAGGGGAGGAAGCACTGAGAAAGCACATAGAAAGGTGCTGTTTGAAATGTTTGTTATTATAGGAAAAAATGAGAGAAAATACGGGGGCCAACGTGGATCCAGAAGGAGTGTGCATCCAATATTTTATCTTTGTATTTTCTTCTTATTATACTGAATATATACTTAGTTTATTCAGTTTAATTATTAATCATAATACCTATATTATATATTATATATTATTATATATTATTATGTTATAATATTATATTATGTGATATCTGGAAAGCCGAAAAGACATAAACATAAGGAATTAGCTGCTTTGCTGAATCAGAATTCGTATCAAATTCATGAAAAGTTGCTGCATTATCGGGGATCCTAGAACAAACTATTTACTTGCGCCTAAACACACTGAGACTCCTTTAATATGTTGGAAGATGGTTACCTTACTAATTAAAGCCGAGAGACTTCTAATGGTGACCTCCAATATTTTTATTTATATACGTTAAACAACACGACTGAAAGGATTGCTTTGCAATTCGAAAAGTGTATTCAGTATGACAACCCAAACCATAGGAAGTCATGGGGTAGCCCGGGTATGCCTCTAATTCGATGGCCAAGCCAAACATTCATGGTAAGAAGCTAATGCTATGCATTTGGTGAGATCAGTTTGGAGTAATGTATTTCGAACTACTCCAACAAAATCAAACCGTTATCGGGGAACGTTACCAACAAGAGCTGATGCAATTTAGCTAAGAATTGAAGATTAAACGTCCACAATATGCCAAAAGGCACGATAAAGTCATTTTTCAGCATGACAACGTTCGGCCACATGTTGCAAATATCGTAATTGAAACATTAGAAGCCCTGAATTTGGACGTCCCATCCCACCCGCGTATTTACAAGACATTGGAGGAAGACTTAGCTCAGACGCAAAAAGAGTTAGGTGTCAGTGACGAAGCAGTAGACAAAGGTTTACATGCAATGACGAAGATACATAAAGAAGGAAAATGGATGCCACACGATTGGACCGAAAGTGACATTATGAATCGATACCACATCGTACTGTTAAAAAGAGAAGAGTTTTTGGAGGCGTATTGTGACTGTTGATAAAAAGTGGATCTACTATTACAATCCTACGTTCAAAAAATCATGGGGTGACTCAGGCCAACCCCGTCCAAATCGACACCAAAACGAAACATCCACGGCCAAAAGGTATTACTGTGCATTTGGAGGAACTAACAGGATGTTTTTTACTACGAACTGCTAGAATCGAATGAAACCGTCATTACTGAGGCACACAAACGCTAAATGACTTGACGTTTAATCGAACTTGGCATGCTTTCTTCGGTCGATTCTTCAGGCTCTTCCATTGGAACGATTGGACGTTAGTTATAACGCTTTTGAGAAAACCAGAATTATTGTTAACTTCAATCAACATCTCCTGATCTTTGGTTATGCGACGCTACTTTTGATCAAAATTAAGCAGTTTTGGAATGAATTTCGCTGACATACGGCTCATGCATAATTCGATTTGACGATTTTTTAACAGAATATCTTTCACTGCTTGCACATTTGCATGTGTTGTTGACGTGCTAGGAACTCCAGAACCAGGTTTATCTTACACACGCTTTCGGCTTCCTTGGAAAAGCTTATAACACTTATACACATTCTCTTCCTTCAAAGGAGACACATCGTATATAACTGTAAAAATTTCAAGAGTTTTTGAGCACTGAATTCCAATGCAAACTATTTGCTATATTTTTTTCATAGAAGAAAATTGACGAGCAATCGCGTCATTCGCATCTGTGTATATTACCATCCCGGGTACCATGATCCCCTCCTACCGTTCCCAGTGAACGACCGCAAGTAAATATTAGCTTGTCTAATATCTCCCTTCTGCTTTTTTGCTGTTCATTCAATGCTTTATAAAAAGTGTTACAGTGGTCGGATTTACTTTAAATATGCTCCGTTTTGTTCAATATTCTGTTTCCATCTAGACGGCAACTCATAATACCCCTCTCGTAGAAACCCCTCTTCTTATTTGCAAAGAATACGGACAGCCACTTGTAACAAGCCTCTTTTGCGTCCAACTTTACACCACCAAGGGCAATCGAGATGAACAGGAACAGATGGTAATCACTTGGCGCTATGTCCAGGCTGTATGGTGGGTGCAATAAAACCTCCCATCCGAACTCCCGTAGCTTCTGACGAGTCATCAACGAAGTGTGTGGTCTGCCATTGTCCTGGTGGAACAATGCACCCTTCCCGTTGGCCAATTGCGAACGCTTTTGGTCGATAGCCTGCTTCAAGCGGTCCACTTGTTCAGACTAGATGGTAGAATTAAGCGTCTGGCCATATGGGAGCAGCTCATACTGAATGATTCCCTTCCAATCCCATCAAACACACAACAAAACCTTCCAGGCCACTAATCCTGGCTTGGCCACTGTTTGGGACGGTCCACCATTTAATCACCATCCATTTTCGTCACCAATCACTATCCGCTTCAAAAATGGGTCGAGTTCGTTCCTTTTCAGCAGCACATCGCAGTCTTTGAGTCAAATCTTTGCGTCCTTCTTTGCGTCAAATCATGTGGCACCCAAACATCAAGCTTTTTTGCATGCAGCCTTCTGCAGATAGTTTATAATAGTCTGGTAACTAATCTGCCATGTGACGAGATGCCAAATGCCGGTCTAACACGATAAATTCCATGATTTGATCGGTAATCGTCGTCACAGGTCTTCCGCCGGCTGGCTTATCCATGGTGTCGTTTTCACCAGCTCTGAATCGTCGAAACCATTCCTCTTTGCTTCGAAGTGATAGCGTGCCATCACGCCAAAATATCATTAATCTCACGGAACGTTTCTCTAGTGGATTTGCCTTTTTAAAATAGCGCGAATTTCGGCGTTAGTGAACTCTATGTTTACACATCTATAACTTTTGAATGCAATATCCAAACTAATTATGCAAAGCGTCGTTTTGTACGTTATGTCAAGACCTTTCAAATCATGCATAGTATTGCCAGATACGAGCACTGGAATTCTTTGTACATAGCCGCGAAGTTCATAAGAGAAAAAGACGGACGCAGATATTTGATAAGCTAATATATATACGGTTTTTGCAAAATAACTGATCAAGGTATAACGATGGAATCGAGAAGAAAAATTTATGTGTAAATATTGAATCACTTTTGGGCTATTGCGAATAGTTTTTACACTAGGCGGAATTATTAAGGAAGAAAAAATTGGTCGTCTATCGATGTGACGGCCGAATTAATAGACAAGCTATTACCATGGTTATAAAAACTGACCTTTGTTGATGCGAAGTCACTTTTCAGTTCTCTTGCTTAGAAAGAAGCGAAAAAAATACACAAAATCGTGAGATAGGTCGATGAGGACATCACTAATACGCAAGCCAATATCGTGGTTATAAAAACCAATCTTTTTTTATACCACTTCTCAAGATTTTAACTTAGAATGTCTCTCTATTCAATCTTCGTATATAAGAGAACTGAAAAGTGAAATTGCATCAACAAAGGTCAGTTTTTATAACAGCGATAATAGCTTTCCATCGATAGATTCCATCATTCTGTATTCTTCTTCGTCAATAATTCCGCCTAGTTTCTCCTTTTCCAGGTCCACGAGCGCTGGTCGAGATCTATGTGTCCTAATCTTTTTTTAAAGATAAATATTAAATATTATATAGTTATTTACAAAGAACATTCAATTTCAATTATTGTGGTGCTGTAACCAATGTCATATATATGGTATGAGCATAGATTTTATATAATGATTCCACGAAATACTAAGTAATAGTCCGAAAAAATTAACCCGGTCATCTTTTATCACAGGCTAAGGAATAGACAATAATCACGGCCACTTTCTAGCACTCACATAATAATAATTAGTAAATATAGATATTAAATGTGATGGATTTCCATCAGGAATGTTTCAGATTTAAAGTCTTTAAAATCTTTATTTTATCTCTTTCTCTCTTTCTCTCTCTCTCTCTCTCCTTTTGTAAAATGTTTCTGTATGCCAAATTATACTGAATATAGTTTGTAACGACAAATTATGTTTTTATTTTTATACATTATATAAAATTCAGAATTGTGACAAGAGCCTTTTTTTTTAGTTTGAACAAAAGAAATAATGGCAAAATAGGGTTCTTTACCAACAACCTCGAAACTATGTATATATATATTATAACCCCAAACTCGCGGTTATTACTTCCGGTATATCGATGTGTGGGTGGACACTTCCATGCCGCTGTTCGTAAACTCCGTTAGAAAGGGGACAAGGAAAAGGGAAATGAATCACGCTGCAGTCTTTACGAGGTTTTGACAATATTATCACTTTTCATTACAGGAAACTCTTTTACATTATTCGTGTAGCTCATACACTACGCTCTAGTTGCGGGTTTCGCGACGATATACCAATTATTTCGTAAATACGCTATCACATAAAATGCACGGGGCGGGAGACACGGAATCGGACGGTATATTCTACAACCGTACAATGTGAAATGATACGATATATACGGTACATGCACGATATATTATACGAAGCTATAAAAATATTACATTATATAAAATGCGAGATATATACTACGCGTGCATAACCGCTACGCTACACGTGGGGATCGCGGGAGACGGGCGCGGCGACGGACCATGAGCCTAGTTACGCACATACATATGACAATAATAAAAAGTACATAAGCTACTTGCCGCCGGCGACGATGCTGTCGCTGGCCTCGATGCTCACTGGTGCTCGCTGGTGCTCGCTGATGCTTGCGGCTGTTGCCTTGCACCAGAGCGACTGTGTACGCGCTCTCCCTCTCACTTACGCGGATGCGTAAGGACGTTGTGGGCCGCGCCGCTATCTCTGGCTTCTCCTCGGTTGTTCGCGCGGTTGCACTTGATCACAGATCATAGCCGCTGATGGCCTCGCTATGCACGACGGTATACGGATGGCAGCGTGTTCGCTTCCTCAGCCGTTCGCGTTCTCGGTCCGGGGCTGCGGCAAGGATATTACCGTGCGTCTTTCTCGCTTCTCCGGTATGCACGCACGTAAACGAAGGGAACTTTACCGTGAAGGCACGTTACCGCGAAGGATGCTAAAATGGCGACCTCAAACTTTCACGACTCCAGTCGATGGAAAACGTAATGCGGAAAATACAACGAAGCGGAACGGGCGAAAAGTGCGTCGAACTGTGCGAAGGTCGGGGACGAAAGTGCGTCAAACTATACGAACGCCGGGGACGAAAATATGTCAAACTATACGAACGCCGGGGACGAAAGTGATCTTCAATTCGAACCTCATACCTACCGTTACGCTTTAAGCGCTCTCGCGACTCGCGCGTACAATTTCGCGAACTCGCACGAACACTCGCGGTTTTTTACCCAAGCGGTCTAACCTACGACCGCCATTCGGGCGATCACAAACTCCCCCTCCCAAACCGCAGAGGCGGTGCGTTGTCGCGAAGGGGTTGGAGTGCTGACGGTGCGCGAAACTCGAACGTTGCTGATATACCTTGGGGAACACGGTAGGGGATAATACATAATTAGGGGAAACATGACGATCATTGCTTTACCCTTTGCCTGTGTATAAAAGAGAAATAAAAAAAGGCATTTACGATAACTGATAAGAAAAATATGATTGCAGCCGCTGGTGTGCGTCTTGGTCGCCGGTCGCTCGCTGTGACTCGATGCAATACTATTTATTTTCCTATTGCTACTTCCCTACATTTAATTACAAACTAAGCCTTATTCTAACCTATTGCTAACGCGAAACTTATCCTAGAAAGAAAGTACTAAGTAAATTATCATTGCGTAAAAAAAACTATAATTCATATGTAACCTAACCTAACTATACTCAAATTTCTAACGCTTTAGTCTGCGTTGTTCTTGCAAGCATTTCGCCTTCTTTCTTGTGATTAAATTCTTCTTCCTCTGTGTGTCGTATGTTTGCTGGAAAAAATTATCGTCGTTAGTGACGTTCCAATTATCAGGGGTTGGTACAGCGTTGGTGGGGCGAGCAAGTAGCCTAGTTACTATAGGAGTCATTGTGCGCTCTTCTAAGTGGTGCTGTTGCTTTCGTCCTCGCCCACCGACGCTGTGCCATCTCCGTATCTCGGCAGGGATCGGTTCTAATATCTTTTTATTCTCATTTTTCCAGGTCATCCCTTAACACGATTCGTGTTTACTCCACATATTTTCCATGGGGATACATGGGTATCGTTTCCTCTCGCGGGACGTGATGGCTGGTCTCCGTTGCTTCGTTCACCAACATTAGTATCGTAAACGGGTTCAATCCCTTACTGACTCCGATGCGATGTTTTTGGTTGTGGGGCGGTATGTTGGTATATGGGCGCGATGTTGGGGTGGTCTCTTTAGGTAGGGCGAATAGGGGGGAGGGTCTCTGCGACTTTAACATTGTCTACCGTCTTTTTGTATTTTAATGGGATATTGCACTTCTACTTTGTTGTATCGTTAGCATCTTGTACAGTCAGGTGGGTTTGTTGCATCTGCAATTGTTGTGTCGCGACAGATTGCATGAATGCGCACCAGTATCCGCAATATAACGTTACATCACCGTATTCCCGGGTGCTCACGTACACAACTTGCCGCACACTGCTAGATGTGTGTTTGGGAGGTGGTCGCCTGTTGAACCTTGGTCCCGGCCTATAGGGTAACGGACCGATCGTATTTGGTTATGTGGGGTAAAATCTTTTTGTACCCTAACAATTGACCGAGACGGTTCTAGTTGTCCAGTTTTGTATCAAGCCATTTCTGATACGTAGCCGTCTTCCTCCTCCTTAGATGGTTTCATAGTTTCAAGTCTTTGCGGACTGTCGCCGATGATGTTGTCTTTTTGTTCCTCGTCTTCCGTAGTTTTACGTCGTTGCGGACGATTACAGACGATATCAGTGTCTGTGTTGTCAGTATCGGGGTGTGAGTGGTTTACGCGATCGTTATGGGGTTGGGGTTGGGTGGGATTTCCGGGGTCGTCGATGGTCCGTACGCTCGTATCCAATAACGAGAGGCTAAATGAAGCGTCGGCTATCGGCGTGATTTTCATTGCCGGTTTTTCTTCGACGAGCTCTTGTGTTCCATCGAGGCTGAATTGGATTAAGTTCAGCCGCGATTTCTGCAATTCCTCTAGTTCCACGGTCAATTTCCCCATATGGAGGGTACTGCCAAATCGATTGGGGGAAACCCTGCGGATGTGCACTATGGGGGTTGGTCCCTACATTTCGTTCGGGTCGTACGAGAGGGGTTGGGGGATTTGTGGGTCCCCAGTTATTTTGGCCTGATCAGAAGTGACTGATCGATGCAGTGCTCTGCCTCATCCGTTGACTCGGTACATGTTGCTCACTGTTGGTACCTGTGGATGAATGAATGTCGTTAAATTGGTGATATCTTTTTAGGTCTGATACATGCGCGTTTGTCGTTTTCCCGTCACTCATGTCCTCGATCTCAAATTTAACGAAGATATTTTTTTTCGTAATTTTGCAGGGGGCTATGAATTTTGGAGCCAATTTCGCCGAACCAATTTCGAATTGGTCTGGACCCGATGACAGGACATGGTTGCGTCTATACACCATGTCATTGACCTCAAATGTCTCCGGTCGACGTCCCTTGTTGTAGTATTTGGCCTGTTTTTGACTTGCAGTGCTCAGGTGTTTTTTAATGCGATTGTGGATGGCGGGCAATCTCTTCATACGATTTTGCCATTCCAGAGGTGTTAAGGTTTTCACCTGCAGCGTTGGTTCTTGAGAATCACGGTACGTCGCCATTTCTGGGGGATTCCGGCAAAAATTTAAAAATGTTGGCGACGTCTGAGTACTAGCGTGCACTGCTGTGTTTGCTGCCAATGCAAACTGTGGTAGGTGAATGTCCAAGTTTATATGGTCCTTTTGGACAAAAATCGCGATCATGGTTTTGATGACCCTGTTTACCCTTTCTACAGGGTTTGCTTGTGCATAGTACGGCGCGATAAATTGGTATATAATACCTAATTCCGCGAGTTGGGTTTTGAGCCAGTTGTTGGCGAACTCGGTGCCGTGATCCGAAATTAGATATTTTGGACAATCCTACTTGAAGATGATCTGTTTCTCTAGTGCCCGAGTGATTGCTTGGCCACTTGCTTTTCGAAATAGGCGTATCTCGATCTATTTGATGAAGAGGTCTTGAAACACCAGGAGATAGATATGTTGTTCCTCGCTGGTTGGGAACGGGCCCATCATTTCGTTGGGACATTAAGCCCGTGGGTCCTCTCTGCGACACTTTGTGTATTTGACACTCAGGGTAGTGCTTCACATATTTGTGTATGTCTCTTTTCATACCTGGCCAATAGTATTGCTGGCCGACTTTGTGAGTAGTTTTATCTACTCTAAAGTGCCGTCAGAGTATTATGACGGTCGTGGAGGACTCGCTTTCTGTTGTTAGAGGATACCACTAGTTTCCAGTCATAGGCGTCCATCCTTGATCGACCAATCGAGGTATAATTCTGGATGTTTTTGAACTTTAGCACTGTTTTGACGGTGTCACTTGGCCATGTCAAGGGTTGTGAGGGTAGCGGTAGAGGACTCGGGGTGCTGTGAGGGCCTTGGCAGGGCGTCTGGTACATGGTGAAGTGCTCCCTTTCTGTGGACGATTTCCATATTGTAGGCCTGGAGTGCCGTTGCCCACATAGCTAAACGTCCTGTTGGCTCCTTTAGTGTGTGTAACCATTTAACGCTACTGTGGTCCGTTATTACCGTAAACTTCTTGCCGAGTAGATACCCGCTGAATTTTTCCACTACCCACAGGACGGCCAGGCACACCTTCTCGGTGAAGGTGTATTTCACCTACGCTGATGTTAAGGTACTGCTGGCGTATGCAATTGGGTGCTCTTCGCTGTCGTGTTCTTGGTTTAGCACCGGGCCGAAGGTGTGATTGCTCGCATTGCTTTTCAAGACATATGGCTTGTACTGCATGCGGCGCGCTAGCACAGGCGCTTGCGTCAAAAGGATTCGAAGCTTATCGAAAGCTTCTTATTGCCCTGATCCCCAGTGCCATTGGATGTTCTTCTTTAAAAGTTTTGTGACGGGGAGCTTTATTTACTCTAAGTCCTTCATGAACTTAGCGTACCACCCGACCATGCCTAAAAAGGCCCTTAATTGTCTCAGGTTGGTAGGCCTTGAATATTCGCTCACTGGGCGAATCTGCAATCCAATTTCATTAAGGCGGTTGATTACCGCTTTCACTTCGCAAATGTGCTGTTTGAAGATCTTCGTAGCGACAATAATATCGTATATATACACGAAGAAGTTCGGCTGCCACGCTAGCCGGAAAACAAAGACCATACCACGCTGGACGGTGACCGGGGCGTTCGTTAGCCCATAAGGTAATCTGGTATATTGAAAGAGGCCGTTCTGCGGAACCGCAAAGGCGGTGATCTATTTGCTGCTCATCTGAAGCGTTATTTGATGGTAAGCCTGACTGAGATCTATTTTAGTCAGGAACCGCGCGTCACTTAGGTTGACCAGCAGGACATCCATATGCGGAAAAGGGTACGTTTCCTTTTTAGTGATGACGTTGACTGCCCCGGAATCAATACAAAACCTTATTCTTCCGTCCTTTTTAGGGACTATTACCGGACAGCTACTCCACGAGCTTTCCGATAGCTCTATAATACCCTCCTCGAGCAGTCAATCGATTTCCGCATGTGCCTGCTTTAGGAGTTTGTCCGGTATTCGTCGGAGACGCTGCTTTATACAGCGTTTCCTTACTTTCCGGTGTCAAGTATCGTAGCACTCAGTCTAATTCTTGCTTGTCTGAGTCTTTGCATTGGGCTACCCCATTGACGGTTGCGATAGCCGTAATAGCCTCTGGTGAGTCACGTTGTTGTGTGATGAAGTGCCTAATTATGTTTTTAGACGTGTGCTACGTAGCATCGGCAAAATTGATGATCATTTTTATTGACGTAAGTATGTCTATGCCGAGTATCATGTTAAACTTCAAGGAAGCCGATACCTCGACGCAGGCTTTCAGTTGTTGGTTGTCGATTGTCAATAACAAATCGACTTCGCCTTCTTCGGGGCATACTTTGCCGTCCTGCATCTGCATATACGAGCGTACAGGTATGGTAGCCGATTTTACTAGCTTGCCTGGACCAGGGTCTACGTAAGATTTCCGAGCGCCAAGGTCGATCAGCGCTGGGAGTATTTTTCCCATCAGCTCTATATTTAGGAAGAATCTATTTTCTTCTTCAGGTGCCTTGATGTTGGGGTATGTGTTTGTCACATCCCTGGCTCTGGGGCAGTCATCTTCATCGTTGATGTTAAGTGGAGTCATATTAAAAGGATTGTCGAGTTCGACTCCAGTGTCCTCGTCCCTTATTCGTTTCCCGAGCTTTTTCATGGGCTGAAATGGGGACAGTTCAGTGTCCTAACGTTATTGTCGTTGAGGTAATAACAATAGACTTTCCACCTGTCAGGGCATCTGTCTGCCCAGTGTCCTGATTTTTTGCAGGTCCAGCAGGGCTTGTCATCCTCACGCTGTGGTTCATTTTTGGAACGCCGTACGTTCTCTCGTGCTGGGGAACGATACTCTCGATCTCGTCTATCAGGCGATCTATACGATCGGTACCTAAGGTCGTCTTTGCTAGGTGATCGGTATTGCCGATCAGGTATTCTTCTTCTCTGCGGTTCACGGTCTAGGTTACCTGCTGGGCTTCGACAGGGGTATCTATGTCGGTATGACGGCGACGGAGAGGGGTTCTGGGATGTGATGCCGATATGGGCGAGGGGTATCCAGATGAGCGGGTGGTTTTCTTTAGTACGGGGACGGTGACCGATACCGTGGCGATGGACTCCTTTGTCGCCTGCTCTCTTCTGCTCGTCTTCCAGTTGTTTCCTTGTTGACCATGGGAGTCGGACTGTTTCTTCCAGTGTCTATCCGCGAGTTGTGGGAATGCGATCGTACGACATCGTCCCTGGTTTCTAGTGGGCCGGATGACTCGTTTATCGTTACAGTTTTCTTCGAAGCCGTTGGTTTTTCGTTATCGATTGCCGCCAATCTCGATCGCCTATTCGCCCTTTCTGACGGAGAGCAGGCCGCGATGCTCACCATGCATTCGTCTTGTGCCGGCGGTTCTTTGTACCGCTTTGTGAGCTCGTTCTTCAGCTCGATTTGTTTACCCAGCAATTGCAGCTCGTCGATGGACCGGAACTCGTTTCTATTATTCTTTTCAATATACGACGGATGCAGGTTTCTGTATATCCTGTCGAGCTGTGCCTCGAGTGTTAGTGCAGGTGCCATCTTGTCTAGTAGAACGCGTATGCCCCTGAGATATGAAACTATGGGCTCTTTTGAGCCTTGCGCTCTATCACGCAATTCCTCTTCTAGGCCGAGAGTATAATCGATAGGCCGGAATTAACAGCACTGCGCTGCTTTGAATTCATCCAGTGTACTCCACTGTTTGTATAAGGGTCTGGCCCAGATACGGGCTGAGCCGCCCAGTATCCTTGGAATTAATTTCAAAATATCGGCTGCTGGAATATCGAGGCTATTCATCGCCTCCTCCATTCTATCGATGAACTCCACGTCTTCGCGAGAGGCTTCCATGAATTGCACTTTCCACTGGCGTAGTAACTGTCCGGTACGTGTTTCCTTTAAATATGTGTTTTCAAAGGGTCGACTCGCATTCATGTTGTTGAGCGTTGTTTGTGCTGCGTTATGCGTGGGCTGCGCTCCAGGTGTTGCGTTAGAGCATACCCGGGCGTGGCATCGTGGCTTAATGCTGGAATAGCACTGGGTGAGCATATGGCCATCCTCAAGGCAGGTGTTTCCAGCTTTTGGCAGCAGCGGAGAGATGGTTACACATAGTGGAGTTCGTGCTGTGCGCTGTTGGTGATAGCCATGGCCCGTACGGGTATCCCACGTATGGAGCGGTATTCGGCCAGATCAGTGCCGTGGCATGGTGTTCCGTTGTGTCTTTATTTTCCGAAGCATTGTTGTTATCTGCGTCGTACTGTATATGTTCAAGTGCGGTGGACCTCAAAACTGGTGATAACTCCACAATGTCTCGTTGGTTTGTCGCTATTGTTTCGTCTTCTTCAGCGTGCCATTCTGCTGCGTTTGATTCGAAAAGCCGCCGTATTTTAAAACGCAGTAGTCTATCTTTCAGTATAGTTAGGTCTTCATCTATTTGCATATGTAGCCTTTCGGCTTCAGTGAGCAGCACATCTTTCTGTAATTTCTCGTAGACGCTGCTGAGTCTTACTCTCTTCTTATCTATATTACACCTAATCTCTTGAGGAAGCTCCATTTTTCCCGGGCGAGATTCTCAAAAATAAGACGGTATCACGACAAAAGTGTAAAAACGATAACGGGATATATACAATAAAAACAAACGTAAGAACAGTTACTCGACGTGTCCTTGGTTCTGTCTGCTAGGCGTAAAAAAAACGTATTTCTCTAGAGAGAGATAAAAAATGGTATTCCTTTCTCTTTCGGGTGATTGCAATCTCCAACACCAGTTGTAGGAATTTTTACTCTTCCAGTAGATTTGCTGTTCGTGTATAAAAAGAATTCGTTGATATGTGTGCTGAGTGATGAAAGCTTAAATACAATTGATTGTGAAATATGTTGGATGCAAAAATTGAGTTAAATTTTGACGAACAAAGATAATAAAAGGAAATATTATAATAATAATGTACTTTATTATAAGTAAGATTATTTATAAGATTAATTATGATTAATTAATTGAATTATATATAAAAAAAATTATTATATTGAGTACAATAGATGCTGATTTATTTTAAAACTGAAGTAAATTTATTTTAAAATTTAAAACTAATTTATTATAAATCATTAAGAGTTACAAATTTGTTGATTGTTGATAAATAATAAATGCCAAAAAAGAAGAATTTTTAGATTATTTTCAGTATAGTTGTTATTTGTTCATCACTACAGTTGTTCTTTACTATTACTTATTATAGAGCACATTATTGCTAGCTGGCAGTAATAATTAAAATAAGAATTTTTGAGAAGAAAGAGAAAAGGCAAGATTTTTTTTGTAACGCTGAATTAAATAGTAAAAGAAAACACTTCTATAATTTCTTGATGCTGGTTTTCCTTCTTATATAGTTTCCTCCTGTTGATTTATTTATTAATAATTAAAATGTAATAACATACTAAAAATGTAATAATATAGGTAGTATATATTCTCTCTTTTTTGTTTTATATGTTTATTTAGTTATTATTAAATTAATGTTACTTTGTTCCATTTGCAAGTCTAATTTATGTTTAAATTGTTTCAATTGTTTGGTGTTACGTTGCTATTAATTTTTCATATATAATGGTCCTCTCGATAAGTGGTTCCTTGTCCTGTCATTAATTGTTTCAGCTATTATCTTTACTAAATTATTTTATTTTTAGGTTACGTTATTGTTAAATTGTTATTTATACTAATTTGTTGTACTAATCAATAGTTGGATTATTGTATAGGGGTTGTATTATTATGTAGTTGATTATAATATTTATTATAACACAATAGTTCCAATATCACTTCTATAAGAGTTGCATATAATTATTTTGTTTACTCTATGCAGAGGAACAAAAGTTGCGCGAGATGTATGCCCTTTTTAGTTAGAGCAGTTTCAAGAGAGCATTAGGTATTACGCGACTAGTCAACGAATCACTTGGCATTTCAGTCGACCGTTATCTCATCATTTCGGGGGTTTACGGGAGGCGGCTGTTAAATCATTCAAACACTATTTTCGTCGAGTTGCGGGCGATCAGTTAATCACTTACGAAGAACTCAATACACTTGAGATCGAAATCGAAGCCATTTTAAACTCTAGGCCACTCGCCGCGCTTTCCGCAGATCCAAATGATCCGATGCCGATCACTCCTGCTAGTGTACCAGTCGGTAGGTCTCTTACTATGCTTTCTGATGAAAATTATGTTTCTGTTCCAGGTAATCGCCTATCCACTTGGAAGTTTCTATCCAGAGCACGTCAGAATTTCTGGAGATGTTGGCACATGGAATATCTCGGAGAACTACAAAGGCCGCAGAAATAGACCTATCCCGATGGAGAGATCAAGGATGGAGAGATCAAGAATTTTATGAATTCAACGATAATCGAAAAATAGGAGGCCATTAAGCTATTAGTCGCTAAATTACCGAAATTTGACGGTAATTACGATAATCGGATATCATTTAAAAATACTTTTAAATCAATGGTTGATTCATGTTCGGATATTGATGATTTACTTAAATTCACTGATCTCCGAAACGCCTTATCGGGAAGTGCAGAAAAATAAATGAGAGCTCTTCCCCGCAAGTCCGGGCAATTATAAAAGGGCTCGGAAGCTACTAATTGAACTCTATGAGAATAAGCGACTTCTTACGATGAAACATTATTTCGCTTTCTTCGATAACGCTTTTTGTAAAGCAACGCCATTGCAAAGGACGTCTTTCTAAGCTCTTTCCAAACTCGTTGACGAAGCACAACAGCATAAGGCTATGCTCGAGGATTTCGGTATCATACCGGATGAGGGTATGATGGTTTGTCTTCTCGAAAGAGCTCTTCTCCATGAGATGAGATTAGAATGGGAATGTACTCTTAAATTGGATTCGATACCTTCTTTCCGATAGTTTTATACGTGTGTACACGAATACGTCGTGCGTCTCGATAATTTAAATTTAGATTCGGCACGCTCTTGGGCGAAGTCGCTCAACAAACGATCTGGCGATATATTGTCGCGTACCTCAAAGACCAGGCGAACCGACTCTGGCGCACGTGCGTTCATCACGAGCACTACAGCCGCGTACGGATATTGCGGTCAGGGCCATCGCATTTATCAATGTACGAATTTCGCGAAATTGAATGTCCAACAGCGATGGGACGTCGTTAAAACTAAGAAGCTCTGCTTTAATTGCTTACGGGAACATAAACCTTCGTGTAATTATACGCATTGTAAAAGGTGCAGTAAATTCCATCACACGTTTTTACACAACGAGAAACGAATCGTCACTGCATCAAATTCGCATAGCAACGTAAAGGGTGGGGTCATCGATACGGTCGCCCCATCATGACTATCATCAAGCATGCTAACCACCGTTTCGCGTGCGCTTCGATCGGATCTCATGATGACCGCTATCGTTTTAGTACATGCAAATGACGGCACGTTCATTAGGGCTCGTGCACTACTCGATACTTGCGCCACTACACAATTCGTTACTTCTGATTTAGTGAACCGCTTGAATCTTTGGATAATACCCTGTTCCATACCAATTAGTGCGATCAATGACACGTACACTGCTGTAAGGCGAGCAGTTAAAATTACATTTCGCTCTACAGCGGGAAATTTTGAAAAAACGCTCTCTTCTTTAATAGTACCTAAAGTTACAGGTATGGTTCCGGATGAGATTTTTCCTCGCGAGCGTACCAAATTTCCAGCGAATGTAAAATTAGCTGATCCGCATTTCCATATACCTAAACCGGTAGATTTATTAATAGGGGCGGGTCCTACATTGTCGCTATGTTCGGTCGGGCAAATTAATCTCTCGAATGATGGCCGAGATTTTCTCATACAGAAAACCCAACTAGGATGGATACTTACCGAGGGTCTCGATATACATTAGCGGCGTACGACTCGAGCTGAAGATTACTCTCACGTGTAGCTACACACCGACCCAATTGACGTTGACCATATATTAAAACATTGATTAGCTCTCGACACCTCTGTGTTGGTCGAGCTGTTGGGCGCTCCTCGCACGTTGGTGCAGGTCGAGCTGCAGATTACTCTCACGTGTAGCTACACAGCAGCCCAATTCACGTGGACCATATATTGAAACATTTTCATATACGTATATATATAAATTTATTCACATACATATATTTCATATAAATACACAACTAATTTACATCAAGGGTTTTTATACCGTAAGACTTTTTTCCCTAGGGCCAAATAAAGGGAATTTCCCACATTGCCCAAAATATTTTGTGTTTTATTGCATAACCTTATCAGTTACACATCCACGTCAAATTCGGGATTCCGAAAGAAGATGGGCGGATTCTCGACGATACATATTTATTATTATCTAATATTGTTTAATATTATTTATGTGGTTATTTAATATTTAATAGTTCAGTATAAAATAGCTAATAAAAAAGAATACCTACAATATTAGAATATCATTGAACTTAAGCGTGTAATTTAAGTCAGGTTCGTTATGCTCCCAGCAGCTATTTGTTGAAATTAATATCTCAATCATGAGTATTCATAAATATATTAATTAGATGATTAAGTTGAGTGAATTGCTTTTAAGGAATAAAAATAGCGGCATTTGCTTCTTTTCAGTTTAACAAGTTTTGACTGTATTTGACTAATGTAAACTGCCAATAATTTTTGTTTACAAAAAATCTTTAATTTTCAACAAAATTATCTGAAATTAATCTCCACCTTTGTAGTAAATATTTCCAACTATCTCCAGTTTAGAAAGTTGAAAAATTCCAACTCCTTCCTCAAAATTGTTCTCATTCAACTTTCTTGTTCTGTGTACCTATATGTCAAGCGTATAGATTATGCCTGTCAGGAGAAAGAGAGAAGTTCTTCTGCTACTTGAGCCACCTTCTTTTTTATAAGGTGGTGTTGTTCTTATACATTAATTATACGTAATGGTCAAGAGGATAGAAGCGATACCGATAACAGGAGGGAAAGGTATACTACATACACTGAGTCTAAGATATTTATTTATTGTATATGTTTTTCAATGCTGAGCCTTTCATTTATCTCTTCCAATTTCCAGATTGATATATTTTTCTTCTTCTGAATATACTGATGAATTATTGTATTATATTTTGAAAATTGCTATAGTTCATTTGTAATGATGTACATATTTCTAACAAAACTATCTTCTATGTACTGCTCAGGGTCATGTGCAATATGGTCAAAAGTAAAAAAAGAAGCAGGAACGATGAAATGTTTATGTGCTTTTATACATAAAGAGAGAGGAAACGATACATAGAAAATGATAATTAATATATTATCTTAATAAATATTTAGGGACATGAGTAACGAGAAAAAAGTGATGAAGCATCAATGTCAGTTGAATGTATAATATATACATGGAAGATCAATACATGAGAAAAATATACATATAAATTTAAATATAATATCGATAATTTGAATAATATATGAAAAATATATGAATAACTTGTAAATAGAAAAACATTCGAAGAACTGATAATATATATAACATTCCAGAAAATGCTATTTACCTTAGGTATGAGCACAATAAGCTTAAGAGGTATTTTGATCTCGACCTTCTACCTTTGTTTATATAATTACTAAATCTTTCATATACTTTGCTGTTATTTCAATTTGAAATACCAGCATATTTCACAAGAAGAAGAGAAAGTTATTCTCCCTTGTGTGTTTATACCTCAGATAGAAAATAGCGGATATTATTGCTATGTGAAATTATAAGTAAAATTATGAACATACAATTACTTATAATTTCATCATCATAAATATATATATATATATATATATATATATATATATATATATTCATTTAACATATAAGAAACATACGTATAAAAATTTTATGAATATAAAATTGTTGCTTGCTTTTACAAAATATATATAAAAGGGGTTTACGTAAATTCATTGCAGTATAGTAAATAAATAACTTATTAATTAACACGTCAATAAATCGGTCTGACAAAAAGGGGAGGAAGAGGAAAAAAAACTTTTAATTATCCAAACTTGCCAGTATATTTTTGACAAGCTATCAAAATATACATAGTATACCATTGCGCATTCTTCTACGCACAGTCATAGATGCAGTTGTCGCGTGTCCATGTGTGCACATGTACATGTACTTCGTACTTTCAGCTTCGCCTGGCTTATCTATACGGGATCGGGAAAATGAGTGGATGCACTGCTTAACTTCTTCAGGCATTCTTGATTATTCTCGTCGCGGACCCCATGTTCGCGGCGCCATTTTATAACCCCTTACTCGACGTTATTACTTACAGTATATCGATGTGTGCGTGGGCACTTCCACACCGCTGCTCGTTAATTCCGCTAGAAAGGGGACAGGGAAAAGGGAAACGAATCACGCTGCAGTCTTTACGAGGTTTTGACAATATTATCACTTTTCATCACAGGAAACTCTTTTACATTATTCGTGTAGCTCATACACTACGTGCTAGCTGCGGGTTTCGCGACAATATAACAATTACTTCGTAAATACGCTATCACATAAAATGGGGACACGCAATGCGACGCTAGATTCTACAACGCGGGAGAATAACGGTACAACCTGAAACGATACGCTATATACGGTACATACACGATATATTACATGAAGCTACAAAAATATAACATTATACTAAAACGTGAGATATATACTATACGTGCATAACCGCTACGCTACACGTGGAGATCGCGAGACACGGGCGCGACGGCGGGCCAAGAGCCTAGCTACGCACATAAATATGACAATAATAAAAAGTACATAAGCTACTTGCCGCTGCCGACGATGCTGTCGCTGGCCTCAATGTTCGCTGGTGTGCTCTCTCTCTCTCTCTCTCTCTCTCTCTCTCTCTCTCTCTCTCTCTCTCTCACTTATACTGATGCGTAAGGACGTGGCGGGCCGCGTCGCTGCCTCTCACTTCTCCTGGGTTGCTCGGGCGGTTGCGCTTGACCGCGGCTCATAGTCGCTGATGGCATCACTATGCGCGACGATATACGGACGGCAGCGTGTTCGGTTCCTCAGCCGTTCGCGCTCTCCATCCGTAGCTGCGGCAAAGATATTACCGTGCGTCTTTCCCGCTCCTCCGGTGTGGACGCACGTAAACGACGCGAACTTTAACTTGAAGGCACGTTACCGCGAAGGACGCTAAAATGGCAACCTCAAACTTTCACGACTCCAGCCAATGGAAAAACTAAAGCGGAAAATTCAACAAAGCGGAACGGGCGAAAAGTGCGTCGAACTGTGCGAAGGTCGGGGACGAAAGTGCGTCAAACTATACGAACGCCGGAGATGAAAGTTATCTTCAATTCGAACCTCATACTTACCGTTGCGCTTCAAGCGCCCTCGCGAACTCTCGCGGTTTTACCCAAGTGCACTAACTTACGACCGCCGTTCGTGCGGTTACAATATATATAAAATACGTCACTTCTGCATAACAAGGCAATATCCATCGTCTTCTTAAAAAATGCGCTATTCGAATGCCAACATTTTCATGAATTTCCGTTGGCATCGCTACGAAAATATTCACGGAATTTAATTGAAAAAAGGAAAATATACGACATATGTATATATATATATATATATATATACATAGTATGTATATTATATTGTATATAATATATATATACATTTTAAATACGGTGACTACTGAGTAATATTGTATTGGCGTATACGGGCGGTTAGTTACGATATTCCAGTGCCTCAGACGATTTCTATAGGCAGTTATGTGTTCGGATGATAGAATGCTATGTCTAGATGTCTCTGGCCGATTTCTACGGGGAATATTGTTTTGGGACGATCAAATACTATAGCTAGGTCATTCCGAACGACTTCTACAGGGAGTATTGTATTTAGTCGTTAGGAAGCGATGCTAGCTTTCTCTGGACGACTCCTACAGCGAGTATCGCGTTTAGTTGGTAGAAAACGATGTTCAGGTATGTCGGGACAACTTCTACGGGGAGTTTCGTGTTGGGATGATAGAATGCGATTCTCAGGCGTTATGGAACAACTTTTACAGAGAGTTTCATATTCAGACGGTAGAAGATGATGTCTAGGTATGACGAGGCGAATTCTATGGGGAGTACCGAGTTTAGTTGGTAGAAAACGATGTTTAGGTATGTCGGGACAACTTCTACAGGAAATTTCATGTTCGAATGGTAGAAGACGAGGTCTGGGTATGACGGGACGTCTTCCACGGGGAATTTCGGAGGGTAGAAGACGATGTCCAGGTATGGCGGGACGACTTCTATCGGAAGGTTCATGTTGGGACGTTAGAATACGATCTCGGGATGTTTTGGAACGACTTCTATGGGGAGTGTTTAAGAGACTTCTATAAAGACATTCATTTTCGATCATTCCAACACGCACACTTCCAGTAAAAGTCGTTCAGAGATACCTGAACGTTGTATTCTACCTTTCCAACTCAAAACTCTCTATAGCAGTCGTCTCGAGACACTTGGACATCTTTTTTTACCACTGGAACTCGAAAGTGCAATTTTCCTCATAGAAGCCGTAGATAATATGCATATATGTGTGTATTAAATACTTTGGTTGATTCGGTGTAGATTTTTGGGATTCAGAGCCGCCTGGACTGGCGAATCCATGTCGTTCAAATGTTTATAAAAGTATAAGCATTCGCATATTGTTGCTACTTTACTGGAAGATCTTGGTATGTTGAATGCTGGCTTTTGTAATATACGCTAGCTCTCAGTGCAATGGTACATAGGTTGCATGGCGGTGGACCGTGATATAATTTGAATAATCCATAGAGACTATTGGATTAATTAAAAATCATGGTGAATTAAAATTTTATTTCATTAAGACTTAACAATAATGGTTTATTGAATATAAATTTCATTAAAAATTAAAAAGTAATTAATTATATAAAATGAAAACTTAAAAAATATCTCGATGCTGAAAATGGTCTGAAAACTGCTTTACCCCTGAGAGTAGGGTAAGATAGAGCATGAAGGGCACCTAAAATGGAAATAAACCCTATTTTATTTCAATTTTAGATTCAAATAAAAATTGAATGTGTAAGGCAAAGGCATAGGCTATTTTAAGATTACATATTTTTTACAAAACAATATATTAAATAAATTTATTCCATAAAATGTACAGCTTCCAGCAACGACCAATATCCCTTCGCCCTCCCACCTCTTAGCATGCGACACGAGGGTGGGACAAAATGAACATAATAAATTACGGTTGAATAAAATGATATTCCAGAAATATATTTACGTTTAAACGAAACGAAAAAAAGTATTAACTATAATCTCTTACAATATAGAAAATTAATTAGATTCTATAAAAATTCTAATCTATTATCACATGCACAGTCGCAAAACAGTCATAAGTCCTGAATTATTGACATAAGAGATTTTTCATTAAACAATTCTGCGGGCTTGACAAAATTAAACATTTCATTTTTCTGTTTAGAATTCTCCTGACCATAATAAAGCAACATTTCTCTTATTATTTTCCAATTATGTAAATTTCAATATTATCGTTTATTGCATCAACGAGCAGCTAAAAGTGTCTAAAAGTGTCGAAATTGAAAAAAGAATTTTCGAGAATCAACTTTGAGTTCACTTCTTCATCATATTGAAATACAATTCTATCAATATAGTGGTAGAAATATAAATTGGTAGATACTTGAGAATTATTATTGCAACCTTAATTATAATGTTTATATGAAAATAAAAAAAATTATTTATCAGTTACTTTACATTGCAAGTAAAATATTGAAAATGAAAGGTTCCAAGAGCAGCTTATATACATATAAGGTGTCCAAAAAATCCCGGAACACCTTAATATATATATATATATATATATACTTTCGTCACGGAATTTAATAGTGATCTTGGATTTGACCTTGGGTTTGATTTTCAAGGTTATTTCAAGGTCAAATTTGTTTTTTCAAGTGAGAACCCCTATTTTTGAGAACGGAAATCGAGCAGAAAATTGTGCGTCCAAATATGTGCTCAAGTCATGGGTCAAGAATGATCTTGATGGTGACACAGGATCATTTAACCTCGAACAAGGTCTGCAAACCTCTGGACATAGGAAACTCTCAATTTTTGTGCTACAGAAGTTATAACCTTTATCAAGGTGCATGCAACGGCGACGCTCTGCACAGCCTTGGCGATGCCCTTCAAGGACATTTTACTTTGAATTTTCTTATTTATTTTTAGCATTAACCAGGAATAGTGACGTGGACGTGCTAAAATCTGTTCCTTTTGGGGTGTTTGATTAGCGTGAGTGTCCTTGCCTTATAAACTAAAACTACAAATAAAATATTGGTCAGATAATAATTCTCATTGGACTAGAGAAGACAAATCACAATATCCAGGAAAATTAATTGTTTGGAGTGGAATTCTCAACAACAGAATCATACAACCTTTTTTATTATTCGTAACATAAATGTACAAAACTATGAAGGTATGCTACGAAACCAAATAGTTCCTGCAATTAGAGAAAAAGCTGGGGCCAACTTTGAGAAAACATCGGATACTGCTTTCGAGAGGCCACTTGTGCAGAGCTTGCTCTGCCTACGCCTGTTAAAAAAAAAAAAAAAAAAACACACACAGAGGCATAGACACACACGCGTGCTTTATAAAAACAAATGTGCAATTGAATTGATTTTCGAAATGTTACAAAGATTGTAAAATCGATATTTGAGAATCACATTCAAAACTGGTAAAAATACTGATTGCAAGGAAATTTGATTGATAGAAGTCGGATAACATGATCTTATAGGGTTCGTACAATACTTTCATAATTATTTTATATGATTTTATACGTAACTCGAGTTCAAACCATCCGAATTTACCATTCAAAGTTTCTTGCAATTCTTATTTTTACCAGTTTTGAATGTTATTATCAAATATCTATTTACCATCTTTGTAACATTTAGAAAATTCAGTTGCACATTTGTTTTTATAAAACATATGTGTGCGCTTGCGATCATTCGTCCGTGCCGGCGCGGGCTCGACATGCTAATGACTATACGGATTGTTTCACGGGCCGAGAACAAACATCCGCCCTTTTTTCATTATTTCCAGTGGAGTGGAATAGACTGCTATAAAAAAGGGTAGCTTGACAAAAATAAGGAAAGCGATTGTTTATAGCCAAGAAAGATAATATTTATTCACAAGATGCGTGAACGCCGCTTGGGTAATGCGTTCGTACATACAAGCAGTTGCGCGAGCGTGACAATGGATAGGAAAAATAACAACTATAGGTCATTTCCGTGTTCTAAAGACTTAGCTTCTTTTTCATTCATTTGACCTCCTTCTTCCTCGCTCACGAGCAATAATCCACTTCTGATCACTCACAGATATTAGTCCATACTACAAAAACTATTAATAATTGACCTAAATGAATATTCATATTTAAAAATAACTTTTCCTTCCCCATACCATCCCGGTATCATGAGCAGTTATATCTGGGATACCGGGTATATATATATATTTTTTTTTCTTGTTAGAGAGAGCTTCACAGACTTCGATTCTATCGTACGTCATAAACATATTTAATAATTTTGGATATAGGAAGAGACATAAAGCATAGATGATCTGTCATAAACGACAAAGAAAGAATGACGGATTATCGGAAAAATCATTTTTTGATTGTTTGTACTATTTTTCCGTTCGTTAACAGCTATGAAAAATTTTCAGAAGCTCGAATTTTACAATTACAGTGAATAGACGAATTTGATTGATATTCATCAAAATAGTGCAAAAAAATGTTTTTTATTATTTATATGCAAACTCTATTGGATTATATATATCGTGCTTTGCCATATAATTTTATTTCCCAATATCATGTTAGGTTTTTACCCTAATTGTGCAAAAAATATAGTTTTTACCAAGTCAAATTCATAATGTTTTGAAAGATAATATGTATTACATAGGCTACATATTTACGTCACCAACATGTAACTTTATTTTTATTTTTCTTATATACTTTTGCATACTTAAGAGTTCTGATAATTGATATCCAGCTTACTTAGATGAAATGTGATATGAAAATAAAATTGTCAGAATTGGACCGTATTGTGACTTTGGAAATAATTTTTTTACAAATTCTAGGATCCCAACCACGCGTCCTTGTACAGTTTAGAGATTGACATTCAGGCTATCTATGTGTATTCTGACAATGACTTTTTCACGATAACACCAAGGTTGTATTTTGATGTGAGTAATTTAGTAGCTGGCTCTGCGATAAGGACTGCAATGTGATGGCATAACATCGCGACACAGACTAAAACTATATTGCATCATTTTAGCCTAGGCTTTCACGTAATAGGAGAAATGGGGGTAAAAAGTTAAAACGCGATTAATAAGGTCAATAATAAAAGCTTAGGTGTTTGAAATAAACTTCATGTTGCGAAATAAATAAAATGAAAACAATGTTCAGGGTACAATAAAATTTACATGGTCTGAATAAATTTCATTTTGCTTTTGAAGTTAGGTATCAGAAAAAATCTCTATGGCGAAAGATTCCTTGTCTTATACCTCGTCTTCGAGTAAGGATAAGTAAATGGTGAAAGTAAGCAAAAGTGGATCATTTTTCAACAATACTGCTTGTTATTTGATTCAACGATGAATACAGGTGACTTTGGAACAAAACAGAGGTGCCCTTAAGTTGGCGGTAAAAGTTAAATTGACTCAGAAAAGGGGTCGGTACTCAAGGCGAAGATTTTTTCTACCAGGAGCCATTAAATTATCAATCCATTAAATCCATTAAATTTCCATTAAAAATTAAAAATCCATTAAAAGATTAAGAAAGGTGCTTCGCACTAAATGTGTTACATTTTCCGTCTTGTGCAGAGTTAAAGCGTCAGAAAGATGCTTTGCACTAAGCGTGCTACATCTTTCGTCAGAAGCAGAGAAATGAACCGAAAAGATGCGTCAAACTAGACCTGCGATACCTTCCACCAGAGTCAGAGAAATGGGATGCTTGGTGCTTTTTTCAGCTCCTTTTATACAAAAATCTAAGCTTTGTACTTATGGAAAAACAATTAAGATGTAGAGGGTAACTCAGATAACGAATCACAAATCGGTCCTTAAGCTCAGTATATTTTGGACGCAGAATTATGAATATACCTTTTCGATTGATAAAAAAGCCAGAAAATTTACCGATGTTAGGAATAATATATCTACAGATAAAGATGATTTTATTTACAATTCGTATGGTTCTATCAAAACTACAATCAAAATTTAGGTTAAATTAATAATCGATATCGTAGTTTAATATGACAATATTAATGTATATTAATATATAATATAGTAGTTAGTTCGCAACAAATAGCTATAAAAGGATTTATAAATCATTAAGTACTGTAACGGGATCCTTATTTAAGAAACACCTGGTAGAAGTACCCGTTAACAGATGTGTAAAGAACCCCAAATGGATTAAATCGTTTTAAAACAATTTGTGTGGACCGTAAGTTCGTTACAGATATTTCTTCCTCCGACCTACCTTTTATCCTGGAATTTATTTAAATAATAATATATATTAATAGATTATTAATAATCCAGGAAAAGACGGGTTTATTATCAGGTACAGGGGGAAATATTATGGTATTTCTAACTAAAAGAAACAAAAAAATTCGATTTAGTTGAAAAAAGACAGAAAAATTTTAATATTTATTAAATTCTATAAATTATAATAAATACTATACTACCCCTACTTCATATGGACCCACGCTATGCTAACGCACGATTCCGTTGACACAGGGTGTGAGAGAGAAAAATTTGTAAGTACAACAGAGAGATAAAGTAACGAGAGCGCCACCTTACGAGAAGCAAGAGGAACTACTACTGAAAGCTGTGTACGCGATTGTTACTCTTATGATTTCTATTCTACGTCGGTATCTCTCTATCGCTCCCACACTTTAAAATGCTAAGCTAAAATTTCTACGATATTTATATTACTATTCTAAGTAAAATCAATAAAAAAACTATTATTTAGCGAAGCTTGAATGTACTAATATTGAAGATATTCACCAACCTTATTAAGCCACGCGGAAAATTCTCAACCCAACGATGATCGATTGATGCAATCCTTGATGTTGTCCATATTAAGGAAATCACCGGCTAGTTTATTAATGAATATAATTAATTTATAGGAATTTCTACAAATTTATTTTCAATGAGAAAGTATCTGAAATCCTATATCCTCTAGCACAGGTACCTCTCTATAAAATCTTTTGTTTTATTTACACGACACGTGCCTTCAACAATAAAATTTTTTACTCTAATGCAAAATATATATTCTTAATATATTAACTATTTATTAACTATATTAAACTCCCAATTTTATTCTCCATCTTTCTCTCTCTCTCTCTTTTCCCTTTTACCCTCATTTTTTCATCATTTGCAGTAGTAATCAACATGTACAGGATAAGGTAACCTATACATGTTACAGTATTATTATTATAACCTGAGATTATGAAAAAAAAAATATATATATAAAAATATATATATATATATTTCTTATCATTTCTAAAATAATAATTATAAATTAATTAATGATGCAACTACATAATCTTAGAGCATACACAAAATAAATAAAAAAAGCAAAATAATAGGATATTATTATGTTAAATAATTAATGCAAAATATATATTCTTAATATATTAACTATCTATTAACTATATTAAACTCCCAATTTTATTCTCCATCTTTCTCTCTCTCTTTTCCCTTTTTCTCTCCTTTTTTCATCATTTGCAGTAGTAATCAACATGTATAGGGTAAGGTAACCTATACATGTTACAGTATTATTATTATAACCTGAAATTATGAAAAAAAAATATATATAAAAATATATATATATATATATATTTCTTATCATTTCTAAAATAATAATTATAAATTAATTAATGATGCAACTACATAATCTTAGAGCATACACAAAATAAATAAAAAAAACAAAATAGAATATTATTATGTTAAATAAATAACGAAAATTTTTGTGTGCCGTTATAATACGAGTATAACTGCTGTTCGTAGGATTTTTCGTTGTTTCTTAGTCAATTACATTTTATTTCCGTGTGAATTTGTTTGATATATGTTTTTCTTCAAGACGGTCCGCAGATTTTATATATGGAAATAAGGAAAAAGAACTGGGACCGAGAAAAATAATATTATATCAAAGTTTTTTATTTCCAGAATCGAAACACATGTATACACATACTATACCATGACACGTTTGTAGGTCACGCGCGGTTCAGGTTCGATTCAGTTCGAGACGTTAGCTCGTATCTATCTGCGCATGTTTTCTCGCCCATGCTTTCTCTCATACTAGTGTTTACAAATATAAGTAAAACTTTACTTATAACTTTTGAAATCTTTATTTATTTTTCAAAATCTAACTCACCCTCTTCAAAATAATCCCTCCTGGATTCAATGCAACTATGCCAATGCTTTTTCCAATTTTCAAAACATTTTTATACTCCTATAGTAAACACAGCGAAAGGATACCGTGTTGCTAGGGAGTATAGGTACAAGGTAGGTAAGTGGAAAAGCCATGCTAGATAGAGGGAGAAAGAGGCAGAGCAATCTCGAAATCGCATCGGGTTCACTAATGACGCACAGGGATCACGCTGACCGTTCTACCGTTGCGTAGACATATAAAATGCAGAGCCGCGCGTACAACGCTTATTGGCCTCATCAAAGCGAGCAAGCTGGATATCAAATACTAAAAATGTATTAAATGTGAAAGGATGCCGTGTTGCTAGGGGGTACAGGTACAAGGTAGGTAAGTGGAAAAGCCATGCTAGATAGAGGGAGAAAGAGGCAGAGCAATCTCGAAATCGCATCGGGTTCACTAATGACGCACACGGATCACGCTGACCGTTCTACCGTTGCGTAGACATATAAAATGCACAGCCGCGCGTACAACGCTTATTGGCCTCATCAAAGCGAGCAAGCTGGATATCAAATACTAAAAATGTATTAAATGTGACGACAAACTAAAAACCATATCATTTTTTTATTCAAATGGGCCTTACTTTCCATTACTTTTAAGTCAAAAGAGTATCCAACTAATAAATTTTTATTTTATTACTACATATACACTTACTCATGGTATTAACATTTCATGCATTTTAATTCACACTCCCGACAACTTCTCTCACTCAAATTAATGTCACCATATGTTTCTAGGAGTAGCCGATATGCTTCAGCTTCAGATTGCTTTAAATGAATGAAGTAAATTAACATTTCCCGCAAATAACGCTTACTTCACTTGGAACTTGACATCTTAACACGATGTAAAGTAAGTAATGCTAGCAAAATGTTAGAGATATTAAAAGGTTATACTGTTGTCATATGTCAACATATACTATACGCCTTTTTACGGCTGACAATTTCGATGTTATCTTATCGGTGGCGTTATATTTTCAAAACAGCGGAACTTCTTTGTACACCTAATATATATATATATTCTAAGGGGCGTCACAAGGCGCTCGCGCTGAGTTGTTCAAGAGAACGAAGACAACGCGTGCGCCATCCCAGGACGAAAGAAACGTCGAGCCGCTTACGCGCGCATCCTCGGGCCTTACAACAGGCACCGTCTCCCGTAGGCGAGTCACGCGTAGCCGCTTGCGGAAGGGCAGTGAGGTTATGTTGCCTAACCATCGCACAGCGTGGAGTGCCGGGACGTAATTGCGCGAACAATAGGTGTATGCACCATGACTTATGCGTTAAACGAGGATAAGGATTTTGCCATTGTTTTCCAAAGTGACCCACGTTACCAGACATTATTTAATAATTTAAATAAAAAGGTTAAGTCAAGTTAAAAGTTAAGTTTAAGTTTAAAATAAAGACAATGAATCTCAAAAAAAGTAACTATAAATAATTTTGATATTACCATAAATATCATATATTATTAAAAAGATATTACCAAAAATATTATAATGAAGAATAATCGATCTAAAACATTGGCAGTCAAAAACAAAAACATTTGGTAAATAAAAAGATAATGAAAGTGAAAAAAAAGTTACGAATAGATTAAAGATATTACAAAGAAAAATAGGGACTGCCGAGAGATAAGCAAGCATAATGAAAATATTACATCGATAGTTTGATTGTTATATCACCGATCATTAAAGATACTATTTTGTAATTTACTTTAAACAAAGGAAGAAGCGAGGGGAAAGAAGGGCAGAGCGACCGCGAAAAAGGATAACAGCGCCGGCCGCACGGGAAAATCGCGGATTACCCACGCCGCCCTTCCATTCACGCGACCATCGCTGACAAGACGACTTTTACAAGAAGTTTCGTGTATTAATCAGATCTTATATGTTGCAACGCCAGTTTTCGCATGATACTTACCGTGTTTAGCGACTTACTCACGTAGCCGTATCTGCCTGTGTATTTGTATGTATCTGAGTTTGACTGCGCACACACCCTAGCTCTGGCTGGAACGTGGAACAAGGGAACACGGAAAGAAAAACTTAGGGCGATTAATAATTCTAACAATATATTTATTATCAATACGAAAGCACGATACAATATAATACGGTAGCTCGCGGACTACCCACTCCTTGCACGTTTAGCGACGCGTGGGAAAACTATGATACAATGCGGGAAGATACAGACTTAGACGGGGACATTGGAACGGTACGGAAACGGGTACACGGGGGAACAATTATGACGGGAACGGTCGTTTACGTGAGTCATAGACTTTGCATATTTACAAATTGCTGTCTCCTTCGCCCTTCCTCTCTCGCTCTCGCTCGCTCATTGGTGCAGGCATCCTTCGTGTGGAGCGGTTCACTCTCTCTCCCTTTCCCTCTCGCTCGTTTGCTCGCGAGTGTGTGAGTTGGAGACACGACGTGAACCAGCCGAGACGACCGTTGCCATTTTGCGAATGCACTGGCAGAGAAGTGCGACGTGAACACCGCCATGACGTTAGGCGACCGACCAGGTTAGGCCAGCGTTATGGAGAGCGCCAGTAGTATTGACTAAGATTCTAAGATTGTGTAAGACAGCCCGAAGCTGACCGCTCGAGAAGTAGTCACGGCCGAGTTGGTCGGGCGCGGAACTTTTTTATCGACTCGCCCTGAAGACTAAGTGCCTGAGCCGCGGGACTTTCCGTGGGCAAAATTATTTTTTCTCTAGGCCTTTTTTTGCAGGATATAATAAGGAGGAATGAATATTAATTTAACATAGATTATCTTGATATAGTTAATATAAATTTATATAATTTTTTTATAAAAATTTATATTAAATTTACACTATATAATACAAATATATATATATATATATAGATATTTATAATAGAAAGTAACTATTTGTATATATTTGAATATATTTAAACCATAGATCTAATAACATCTATAAAAACCAAAGAGACGAGTATTCGAGTAAACTATTGGGTGATAAAAATATATTCTGTCGCTATATACAGTTCATGTTGTCGGCCCGAGAAAATAGAGGTGATGTCCGAGGAGAAAGGCGTCGACAATCTTTTTTCCGTCTCTTTGTTTTTCTATCATTTTCGTAATATATTGATTATTCGTGGCACATGATTAAAGCTTAGACGAGTCAGGAGGAAATTTTTAATTATTTCAATCGAAGAGACCTATTAATTCAACATTAAACTAATTAATTGGACACGTATGAAGATGGAACGGTGAAGAGGCAGGGTAACGCAGCCAGAGCAATACAAGATATAGAAAGGAAAGCCTAGCAAATAGGCTACGAGAACTACGCCTTAGCCCGAGAGGAGATGTGCCGGTCTTAGCAGAACGTCTGTTAGGATACGTGTACAAAGCGCTCGCAACTCGAGAGGACGTAACGTGATACCAGGAATGAGATGAAAAAACAGGAGATGATATGACTGAGGACGTACTACCAGCCCTGAAGACATCTGACATTGAGGAGGCAGAGAAGATGCAGCTATTGGAAGCAAGTTCTTCAAACACTATCGCCGAGGCCGTAAGCACCTCAGAAGCTTTGCTTGGGTGAACAGAGGCGACCACAATGACAAAGTCGACATTCATGTCGACCATGTTAGGAATAGGCTCTGGCATGACGCTGACAGATGGACACCGGGACAACATCATTGGGACCATATCGGGGCAGTGATCCGTATTGGCCATCCGAATGGATCCCTGCATACGGGCAAGACCCACGATCGATGGGATACAAACAAGCATAGCCCGCGAAATATAGCTGCTGCAAATATCCGTAGAGATCCCGACGTCTGGTATTACGGACAAGATGACACGTTTCGTGCATCCCTCAACTTCATAATATAATATTATGTACCCTAGCCTCACCCGCACTAGGAGTAGCGTGTTAGGGGGACAACAAGTACCGACGCCAGTGAGAAGTGAGGGAATGCCTACAGAAGCACCGCATTCCACTGAAACGCCAAATAACAACAATTAGAAAGGAGATATACCCGGAATAGTAGATCAACGAGACAAGGACGAGAAAATGAAGACGATAATACGAGAAACGAGCGCTATCAAAAAAGCCAGCAGGTCGGTGCTGCAGGAGTAACATATTTTGTGTCAGTGGCCAGGCCAAGGCCACTACCTCACTATATATATATATATATATATAAATCAAACTCACTTTTGAGGCGTTATCGGTCTATCGGTCTACTTGATTTAGTGTATCATTACAATATTCTTAAAACATATAAACAATTATTAGCATTATGAATATAACAATTATTATGAACAAAAAATAAAGTATATGACGCAATTACATCTTGAATGTTCTTAGCATATTATGAAATTTACTACTTATAAGCTTATCTGTATTTTATAAAAACTTTATATAATATATTTTTCTTAAGTATTTATAAAAATATTTTTTTTAATTATTTTTCTTATTTAATTAAGCAATTTATTAAGATAAAACTACATACATAACAATACATGTAATTATATTGTAAATTTTTCATAGTAGCAGAAAAAATTTTCATATACCAGAATAATATTTATACAAAATATTTTTCTAAAATTTTCCTAAATATTTAACAAAAAATAAATTATATAATTCTGAAAATGTACTTATTACTTGCCGTATAATTATAATATGTATAAATATACGTGTTCTATAATAATTTAGTGTTAACGATTCACTAATCGATGGAGGAATATGTGGTTGTCTGCTGAGAAGTAAGATTTTCGCAATAAAAATAATAAACAAACAACTTGCTCAGGCGTAAAAATCCTCACGAATTTGAGGGAAAAGCCCCAGCAACCTATAGATTAATATTATATTTATCACTATTATTCCAATATGTAGTATGTACAATCAATAAATCTTATACTAATTAAGAAACTAACGCAGTTGGTACCCGCGAAAGCTCCTCTTATCTATTTTTACAATGGAATAATGTAGGGAACAGCCCCAGCAAATATCGCGAAACGCAACTTAGCATTCAAATAAATCCGACAGCACCCTTTCTTAGAGAGGTCGGTGATGGTGAATATGAAGAGCAATGGTTTCGATGCTCAGCGCCCCACGGAGCCCCAACGTCTTAGAAACAGATACAGCCTTCGCTCGACGAGTGCTACAGGACAGTTTTCCATAGCGCAGATGCACTATCCGCAGACCACTCACACGGGTCTCGTTCATTAATCACCGAAACTATACAAAAAACTGATGTTGCGCTAGATATAATTAATCGACAAGTTATAATTAACAAACATGCAGAAAATGCTTTAGAACCGAAACAAGTACATAATATGCATGAAAAACACTGCACAAAAGCCGATATAACTCGTGCGCACGCACAACGATATCCACTATGCTCTTACTGCTTGATAGGAGCGAAATTCAAATTGCCCCATAAAATATATCTAAGATTATAACAGTGTTCAACATACACAAACAAATTTAATAACGTCTTAAAACAATGAGGCAATTACAATAAATGGCTAAGTGCATTTTATATGCATCCCTATAAATAACAGCATGTATAGTTTACACAAATATGTCTAAAATTCTAAAAAAAAAAATTAATGTATAGTTTTAACGGAAATGCAGTTCGATAAAATAATGAAATCATTTAAAAATAGCCGAGTTTATATGCACATAATTTTGTCCACGCAAGGACTAAAAAAGAACTAATTATCTTGAATCATCGATATTTTTAGGGGAACAGACTTCTGCTATTTATCCTGGTAATTGATTATTATTAGAAAAAGCAGGCATGAATTTGGCAGGCTCATTAGCATAAAGTTTATACTGTTTTTTTTAAATAATTGATTTTTGCATCAACGAATTTTACAGTATTCACCGAAAGCTACATAAATGAGGCTTTGTTGGTCACTAATTTTGAATTTTAAATTTTAATTTTGAATTATGAATAAATATGATTTATAGCTTATGAAGAGTGAATTGTAGATAACAATTATATATAACAAGATATTATTTATTTATTTGAAAAGATAATATAGAATTTTTTTCGCAGGAATCAGATTAAATAGCTCAATTCTCGCCCTTTAAGAAATATGAAAACATTGTTTTTTAAAAAGATTCCGAAAAATTCGGTTGACAAGAATCCAACTTGAATTATTCAAAAACTTCATTCTTGCCCAGTAAAGTCGCGTATTTAACGATAGTAAACAATCAAATTACTTTATTGTCTGAGCCCAAGCTACTCTATATCATATCATATCATATCATATTTCATATCATATCACACTTCATCATATCATATCATATCATACTTCATATCATATCATATCACATTTCATATCATATCATATCATATTTCATATCATATCATATTTCATATCATATCATATCACACTTCATCATATCATATCATATCGTATTTCATATCATATCATATTATACTTCATCATATCATATCATATCACACTTCATCATATCATATCATATCACACTTCATCATATCATATCATATCATACTACACTTCATCATATCATATTATATCACACTTCATCATATCATATCATATCACACTTCATCATATCATATCATATCATATTTCATGTCATACCATATCACTCTTCATCATATCATATCATATCATATTTCATGTCATATCATATCACACTTCATCATATCATATCATATCATAATTCATGTTATATCATATCACACTTCATCATATCATATCATATCATACCATATACTAATTTATAAAGACAAAGCGTGTTTTTGTTTATACACGCTAACCGAAAAAACTACTGAACCGATTGTTCTGAAATTTGACATAGAGATTCTATATTATCTTGGGAAGGACATAGGCTATGTATTTTATTGAAAATCATTTTACTTTCATGAATAAATTCATTTAATGGTTTTAAGCATTAGTTTCATCAGCGGCCACTAGGTGGCATTTTGTATCACGAACATCAACTCAAAGTAGTCCGCTTAAAGTATTAATACCAAGCCAACTCAAACGAATGTTCATATCCAAGTTTAGGATTCGTATCCTAAAGAAGGTGTGACGTTAGTCGATGTAAACTTTTTTGTTGGTCAGGTTAATCTAACACTACTCTCGCACCTTACGGATATCTTGAATTTCGTAAATTTTATTTTCTCTCTCTATGAAATCTCTCTCTCTCTCTCTCTCTCTCTCTCTCTCTCTCTCTCTCTGGCCTATGAAGGACCACGAGTCCTTAGGCTTTAATCTAATTCTCTCCCTCTCTCTTTCTGTCTTTCTTTCTCCTTCTCTTATAAAATGGTACTGTATGCCAAATCATACTGAATATAGTTTGTGACAACAATTATATTTTTGTTTTTCTACATTATATTAACTTCTGAATTGTGACAAGAGACAAGCTTTTTTTAGTTTGAACAAATGCAATGATAGCGAAATATAGGATTCTTTACTAATCATCTCGAAACTATGTATATATGATATATACATATATATATATATATATATATATATATATATATATATATATATATATATATATAATAGCACTTTTGCATAGAAAGACAAAATACTCATGGTCTGCTTAAAAACTATGCTCTTCGCATACCAACATTTTGCTTGAATTTACGTTGGCATCATTACGAAACTATTCACGGTATTTAATTGAAAAAACGGAAATATAGGAAATATGTATATTTTATATATATATATATATATATATATATATATATATATATATATATATTGTAACGCGAGAAATGCGTTACAACACGTCTGTCGAAATTAGACAGCCATTATATGAAAATTCGCAGATATCTAACGTATCTGGTATCTCCGTTACTTAACCACATTACCCGAGTCGCGAGCTATACAGTGAGGGTATAGCGGTGAGGGCGACCTCCGTATCCCGTGCCCGAGGACAACTGCAAGTCCCATGCGAGAGGCAAGCCGGTAGTCTACTAATTCAGCTCGGGAATTGCCATCCCGAGACGCCTGCCACGGCGTACGAGCCATCGCCGAGGATTGAGGGGCGAGTAGAGAGCGGAAGGTAAGTGCTCCATCTCAGTTCCGTTCTCGAGCCGCGATTTCATGAGATCGTCAGGGAACCGCCCTGAGATCTCGATTAGTTGAGTAAGTTTCAGGTGAGCGATTTGAAGCGTTCGCGACGCGTGCCGCAATTAGATCCACACCGCGTGGAATCCACCGCCCTGAAGAGCCGGCCGAGGCAATCTACCTGGCACGGAACTCACAATCAGGCAGTACTGTGCGACCGACGAGAATAAAAAGCGAGCTGCGTACAGCTCGCACTGAGAACCGTTTTCTCAGCTGGCGCCCAACAGAACCCTCGCCGGTCCACGTGTATAGTACTTTTATATATATGAAATAAACTTTGTATTGTTAATAGAGTAGAGAAACGCCTAGCTTCCTTGTGTATGCTCCCGTCCATAATTTCAGGAGGATGAGCTCCGCCTAAATCAAGGTAAAACATATATTTAATATAACCGATGCAGATAGCGCGTTAGTATATATATATATATATACATAGAATAGAATTCCACACGAGGCAAAAGGTCATTTTACAAATAAAGTCAAAATACAAACACACAGAGCTCTGTCTTACCATTCAACGCACATAGGATAGGCGCGCCCATACAGCTGATCAACGAGGTGAGGACTTATGTGGAAGGGAACCTCCTCACTTCCTCCTGACGCTGCGCACCCATCCCAACGTCTTGGGCGCGGGCGATCCCTCGTCGGTAACGGCTGCTACCGGCTCGAACGGGACGGATGGGAAGCCCCTCAGAAATTCGTCGTGTCCGAATCTCTACAGAACCTCTGTGCTCTGTTCACGGGAGCGGCCGAACATATCACTTCACATGGGCTCAGTCGAACACTAATCGATCCACGACACTGACGGAACGCAACGACGACACGGGCTACACCGGGAAATCTCACACGACTACCGAAGAAAAAGAGTCGCTGACGCCCGGCCGCGAGCGTCGTTTTCCTCCGAGCAAACAATGTATCCGGGATCAGTTAGTTCAAATCTATATTGAACTATAGTTTTATTTGGAGACCGCTCTATACTTCAGAGAGGAAATTTAGCCAGGACAGGGAAGCGTGGAATCCGACGGCAATCGGCAGATATGCGCTGCTTGAAGCTGATGCGCGCGATACGTGATGGGCGGCATCTGATGGTCATTACGGCCGGAGAGCTCGGTTTATGACATTATTACTCCGCGAAGACGTGCGGAGGACAGTATAATATCGACCGGTGGTTTAGCTCTGCGTCTCTCGCACATTTTACTCATAAAAATTCCAAGGAAATAGAAAGTGCTATTTGTCTATGCCTTTCTTCCATTTTCCCCAACATTACGAATATCATGTTCCAAAATATCCACATTCACAAAATCAAAAGAATGTAAAGACTTCAAACAATGTTCTTTTAGTAAGTAATATGTGAACTACGTAAAGAATATTTATGTTCATAAATTGTCTTTTTTTAATATCTACTTGTTTTTCGAATGTAGCATTCATTACAATGCATACAACTAATTTTGTAAACAACTCCATATTTTAAACATAGATCAATTATTATCCGTGCAATTATTAAATAACTGACTTAAATTATTACTAGTTTTAAAAAAAATTTGAATGTTATTAGGAGTGTGAATAAGTCTTTCCCGTTTTTTGTAAGAGATGGCGCCACCAATACTGTCCGAGTATTCAATGGTTAAATATGTCCTAATCAAAGCTTATTCATATGTCAACAATTCCATACTAACACATTAGTTAAAATTTTTTCGCATCATAAATTTTTGATATCGTGAAAATGTCGAAATTTGAGCCGAGTCGACGTCATTTGCGGGAAGTTTCACTTTATTGGTTCAATTTGAAGAAATCTGCTGCCGAGACGCATCGATTGCTTCAGGAGGCTTATGGAGAAGGTTGTGTCGATGATTCAAGTGTTCGCGGATGGTTTCGACGATTCAAAAGCGGTGATTTCGACGTGGAAGACAAGGAGAGTTCCGGGCGGCCGCAAATCTTTGAAGATCGAGAATTGGCGACTTTGCTTGATAAAGATTCTTGTCAAACGCAAGAAGAACTTGCTGAAGCATTGGGAGTTGACCGAACAACCATTTCCAAGCGTTTGAAAGCCATGGGAATGATCCAAAAGCAAGGAAATTGGGTGCCGTACGAACTGAAGCTGAGAGACGTCGAACGGCGTTTTTTCACTTGCGAACAGCTGCTTCAGCGACATAAAAGAAAGGGTTTTCTGCATCGTATCGTGACTGGCGATGAAAAGTGGATACGTTACGATAATCCGAAGCGAAGAAAATCATGGGGACTACCCGGCCATGCATCATCATCGACGGCCAAGCCAAATATTCATGACGCCAAGCTCATGCTCTGTATATGGTGGGACCAGCTAGGTGTGGTTTACTATGAGCTTCTGAAACCGAATGAAAGGATCACAGGCGAGGTCTATCGACGACAATTGATGCGTTTGAGCCGCGCACTGCGAGAAAAACGGCCACAATACTCCGACAGGCACGACAAAGTTATTTTGCAACATGACAATGCTCGCCCACATGTTGCACCGCCGGTGAAAACATACTTAGAAACGCTCAAATGGGAAGTCCTACCCCACCCGCCGTATAGTCCAGACGTTACTCCGTCTGATTACCATCTCTTCAGATCGATGACGCATGGCCTGGCTGACCAGCACTTCCATTCCTACGAGGAAGCCAAAAAATGGGTGGATGACTGGATAGAGGCCAAACCGGTCGAATTTTTTCGCAACGGGATTCGTATGTTGCCAGAAAGATGGGAAAAAGTTGTAGCTAGCGAGGGCCAATACTTTCAATAATTCATTTGTAACCATTTTTTCACAATAAAGGCTCAAAATTTGAAAAAAAAAACGGGAAAGACTTATTCACATACCTGATATATTTCCGAAAATTTCTTTTAATTCTTTTCGACAATCCTCTATGATATGGTAAAACAATCATTTTTCGTTTATTAACATCAACTCTTATATTATGTCTATTTTCGGTATTATAAATGACAAACAATCACTCTGTAATTAATTTATTAGTAAATTCAATTAGATACCCATTATGAATAAAAGTTTCCCTTAGTATCTGCAAATTCTTCTATCTAAAATCCTTATGTGAGAATTTTATTGCTCTATCAATAAAATTTACACACTGGAAGGTGTCAATGTCCGAATTTTGTTTTAGAATTTTGACAATCTAAGTCAATCTTCAATTGGGTAAAGGTGGTTCAGTCAGATTTCACTTTACTAATAAAGAATTTTGTCAGCTAGTATATTTTTATTTCAGATTAGTATACGGGGGTAATTTCAAACAAGGACAGTCTGACTGTCATTATAATTTTCAATTAATTATAGATTGATATGTATTAGTATTGATATAAATATATATTGATATTGTTATGTATTAATTCTAATTTATTTAATTCGACTGTAAGACCAATAGAAAAATGTATTAATTAATCTAAAAACAGTCGATATAAGCACAATTAAAGTTTTATATTGATTCCTGTTGACGAGGCTTTGAAAACATAATTTTTTTATTATTATGTGAGTTTTGTCATTTATTCGGTTCGTACAAGAAATTATGTGGTACTTTTCAAAGTACATTTATTTTCTTTCCTTATCCTCTTTTAAAAATTTGACTAATCTATTCCAAATGAATTCTAATTTAAAGTACACAATTAATCAAAAAATCCGGAAACTTATCAATCCACCCTCGTATATATATATATATATATATATATATATATATATATATATATATTTAAATTATTTAACTAATTTAAGTTATTTAAGAGTATATTATTTCACGCTTAAAGTATATATATTTAAGTTCAATATTGGATGTGTTCACCTATAAACTTTACAGGAAGGAACCTGGCAAGTTCATACCTGCTTTATTTAATAATAATAAATTATGACAATTATTTGCAGAAGATTGTTCACCTAAATATATCGATAATTCAAGATAATTAATTTTTTTTTTGCGTCCACGTGTAGACAAAATTATGTGAAAATATACTCGTCTATTTGTCAATACTCTCATTACTTTATTAAGCTGCATTTCCATTAAAACTATTTATTTATTGTTAGTTTTTAGAGTTTTAGATATATTTGTCTAAACTCTACTAGCTGTTATTTATAGGGATGCATATTGAATGCACTTAGCCATTTGTTTTAATGGTCCATTATTTCAGAAGTTATTGTTTTTTTTTATGTTATTTAACGTCTTTCTATTTATGCTTTCAAATACCGATGCTAATCAGCATCAGAGGTCTACGATGCGTTCATAAATTATTACAGCGGTGCTGGTGACAATCGGCCGAGACCGGGATTTGAACTCGGATCATCAAGTTACCAGTTCTTCGCTCTAATGATCGAGCCATCGTAGGCCTCTTATTGTGTTATATAATTTTTTTTTAATCTATTGCGGAAGATTGTAGAAAAATATTTTTTATAAATATTATTTTGGCATATAAAGATTTTTTTCTTTTACTATGAAGAAATTGATAATATAATTACATATATTATAATATAATTTATAATATAATACATATATTATTATGTATGTATTTTGTCTTAATACATTCGTCGATTTTGAAAAATATTGTATATAATAAGTTTTTATAAAATAGATATTAGATTTATAAATTTTAAATCTCTTAATATGCTAAGAACATATATTATTATGTTCCTTTTTATCACGATCAGTAGCAAATCTGACCGTACCAGTGAACTGATTTTTAATTTAAATATAAAATATTTTTTGTTTTAATATATTGTGAAATTTCGGAAAGTATTTAATATAAATTTTTTATATAATGCATGTAAAGATGTATTTAAAATTGTCACTATGCTAAGAACACATCAAACTCGCTTAACTATTTTACTTCTGTTAAAAGTTGTTTGTTTTGGATATGTATTACTCAAAACAACAATAAATTATGAACTCGCTTATTTATTTTATGATCGAGAAATTATTTTTTTGTGAAACTCTGTTCATCGCATATAAAATACTGAAGTTATATATTATATATATTCATGTACGGCTATGCACTTACCGTCGCCGTGGACGTCGTCCCTGGGAGCTGATACCTATTTATTCTAACTGAAAACAAATAGGGAATGGTAGCACCAGGATGAAGGTACGAGGAGGTCAAATGATTGGACGGCTTTTACTATGACAACAGTAAACACATTATAATACGAGTAATTACGTTAATACATTATAATAGTAATACATTATAATACGAATAATACGAGTTGTACATTCATTAGATACTAGCTCAGAGTGGCTTCCGTGACGCCAAAAGAAATTCCGAGGAAAGCACGAGGTGCAAAGGGTTTATGGGGAAACAGGGACCCGATCGTTTGGGCGTACCAATAGAGACGTAGAGCCAAGGCTTCGTCCATCTTTCTCGGTAGGTTGGCTTCCAATTGCTGACGGTGATGATACTTCTCACTGTTCGGGCTGATGATCCTTGCTACGGATAATTTATGTAGGCTCGAGTACGTCTGCACGTAACCGTAGCTGGATGAAAAAAGAAGAATGGCGAACTTCGATCTCTTGAGATACTCTCTCTTCGCTTTCAGTTTTCTCGGCGCTCGACGCGCACTCTCGTGGCCGTTCGCGACGGCTTATTTTTACGTACGCGCATACAAGGTTTTACAAATGCGTATGCTGCGTGACCGCCAATTCGAGCGGTTGCAATATATATTGATAAAATAGTTAGATGAAATCTTTCGATTATGCATAAAAATTAAGAATACTACGAAATCTACAGCACAGTAAGTTTAAAAACTTTAATTGTATATCTTGTTGGGAGACACGACTCCCTATGAACTCTTCGGTTAAAGGGCCATGAGTCTCAAATCGTCTCGTGGAAAGGGAAAGTGCATACCACATATGTTGTGTATTTGGCTGTAAGACGTCAGTAGCGTCGAGAAGTTTTCATCCATTCAAAACCTTTGGAACAATGATTTATCATCCTAGATTTTTTATATAGATTTCCTATGTGTCGGTTTGTCGCTGAATTCGATATTAGCACTAATCAGTGGTCTAGAGAGGAACGGGATTTTTCGTTTCAAAAGTTACAAATAAGAGAAGAATGTTAAAGACACAACGTGCAAGTGAGCTTAACTGTTCTGATACGCTACTTATAGTAACGACACGTTGGGCAAATACGTTTGCTCGTATATATATATATATATATATATATATATATATATATATATATATATATATATATATAGTAAACTTAATTTATACATTTATATTTAAATAAATTTGTGATAGATAGAATAATGCAGGATTACAAATTCCAAAAATAAGTGCCAAATATCCTATTTTTTTTTTGGATCCCAAATTCTATGTCGCAATACACATTACTCAATAACTTTAACTTATTAAACTATCACAATATCTCAACCTACAAATTCTAGATTCAAAATTTTAAACTCACAAACAAGAACCTCACAAACTACAAATTCTCGATCTCAAAATATACGCCACCTTAAATATGAAAATTCAATTTAGTTTCGAATTCTTTGCCAATATAGAAAAGTTCTAACGTATTAGAAAAAATAGTCCAACGCTTTGAATATCGCATACTATAACTAACAGATAGGAGACCTGCAGAGATGTTTTCCACGTAATTATTAACTTTTTTAGATTTATGGTTCTGTCCACATTTATATATAAATAAATTATACCTTAAAACATGGCCAGAGTAAAATATAAAAATAAATCGACATTTCTTTTAAATGAGTAATACGGGGGTGGATTCATAAGTTTCCGGCCTGACCAAGAAAAACAACGTTTTTAAGAATTTTTTTTTATTTCTCAACATAATCTCCTCCAAGGTTGATAGATTTTTCACAGCGGTGTTCTAGTCTAGTAATTTCATCTCTATAGACTGATTTGTCAAGGTTAGGAAACAGATAATAGTCACTCGGGGCTGCGCTGACATGTGCGCTGGTGCGTTATCGCGTTGAAACAAGATTTTTTTCTTTGCCAGATGAGGTCGTTTAATTTTCACTTTGTGGCTTAAACGTTGCAATAAGTCTGCGTAGTAGTGACCAGTGATAGATTTATTTTCAAGGTAATCAATGTATATACCTCTTGCATCCTAAAAAACAGTAGCCATAACCTTATTCGCCGAAAAAATTGTTTTTGCCTTCTTTGGAGTTGGTTCCCCTGGTCCAATCCTCTGTTTAGACTGTTGTTTGGTTTCAGTACTGTAGTGGTGGACCCAAGTTTCGTCAACAGTTACGAATCGACGCAAAAATTCGTTTGGATTATGCTTATACAACGCCAAATTGGCGGCAGAAATGTTCTTTCGAATCAATTTTTGGTCGACTGTTAGCAAACGCGGCACCCATCTTGCACAGAGCTTTTCCGTATACAAATTTTGGTGCAAAATATATTTTACACATTCATATGACATCTTACAGGTCTCAGCTATCTCACGCACTTTTAATCTGTGGTTTTTGAGCACTATTTAATAGATTTCTTCGAACATATCTGGAGTTGTGTCCTGAATGGGTGTCCTGAGCGAGGCTCATCAGAGGTGCTCACACAATCCTTTTTAAAGTAAGAAACCCACTGCTTAACGGTTGAATATGATGGGGAGGATGTCCCCAGTGTTGAATCCATCTCTTCTTTAATTTCCTTCGGCGTTAACCCCTTCAAATAAAAGTATTTGATGACAGCACAATTTTCCAGGTTTTCCATTTTTACGAAAAAGACAGAGGCGTCTTGTTCAGCGTGCCCTCAAACCTAAACTAACATGGTGATCGGACTGAAACTATATCTACAAGCTATCTAAGGATGGTACTATAGAACGTCACTTCAAGGTAGGCATAGTGGCGCCATCTCTTGGCCAGGCCGGAAACTTATCAATCCATCCTCGTACTCAAACCCATAAAACTTTGATATTTTTTATGATTACAAATAATATCAAAGTTAATAAATCTTTCTGTCAATCTCAGTCTTTTTATAAACTGGCATTTGTTTATAAAATGACTGTAATACTGAGAGAAATATGTATTAGCTTATATGTAGAATAGTTAATTAGATTTATTGTTCAGTATACAAAAACGAGCTCACAGTCTGCCCTTTATGTTGCTTAATATAGCGTAAGCTTCATACATGTATAGTGCATAAAAACTACCACTCCTTGCACAGTGTTCGACCTGCCGCGCGTCATACTTGAGCCAAGCTCCTAAGTTCCCGTACCTTCACTCCACTAAAAAGGATACACGCAAACGAGCTACTGCTAGGGAATGAGTATCCCGCCCATCTGCGTGGCGGGCCTCATATAGCCTCATATATCTTGCCTTTTCTACCGACTTTTTCTGAACCGCCCTCTTCCAAGCCGACCAGATCGACCATGTTTTTCGAGCCTGCGACAAAAGAAGGGAGGCTGGGGAACAGACGCGCGAACGACCGCGACGGCCAAAGCCACTGCACAACAGATTTTTGTTTTTGGGCATTTGGTCGTACGTATATAGGATGGGGGGTGAGCGACGTGTTTGCAATTGGTTGAATACGCGCCCGCGCACAGTGGTGCAGCGGAGCCAAAAGCCATTGAGGTAAAGGAAGTTCAATCCCCTTGGCTTGTTCACGAGTCCTTCCATGTCCAGCAGCCTGTACCCTCGCTTGCCATTCAGCTTGAACCGAGTTTTAAGTTGGATATACCAAAAACTAAAAGGCTAATTTACTTTAAAAGTATCGGCGAGCGCACGTTCTTCTTGCTTTTTCTCTATCCATATCTCTCTCGCTCTCTCTCTCTCTTTCTATTTCATTCTCTTTCTTCATCTCTCTCCCTTTATATATTTCGCCCTTACTTGCGCGAAGCGAAATCGACTGACTGTATGTATCTGTGTTTCATCAAACGCGTTGCGATTCAAAAGTTCAACGAAGAGAAAAGAAAAGTGAACGAGAGGGGTGGAAAGCGAGGGCTAATGCAGCCATTGAGAGATTGGCAGCTCGATGGTGCTGTCCTCCTCGCACACCTAACTCCACCCCCCCCCACCCTCGCCGCACTGACTATTTGAGCAGCCTTCATCGGTTGTTTTGATACAGACGGATGGTCTTTTCGCCGATAGCTCACAACAAACTGGAAGCGAAAATGTCCAAAAAACTTCGAATACATGCGCCCTGTATCAATGTTCCAGAAAAAATCCGTAGACTATAAAGAGAGAGCAGGATAAAAGAGCAAGCCCAACTAAATGAGTTGGCGAGAGACCGGGCCATACGCAGACGTAGAGAGTAAGGGGTGAAGACAACGCTGAAATTCCCGTGCGTAACTAAACGAGACCGGGAAAGATTGGCATTTGGCCGCGCGGTATAGAGAAAAGAGATAAAAGAGTTAATTCAATCGCGTGCCCTCCTCAACAGTAGGACATTATAGAAATTAGTTCACGAGGGGCGGGAATCTCAGAAATGTGATTGGTTTTTCAATTCAAACGGTGATGACGAGAGGAGGGGAAGGGTGAGAAATGATAATCAGCGTCGTCGACAAAGGCGATTCCGCTATGCTATTTTTTCTGTTTGCACACGAGCGCGCGTACACACACATACACGCATACACAAATATAATATATAGATATTGGTGTCGTATACCACCATTTATAATAGATTGAAATTTATTTGATTATGAAATTAATGGTAAAACGCCAGCGTACGTGTGTGCAGAAACTAAAATCCAATTTAAAAATTTTCATGAAGATCCTAGTAAATTTGCTAAGAGTACTTATGGTATACTATTCAAAAGAAATACAATATTGGAGCACTGATTATTAAAAGAGAAAACAAAACTGATATCGAATTGGATGGAACCTCTCTTCCCCTTAACATTTTGCAGTAAATTGAAAGTGGCCTATAATGCTATTTATCAAATAGGATAAGAATAATCAGCGAATTCAACATTATATTCTAGTAAGTGTGTAATATAAGTTTTTCTATACTCCGCTGTCTAAATAAATTATGTATCTATTCTTTTTTAAAATTTCTTTGAAATTTTCGTAGTAAAAAAGTATGTAATTTGTGATGTTCAGTAAACTTGATAGTTTTACTTCTATTAAGATTTTTTTGTTCATTTACTTTTATTGGGCACAAAATGTGGCTACAAAATGTGGCTCACAAAATGTGGCTAGTGAATGATAATCTTTATGCTTTACTATTACAAGAGTAGAGAATAAATAAATAAATATATATATACATATCATATCATATCATATCATATCATATCAAATACTAATTGAGAAAGCGTGTTGTTATTTGTAAATTATCAATAAATTTGTATCAATATTTTTATTAATAAATTATGCGTGCGCACGTTATAAGCGTAATTCGAATTTCATGGGGACAATAAACAAAATTCGGTGTTGACTCCGCATATTGTGCACGTAATGAAATATGGCATTATCGTGCGCGTGCGCAATTAAGGCTCTTTGCTTTCAGTTCCAAGGACGGCTAGTATGTGGCAACTTAAATTATGTCGATTAATAACTCAAAGTAATTATCTTCAACTATTAATAGCTGGCTAGCTCCTTTGAAATGTCATATCCAACTTTGGGATTGGTATCCTACAGAAGGTTCGATTTTAGTCGGTATTAGCTTTTTTGTTTTTAGGTTAAATTTACACATCCATCACTTTGAATATTTTCTTATGTAGTATAATCTCTTTATCTCTCTTCCCCTCTCTCTTTGTTACGAATAGTTAAATTATATAAATTTATATATTTATTAAATATAGCGTAGAATTAAGTTTTTAAGTTTATATAAATAATAAATAATAATAATGTTTAAATTAATGATATGCAAATAATAAAACAATTGCGTCATATTTAGGTTATAAAAAACTAAGATTTTATGTGTATATTTTTAAGCGGAAATTGATGTATAGATATTATATTACAATGTAATCACCGCGTAGATTAAGTGTATTTATCTCGAGAGGTGCGTGTTATTATTAAGAATAAGATTTATTTTACTTTGTATTATAGAAAACATTAGGCTAAAATTCTTTGATAATGAAAATGAAAATTTATTTAACTATTTGATATTTTATAAGTATTAAAAAACTAATGGTCAAATAATTAATGCAAAGGAAAGCCACTAATATTTTGGAAATAGAACTTGAAAATTTAATCGAACATATATTTTACTTACATATTTAATAAAAGGGAATAATGTAATTATAAAGAAAATATAAATAAACTTACATTGATTGAATTGGACAGACTTCGAGAAGTTTACTATTATCAGTGCTGTGACTGGAAAATGCCATTTTTTCTTTCGAGAAAACTATACATTCAAAATCCATCGGTGCCGTGACCGGAAAACCATACGGTTTTCGAAAGCTGTATTTTTTGAATGTATGGTTTTCAACGTTAAAGAAAATTTGGATACTATTTTCGAAAGCTGAAACGTGCTCATGCAAAATTTATGAAGCACCACGAAATACCAAATTTTTTTGTATTGATTAATGTATAAATTCAGATCCATCGGTGCCGTGACCGGAAAATCTCAGGATTTTCAAAATCTGTATTTCTGAAATTTATACTTTAATTTAGAAAAAATTTGGGAATTTTGAAATTGAAATATTTCTATGATGGATAGAAATAAATGAAGAGCTTCAAAAATAGGCTTATATATCTGAACCAGAAAAGGTTACATATGAAAACTTCTCGACGGATCTGTTTTCCCTTTGTATCTTATCGCTAAATTCGGAGAATTTGATGGCGGCGCGAGAAGCGAGCCTATAAAGGTTCGAACGCGCCGAATGTTAGTCCATTATATTACTGGCTATCCTCTGTTTTGGTACGTCGTAAAAAATTATAGTTTTATTATTATATTAAATAATTTCAAAAAACTTAAACATTATTTATTTAATCCCTTTTTGGTTGTCTCGAACACTCTTCCTCTGTCTTCTCCATATAAGCTGGTTATATGTCAAATCATACTAATTATCTTACATATGGGAAAATATAAATTCTTTTTAAAACTATTCATCATTAAATTTAAAAGATTTTATAACTTATTCATAGAAATTTTGTCTAATAATTTTAAATACCATAAGATTCTATTAAGTTTCTAGAAATTGTCTAATTATTATTGAAACAAATTATTTTTCAAATTTCAATTTTTCTTCTATTCATTAAAGTCAATTATAATTTCATTTATAAATTTAACAGTCTTTATCTTTATTTAATATTAAGTAATTTTGTTTTATGCGAAAGTTTCTTTTATCATTTGAAATAAATAATACCTCAACGTCATAGAACAAGCAATAATATTAATGCATATGCAATTTTTATTTTAATTAAATCTAAATTCTTTATATAATGTGACATTGTTTCCTATAGCATTTGTGCAATAATAAATGTCGAAATAAACTGTATATGTAATTTCACGGCTGTTTCTGCGTGGATTGTGTGAACGTCCAAAAGGAAAGACACAAAGGGCCCAGAAAAGGGACTTAAACTATAAAATTAAATACGAATACTTAAATATAAAATAAAATAATAATATCAAATTAAACTATAAACTATAAAATTATACCTATGATCACGGCACGGCACTCTGCAATTTTCGCTTGCTTATACGCCCAGTGCACTCGCCAAGAGACCTCACCAAAGTTTACGTTTATTAGCATATGATGAGTAATTATGTAGGTTATAATCTGTCGGGAGCGCTCCTATCTCTGACGGATCTCGCTCTCTCTTTCTCGATGCGAATGCATACGTGCCATCACCGATCACCCTCCCTACCATCGCACTTTTCCCTCTTTGCAATATCTGAGTATCGAGGATAAATTAAAAACGGTGCTGCGCGCGTTATAGAAGCTCCTCCTCCGACGGTGTCCCGGCGTTTTGACAAGCCAAGCAAGACGACAATTTCCTTCGTCTCGCTGAGCTCACCGTGTTATCGTCGTCGCGCGTTCCTCTATCGGCCGCGCTCGTTCAGTATATGGGCGCGATATTATACTTGTAAATCTCGTAGATCTCGAATAATTAGCCGCAATCAGGCATACAGGAAACTATCATCACCCCACACGCAACAAGCGAGTGTAATTATTTGTTTAAATGAGATCCTTATCTGCATTCTTTTCTTCTTTTCTTCATCATGTGCGGACGTATAATCTTATATTACGTATATATATATATATATTTTTTTTTCAATCACATTCGTTCTTTGTGATTATGGAGATTAGAGCACTTCAATACATATATGCATATATAAGAAATCCTTGTTGTGCCCGTTTGAAGTATGTAACATGTAGCTTCCTTCATACGATTGCCTTCTGTTAATGTACGTGGGCAATGTAGCTGTATAATATATTCAATACTCCTATCTTTTTCTAAGGCTTCCCGTGTATCATCATGACTTCGATTACCAACGAATTTCTGGCGTATTTATGCCTACATATTTATATTAATCATTGTGTGTATCTATCGGAACACAACCATTGTCCACCGTTTCGAATGCATTTTTAATCTAAGACATGCATATGTTTATTCCGTGCGCGCACACGTCAATAAAATACATTTTTTATCCCGCGATAAATGTACAGTGTCTCGCGATCACGCGCAGGGCAGAGTTACAGGGAAAAAATATAATTTAACGATATTTTCCTGGAATTGTATGCAAATCGTGCCCGATGCTGTTCACTGTGATACGCTTCAAAGCTGCAAGAAATAATGGATTACGACAGCAGAAAAAAAGTAGATGAAGACGGCAGCAATTTCAGATCCGTGCAACAAGATCGCGGGATTCTATCTAATGTTAACCGCATTACATAAGGAGTGGTAATTCGAACGGACTAAGTATATATTAATATAGCAAAATGGTAATGAATACAGCATGTACTTTAGATAGATGAAAGTGTACACGTAATACATATATACAATTTTATAAATCATAGGAAACATCAGGTATTGGAAAAAATAAAAAACCAACAAAATCAACAAGTCGGCATCGATTAAAGTGGATTATATCTTTAGTATATAAGCTTCTTCTTATTTCTCTCTACAAAAAGATCTTGGAAGATCGTAAGATACGAACAGAGACATACTGAGAGAGAGAGAGAGAGAGAGAGAGAACGCGAGAGAAAGAAACAGAGCTGAAGCTTACTTAATCATACGTATTGATATTACCGCACTCGACTCAATCGATGCTCTTGGTAAAAAGTTCAACAAATTAAAAAAAGAGGAGTATTTACAAGGAATGTTGGAACTTAAGGTTTTTCGCCTAGTTGGCTTTCTAGACAATCGTCTGACAAAGTCGGATTAGAAAAGTTTCCATCGACGCGTCGCGCACGGCTGCGCGAGCGGGATCGGTGGCGTCATGAGTGTTCTCTATACTCGCATGCATTCGCTGATCGATATATATTTCGGTTTTCAGAACAGCCGGATTGTCTACCCTAAGTAACGGAGTTTCATTTCTTCCCCAGAGAGAGAGAGAATTAGAATTAGAATTGTATTTATTAGAGCCTAAGGACTCGTGGTTCTTCATAGGCCAAGAGAGAGAGAGAGAGACAGAGAGAGAGAGAGAGAGATAGGGAGAGAGGGCAAGTATGTGACGTCATGAAGTGAAACTGTTTTCAATAGGTCACTGTGTCCGTTTTAAAGGCTTCCCCGCACTCTCTCGGAGCCCCAGGCAGTGCTCCATACTACAGCTATCTGATAAGCAGTGCAAGAAAACTCACTGTAAATACGAAAGTGTGCGCCAACATATAGGTGTTTCTTACGTAAGTGTAATGAAGAAAATCATTATGTAAATAAAGTAAATAGTAATAATGCATAGAGATATTTTGCGTCCAACGTGCGTGGCAGTCAGATAAAGCTCAATTCTGCTGCAGGTGTGGCAGGTCGACGAAACACGTTCAGACTTGTACATTCTACATGAAACGGTTGTCCGTTGCCGCGTCGTCTTGGCAGAGGCAGAATGACTCCGAGGTGCAGTCGTTTAGAAAAAAGAATATAACAACACGATAGACCCAGGGACGTCAAGAGATGCAGGATTATCGTTGCGAGGGACAAAGCCTACACCGGGTAAACCCCACCGCCGATCAAGCAACATTCGCACAGACTATTCACGAAGTCAAGAGCGTGGTCGGTGGTATGACGCAACTGGTAATGATCGTCTTGCCGGGGGCGTCTGTGTGTATGAAGAAGTAGACCGCAGCTCCAAAAAGTGCAAATCCCCTCACTTCATGTATAAATGATCCCTACTGCTCCAGCCATAATTATTGTCCCATATACAAAAGACTACCGCCGTCCCAGCCGCAATTGTTGTGACGGCAGGAGTGTCGAGCCGGAGTCGCATCACGGCAAGTTCCATATGAGTAAATAGCAGACAATGGCACGTTATATTTAGCAGTAAAATAGATTATTGGAATAGGATAGAGTTAGTAACTTTAAACATATGAAAAAAATGACAAAATACCATTGTTGACAAATCTAGATTTAGATGGTGCATTTCCATCAGATTTTTGGAATTTTCCATAGATATGGATAGAACTACGTGATAGTAGAAGGAACAGATCTTGAAATGTGAATTTCATCATTATGATCAAAATTTAGACACCTGATTGAATTTTTACTATTTCGTCAATTTTTCAGAAAGCAGCAGAAAATTATACAGTCATGATTTATTTTAGAGAAATTTATTGTAAATATGGTAGTATTATTAAAGATTATTATTTAAAATAGATAAAAATGAATTGAAAAGTTGTAATTCTTAAAGAAAAACTTACATTCCTTATTAGATGCAATAAATCAAATATATTTCCGGTACACATCAATAATAGATTTCATGATGAATATTTTTTGCAGGTTTATAATAATAGTGTTTATTATGATCTAAAGAACAATACTTTCTTTTTCAAAAATAAATTACTTAATTTGGAAATTAGAAATTTACATATTCAGATTCATTCCTTAAATAGATATTTATTAAAGATTGAATATTATTTATATCAAAATATAGAAAGAAATAATTTAGATTTTTTCTTGGTCAAAACAAGCATTTAAAAAAAAATATTAATAGACAAATATTAAAAAGGAAATTCGAATGTTTAAGAAATAAAAAATAATTCCAAAGCTATCAGATTAACAATGCAAACAATAAAAATTGGTTTAGGAATCTAACTAACAAAGAGATACCAAATGAAGTAGTACACATCATGTGTAAAGGTGCCAAACATGGAATATTATATTCTAAAAATAATCTCCCGATCAAAGAAATCATCGCGGAGGTTGAAAGTAATCTTTTTGGTTTAAATGATGAAGTGAAAAAGGAATGTAGGGCATCTTTGGTTAATGTCATTAGTAATTTTAAAAGAGAATATAAATTTGATAATTTTTTAAATAGTAATTTTATACATAAATTAATTACCGCGAAGAATTTTTTGAGAAATAACCCTAGTATAATCTTCCAAAAGGCCGACAAAGGTAATGTAACTGTAGCTTCCAATAAAAATGATTACATAAATTGTATAAATAATATATTAAATGATGATAGTACTTATTTGAAGATTGGCAATCCACATATCATTAAGCTACAAAATAATTTGAAAGAGTTATTAAATAATTGGAAAAGAAATGAATATATAAATGATACTACATATAAGTATTTAAAATGTGAAAATGGAACTGTGTCAAAATGTTATGGGCTTCCCAAGATTCATAAACAAAATCTTACATTTAGAATAATAATATCTTCCATAGGTTTCCCAACTTATAATATTGCTAGATTTTTGTCTAATATATCGGTTAAGATAGTTGGAAGAACTAGTTCCTTCATTAAGGATAGTTGGTGTTTTTACAATGAAATGAAAGATATTGTTATTCCGAAGAACTACAAGATGATTTTATTGGATATAGTCTCTTTGTTTACAAATGTACCTTTAGAATTGTTAAATGATATTATACAGGAGAAGTGGCATGAAATTAATTTACATACAAAATTAGCAATGAATGAATTTATTAAAGCAATTAATTTAGTTTTTAATAAAACAATTTTTTCATTTCATAATAAATTTTATGAACAAAAATACGGATATCCAATGCGGTCACCTTTATCATCGGTTATAGCGAATTTAGTTATGGAAAAATTAGAAAGTATAGCTTTGTCAAAATTGCTTTTTGAACCAATGATATTTAAGAGGTATGTTGATGATATCTTTACAATTATTCCGAAATGGTGGATGTTTTTAATTCTGTACATGACAGAATTAAATTTACAAGGGAGGTTGAAGTTAATAGTCAGTTGAGTTTTCTGGAGATTAATGTCATTAGATGTAGTAATAATAATGTGAAACTTAATTGGTACAGAAAGCCTACTTGGTCAGGTAGGATTTTAGATTTTAATTCACACCACTAATTCAGAAACAAAATTGGAGCAGTAAAAGGTGTTATTGACAGAGCAATAAAATTATAACATAAAGATATTAGACCAAATAATTTATAGAGAGTAAGAGAAACTTTCTTTAATAATGGTTATCCAATTCAATTTATTAATAGATTAATTACTGAGAGATTGTTTTACATTTATAATACCGAAAATAGACATAGTGCCCGCGTTGATGTTAACAGAGACAAAATTATTGTCTTACCATATGCTAGAGGATTATCTGAAAGAATTCAAAGAAATTTTCGGAAATATAACATTCAAATTTTCTTTAAAAATAGCAATTATTTGAGTACGTTGTTTAATACTTGTAATGAGAGGGATGATTTATGTTTAAAATCTGGAGTTATTTACAAAATTAATTGTATGGATTTTAATAAATACTATATTCTTCCGTGTTAATGGTTTCAATCGACTCATTGTCGATTGCTATGATTGAGTACTTATATGCTTGCTAGAGTTATAAACAATCCCCATATATAGATTTATATACAAATACGAAGTCTAACAGTAATTTCCTCTTCTCGAAAATTAACTAGATTGCCGTCCTGATCGACAATTCGAACTTGTATATTATCTATACACTTAACACTAAGTGGTAGGTATATAACCTGTAATAGAATTTCTATGATTTTATATCCGTGAGTAGCACTGGGAAAGAATTCATGAATAGTATGAACCTTTTGATTTTTAATGAAAGCTAAATAATGATATGAAAATAATGATATACGTGTTATAGATGAAACTTGGCAAGTAGATCTTGTAGAAATGTTACCCTATTATAAGGAGAATAAAGGCCTTTGATACATACTCATTGTTATAGATTTGTTTCGAAGTACGCTTCGGCTAAAGCAGTAACGTTAAAGAGTGGCGACGATGTTACTCTAGCTATGAATACGATATTGAAACATGGAAGAGTGCCATCATCATGAAGGGAAAGAATTTCACAATTCATACTTTCAAAATCTCATGAAGAAATATAAGATAAATCTATACTCTTCACATACTAATCTTCAAGCAAGTATTTGTGAACGATTTAATAGAACATTAAAAAATGCCATGTCGATAAAATTCATAAAATAAACAAGAAAATTACAAATGGATAGATATCCTAACAGATTTACTGAAAGCTTACAATTCAAGAAAATATCGAACAATAGGAATTGAGCCTGAAAATATAAGCCAAGAAAATAAAAAGGAGGTGAACAAGCGTTTTTCAATTGAAATGATACCAAGGAAAAAACCGAAATACAGTGTTGGAAATAATGTAAGAATAATAAAATAAAACATATTTTTGAAAAATGCTACACATCTAATTGATCTACTGAAATTTTTACAATATCAAGAGCTGCAAAAAGCGATTCAGTAACTCATCACGTTAATGATTATTACGATAAGCCTGTATCCAGGGGTTTTTATGAAACTGAAATTCAAAAGACTAAGTATCCTGAAAATTATCTAGTAGAAAAAGTACTAAAACGTTGTAACCGCGTATATGTTAAATGGCTAGGATTCAATAGTGAGCATAATAGTCGAATAAATAAAAAAGAAATTCATTGAATACAAGATATAATATAAGATATAATATATGAAAGACATTGTATTATGATTATAATATTTATTTATGTACTTAAGTTATACATGTTATTTTTTTTGACAAATAAATAATGAAAAGAAATAAAACTATGTATTTTATTATTACTTAAGAAGTAGAAGTATTAAACTTAAAACAACTACCACCCTGATACTCTATAAATACACAAAGCTTATTTGCTTTGTTAGCTATATTAATGAAAAATTCTTTATCTTTTCATATTGCTGACGATATCTTCTGTGGTAAGAATATTTGAAAGTTGTCGTCCAGCTCAGCAACGACGTTGGTATCATATTTTGTGGAGATTTGCGCAAAAGCAGTCATCATGTATTGATGATTTTTTTCCTATTCCGTACATTTCTTCCTTGGTAAAAACTCGCTCTCAGAAATTTTATTTAGAGTCGTTAAATCCATTCTAAAGAAAAAAAATATTTTTTTACTTCCACCATAGTAAAAAATTAATTTTTTAAGAGAAAATTAACTATGAATCTTATCTTATTAGATCAGTCTTGTTTTCTTTGGAGAAGGTTGATAATTCTCAAACTCTTCAACTGCTCGAATGAATTCTTCATCATCCTCAGTCTGTTCATATGGTTGATTCCCCACCACAATTTCTGCCCCTTCCATTGCCTCATGGAATATCCCTTCTCTCAACCTCAAGTGAGCTTACCTCTTCTAATACCTCCTAGTTTTCTTCAGAATTCCATTCATGTGATAGTTCATCCGATGTATTATACTCAACGCTTATTGGTTCACCTTCACTGCTTTAAAGCATCTTCCTCTCTTGTGCAGCTCTCTTGTTTTGCCTCTTTGTATATCTATAGTTACTCGAGTCTGATTGGTGATTTTACTATCCCTATCTTCTTCCTTAGTAGCTTCACCTACTTGAGCTACTCTTTCATTAGTCTCATCATATCGCCTCTCATTATCATTCCCCTCCTCTATTTGCTGACTTTTACTTTCCATTATTTCCATTTCTACCTGACTTCCAGCCTGCGACATTTGTTCTTCTAGGATTTTATAGTGACCCCAAGGTAACGTGTCGTGTAGTATTGGACAATAAGTATCTTGTATCATCAAGTGGACTGAGGGCAATTTTTTTCTGTTTTTCTGTATGCACTATGTGTAATTTTGAGCGAATGTTACACTGCTCTCGCTGTATAGTCACAAGATCTTCAAACATCTTTGATAATCTTGAAAGGTGATTGATGTTTTTACAACGTTCAATTTTATTCTTTTAGCTTTTTTCATTATCCCTCCTCTATCAACTAAAATACATTTTACTCCGTAAACCAATCAATTCCATCATGATCTTTCTATTACATTCATCTTTCATGAGCCCAGGAACTTTTTTATTTTAACGTGCTTGTATGATCTTCCCTTGTGAGATGAAAATTTTTTGATGTTTATGTACAAACTAATAATACTTTTTAATATCCATCCGGAATCTTTATCCTGAAATTCTTCTAGATGTGTAAGAATTGGTTCCTTACTATGTTTCTCATACCATTTTTCTAAATCAGTAGACATGAATACTGTAGCATTCATTGTTGTGAAATATTTAATGTGAGTTGTTTCATCTCCATTTTTCTGCATGGTAAACTCTGATAGAAAATCCGAATTTAATTTTATTGCTGTATATTCTTGTAAGTAAGCTCTAGCTTTATCTTCAAAGAGCTTCTGTGCGTCGACCAAGAAACTTAAAATATGCAGATGTTCTAAGTTAATAACAATGCCTGTTCTTATTCGATTTTTAAAAGCAGATTGTATATCTCGCCATTCTACTGTAGCTGATTCGTTAGAGATTAGACTACGTGACCACTGGTACGTCACTATCAAGATGATAACGAAATTTTGCTTGTAAACATGACAGATGAATCAGACATGTTAAACATTTTTGATTTTCTGCTTGAGAGAAACCTTGTTTTTTGCCAAATTCTCTCAGCTTTATTATATCCTGTTCAGTTATTGATAAATACTTCTCTATTTAGGCTATGCTTAATTCAGTGACACGCTCGTAAATATCACTAAGTTTTTTCACTTGAAATTCAATAGACGAAAGAAAAGCCATCTTACTTTAACTAATAAAATATTTTCAAACTTCAGTTAATAATGCTTATTTACTGGCTGGTAGAAGTAAGACATAAAAATAAAACACTGATACAATACAACACACTCATATTGAACACAAAAGAAAAAATAAGAAAGATGAAACTAAACTTATTTGACTGAGGTATAGAAACTGTATTCCTCCATGATATGGTCTCGCTTTTAAAGGAAATGAAAATATGGAGAAGGGGAAGCAGAAGTGGAAGGAGAATATCAGTCATATAGACTACTTGAATAACGTGTTAGAATGAGAATAAAACATTACAATATAAGTGTTATCTGACTAGAGCCAATCAAATATCAACCTTTTAGTACATTCATGTAGATCATATTCTTTCTCCTTTAACATCCAATCATAAACGTGAGATCCTACGGAGGAAGGACTTGTGTATCGTTTTACAACCATGTTTTTGTTACGCCCTTTTCCTTCTCCTGCACTCAATCGTAAGTGACTTTCTCTGCGAATGGAGGGGATGAATTAACTTGTAACGAAAATTCAATCTTCATCCATCAAATCGAATCTATTTTTGATTTTTTTGAATCAACCAATTCTAATAATTTTCATAATTTCATAATTTTTCGTAATTGTCATAATTTTTTATAATTTTCATAATTTTCATAATTTTTCATAATTTTCATAATATTTTTTCTCTAATTTCAGAAATATAGTTGATGTAGAGGAGCTACAGTGTCCACCGCTGCAACCGCTACAGAGTGAAGAGCAATACGTATTTTGTGAGAACCATACGTCATGCAGAAGGCAATTACCAACGTGTGTAATCCGTACCGTAATGCTTATGCACACATGGATAGAACATTATGCAAGTGGGAAGTATGGATGCGACAAAACTGGTTAAACAAAATGTATTTTATTGTAATCTTAAAAAAAAATTTATATTAATAAAAAAAGTCTTTTATTTCTACCTTAAAATTAAAGAAATTATAAATTAAGGTAATTTGAAATAAAAATTTTAAAATGAAAAAAATTATAAATTTAAGAAATTTTTAAATAAAAATATTCAAGGAAATATGAAATTCCAAGAATTTTCTGAAAATTCCTAGAATTTCCTAACATTCCAAGAATTTCATGAAATTCCATGAAAGGAGTTTGGCTGTCGGGGATTTTTTCGAGGCCCCGCCGTTGGTGGTCGGTTGAATTTGCTTTGCGACTCTAACTTACCTTCTTCTTTGCTGCATCGAACTCTGGTTCTCCAGTTCGGTTATCTAATTCAACCATTTATTTTTATATGCATTTATTCTTATACATACACTTCTTTATTTGAAATAATATGTTAATAATCTAAATAATTTAAGAAAATATTGTAAATTTTTAGAAAACTAGATTAACATTAGATATTATAATATTAGTTTATATATATATATATATATATATATATATATATATATATATATATTAGATATTATAATATTAGATAATTATATTAAACAATCAAAGAACAACCAAAAATAATTCATTGACAAATTATAAGGATAAATAATAGACAAGGCAACTTATTTAATTTAATTTTATTTATTTTTTTATATACATATATTATATCTTATACAATTTTTTTTTTCATATACATATATTATGTTTTATAGTTTTTTTATATGTAATTATTTTTAAAATTTTGTTTTTTTTTACATTTACCTATTGTTTTTCAAACGCACATCGGATATTATGCGCGGAAGTTTTACTTGAATATCTATTTCCTCTATACTTGAGCTACTGCGCTGGCCCATGCTTTCGACGGATGGGCTGCGGTGACGACCAATCATCGTCGTTCCTGATGTCTTCTGCCTGCCGTGCCGTCTTTTTTTATTCCTCTCGGATCTGGATCTTGTCCTCTATCGCACGTTCAACTGAATCGAAGAAGGAACTGATGGCCATTCTCTAAGACGTGTATAAAAAATGTTTTGAGAATTGAAAAAACGTTGGCATAGTTGCATGGCATCTGGTGGGGGATTATTATAAGGGGGAAGAATTAGATTTAGAAAAATAAATAAAGATTTAAAAAGCTGATGTCTTCCGGCTCCTGGGCCGTTTTGTTTGTTTCCTCTCGGATCTGGATCTTATCCACTATCGCACGTCCAACTGATAAGTTGGACGATTTTTCTTCATTACTGTAACGAAAGAAAAAAGAAAAGTATTATGATATTAGTATCATTATATTTATTATCAGTATTATTATATATGAAATATGCATTATCAATATTATATACTATAATGTAATTATATATTATTAAGTAAATGGCCTGATTTGATGGTCTCGAACGTTTCTGCGTACTTTGTGCAACCATGCAGAATTGTTTCGAACATCTCCTGTACCTTTCTATACAGGGATATCCAATCCGCAGCAGAAGCTGGTTTTTTCCGCTCCTTCTGCGCAGATAGTGATCGAGATCTCTCGACCTTCGGCGTTACAGCCCTTGAGAGAGAGGCTGTGACAATGGAAATAGGGGTGGTGGACCTGGTCGTACTCTCCTCCTCCTCCTCCTCCTACTCCTCGTTTTCCTCCTCCTCGAACAAGTCCATAGACTTATAATACTTGCTAAGACGACTTCGCGCAGCCTTTTCAACAGCAAGCAAACGCTTACCATTGGTGTTACTGTTGGCATTGGCCTTGGCGTTGCTGTTGGCTTTGGCATTGCCGTAGGTACTGAGTGCTACTTTCATATTTCAATTTAAAACTTTTCAAATTTGAAATCTGAACATAGACTGTGATGCATAAACTCACTGTCGTTTAGTGCAGTAGAAAATTATTTTAAAATTATTAAAATTTCCTATTGGTCAAAAAAAAAAAAAAAAAAACGCCTACAGATTCTAAATTTCGTTTAGAATGTGCGGCTTAGCCTATCCTTTCTATTTTTTCTTTGTTCTATGTTTCTATCTTTGTTCTTTGTTCTAAGTTTCTTTGACGCAAGAAACTTTTCCTCATTGGTAAAGGAACTCAATTATCCCTCCTTTCCCTTCCCCACTCACACCTATGATGTTAAAGGTAAGCGAATTATACTAATTGACTCAACACTGGGGACATCCTCTCCTTCATATTCAATCGTTAAGCACTGGGTTTCCGAGTTTAAAAAGGGTCGTGTGTGCACCTCTGATGAGACTCGCTCAGGATTCCCCATTGAGGTCACAACTCCAGATATGATCGAAAAAATCCATCAAATAGTCCTGAAAAACCGCAGATTAAAAGTGTGTGAGATAGCTGAGACCTGTAAGATGTTATATGAACGTGTACAAAATATTTTGCACCAATATTTGTATATGGAAAAGTTCTGTGGAAGATAGGTGCCGCGTTTGCTAACAGTCGACGAAAAATTGATTCGAAAGATCATTACTACCGCCCATTCGGCCTTGTATAAGCGTAATTCAAGTGAACTTTTGCGACGATTCGTAACCGTTGACGAAACTTGGGTCCACGACTACACTCCTGAAATCAACCAACTCCAAAGAAGCCAAAAACAATTTTTTCAGCAAACAAGGTTATGGCTACTGTTTTTTGGGATGCAAGAGGTATTATATACATTGATTACTTTGAAAAAGGTAAAACTATCACTGGTCAATACTACGCAGACTTATTGCAACGTTTGAGCGACGAAGTGAAAATTAAACGACCTCATCTGGCGTAGAAAGAATCTTGTTTCATCACGATAACGCAACAGCGCACACGTCAATCATTGCGATGGCTAAAATCAACAATCTGAAGTTTGAATTGATGCCGCATCCTCCCTACTCTCCAGACCTAGCCCCGAGCGACTATTATCTGTTTCCTAACCTCAAAAAATGGCTTGGCGGTAGGAGAGTTTTGGACAATGAAAAAGTCATCGAAGCTGTAAATGGGTATTTCGAGGAGCTTGACCAATCAGTCTATAGAGATAGCATTACTAGACCAGAACACCGCTATAAGAAATTATCAGCCTTGGAGGAGATTATGTTGAGAAATTAAAAAAAATTCTTAAAAACGTTGTTTTTCTTGGTCAGGCCGGAAACTTATCAATCCACCCTAGTAGAATATTTATAGCTTGATTTTCCATAGTCACTTCCTTTCCCATACGCACTGATGATATATTCGGCCGAAATCTTGAAGATACGAAGCGAGAAAGTAACAAAGAAAAGTAACTCGGTTTCAGTAATTACTATCGGGGGGCCACGTGTTTTCTATATCGATAGACCTTCATCGCCATATACGGTAAGCGGATTATACTAATTGATGAGTTCACCTCGGTCAGTATATCAAGAGTCACATGTGTTCGCTTCTAATACGGCCTGCTTTTACCTTATGAAAATAGAACGTCTATATGCTGGTGTTCCGTAGTCATTCCCTTTTACAATCGCAACGGCATTATACTCTTCCGAAATCCCGAAGATACAAATCGAGACAGTGACAAAACAAAAATATCTCCATTTCATTATACAGCATAAGGGACATGGATTTTCTATAACCAGAGATATTCATAACCATCAAACGGAAACAGATTATATTAATTGATATGGGTCCACCTCAGTTGCACAAGCGTTCGTCTCTACTTATAGGCATTCTACTCAATCTAAAGTGTACTCACGTCTAAAGTGTGCTATGTCCCCAGCATGACCTAGTTGGGGGCTCACCACACTTTTTAAGGGAGGGAGGTGTGCTAGAATGGCTATGTGCTGGAATGCCTATAGCCTATCTACTATCAATACTCAGCAATAAAACTGTATGTTAATTTAATTCTAATATAAGAAATTCTAGAAAAGAAACTGGTCAACACAAGATTGATAAAATTATATATTCTAAATTTATTAATTAAAATCAATGCAAAATCAGTTATGAAATTTATTAAAAGTAATCACTGTACTTAAAATAAGTTTATAAAGATATATAGCAAAGACAAATATTTGTACATATACTTTACAAATTTTAGCTTATCGAATGCAATATAAAAACTTTATTTATCGTAACTAAATACTATTGTGGTTTTCCTTAAGAAACTCTATAAAATAAGTATGAAAAACATATTAGAAGGCCGAAACGATGATGAATATTTATAATATGTTAATTCTCAGAGTAGTACTAAATTTATGAACAGATAACGTATATAGGTACTCATAAAAATATTAAAATTCTTCATCGATTAAAAACTATTTTAAAATCATAATTCTACAATTAATAAAAATAATATAATGACAACAGAAAAAATTTTAGATTAACTTATCTTTAAAAATGCATTTCATAATCTATTCAAGTAATATTAATAAATTTACAAAATCAAGAAAGGGATATTATTTTCAATAATATAATTATTACGGAATTAAGATGTATTCGCTTTTTATTCATCTTGTTCTGCACACTCTTCTCAATGCGCTGACAAACTTTCTTCTCTTCAATTCTTCTCAATGCGCTGACAGTGGCAGCTTGCATGAAAACAACAACTTTTTTAATTTTTTCGAAAATATTTATATTTTTTTTACCTTTTTATCTAAAAGATACGAAATATATAGATTGATACTGTCTTAAAAATTACGAAAAATTGTTTAAAAGTTTCCCGAAAAAAGTAAGTATAATGTAGGCTGTATTAACAAATAGAGCTAAATATATATTTTTATCAAAGCATTCTTTAAGAAATCATAAACCAATTTGAACTTGACATTTTATAATAGTATATAATTCTTTACAGCTTCTATTCGTAGAAATTATGGATATTTTAGGATTTTGCGTAAAGAATTTTTTTCGTAAATATAACATGAATTTTACAAAATGTCATAGATTTACTATAAAATCTTATACATATAATCGATTTACTCAGAGTATCTTAATCGCAATGATTTCATACTTATTCAATTAATCGTTACACTTTACTTTGTAATCTAATTTGAAGGTGAATTAAGAAAAATATGCATTGCTAATATTTTTAAACATTCATAATTTAACTGTTGAAATATCTATAACATGCCCGCCAGTCAACTGATATCGATTTTGAAAAAACTATTTTAATCTAATATTCTCATTTAAAATATTTACTTTTAAAAATATTTTCAAAACATGTACGTTTTGTAGCACACGTCGCAAACTATACTTCTGATTCTCGCACTATTAGACAAAATAACTTTACAAGTGATTAATTTAGTGAATTAAAAAAATTTATAGATATTTAATCTTCAGAATATCGCCTGTGTTCTTCATTCGATTATCTCAAAAAATCTATTTTATAAAAATGTTGTATCTACGTTAGATTAACAGCTATTAATATGTAAGAACACAGCACGCTGAATCTGTGTTAAAATATCTCAGATGCTTGTGTATATCTTTCAATTATAATATTTATTATATTATAATGGATGTGTTTATTGATTATGGGTAAGCCAGTATTCTACTTCAGACCCTCGAAAAAAACGCTATATTTGTGAAAATTTTCTGAGAATGCTATTGAAGATATGGATGTAGGATTTGAAATGCTTAATAAATACATTCTTGAAGTATATAAACAAAATTTTTTTATTTATTTTGTACATTTTTGATCTCAAAAAGTAGGTAACGTTGTCGTGGTCGTAAAATCTTGCCGACGGACGGTCTGAAATAAAAAAATCAAATAGTTGTATGTTCAGTATGACTCCAGAAACCGATCTAACTAGAATATTCTATGTACGTGTAAAATCAACAAAATGGCGGCTAAAATAAGAAAGAAAAAAATTACTTTTTTTCCGTCTTTTTTGCAATAAAAATATAGTTAAAATTAAAATTTTTAATTGATTGTAGTTACGACGGTTGATACAAACATATAGAATATTTGCTGAAAATTGCACGACCACGGTACTTGAAAACGCTGTTTTGAGAAAAATGCGTTTAAAGATTTTGTAAGTGAAAAATCGTAGAAAAAATTATATCACGCTCAATCAGCGATACCTGAGCCATACAATATGCCTTCAGCTTGTTCCAGGCGAGTATTTTCATCTAATTTAGCCTGATTTTTTTGAGTTCTGTTCTCCTTAGAAGCCTCAGTCGAGCGGCGGTTCTCTCGAACGATGCGCTGTTGGTCGCACATATTGGCGAACTACCTGGCGGTTTGGCCGATTTTCAGGCTCATAATTTCCATTATTTACAAAAGTGGACTAAACCCTTCATTAAAAATGCAGGCAGCAATGAGGCATGCAATTTTAACGATTTTTTTTCCATTATAGACATGCTTCGGTGCCATAGCTCAAACTGTTGAGTTGAAACACTCATTGTTCTTTTGAGTGTTTTTGCTCAAACATCTCTCCAGCAATTCCGTTTTTGTTAGATCTTCGTAGATCGGTTTCAGCACCTCTTGTACATCACTACCAAGAGCAGGACGATGTTTATAATTTTTGAAAGCGTTGTTTGCTTCGGTCTTCTGATACTTGTACCAGCTGTCTGAACAGTACGTATGTTGGGGTTTGGAGTCTGTTGAGATTTTGTGGTAGTAGTCGGCCCAGAACTCGTTTCGCATGTCTTCTACTAAATTTGAATTCCTTTCAATTGCAACACTATAGTTTTTAGATAACTCCTTCATTAATTTGATACTTATATCAGCAGTTTTTAATTTTTTAATCACGACTTTTGGTTTCTTCAAAATACAACTTTCTTCGAAATACAGAAGAAAAATTATAAAGGAAAGGTAATATTGAGAAGCAAAGGTATATATTTTGATGAGAATATGTATAGCTGTAATAATTGACAATAGGGGATGGCTTATCAAGCGCGCGCGCTAGGCGGGTCGGAATAGCGCGCTCAGGTAAGTGCGTTCGAAAGGTGAAAAAGTATAGTTAGATTACCTGAATCTTTCTAAAATTTTGAGCTAACATTCTTGAATATATTTACTTTCGAAAAATGTAAAAAAAAACATTTTTTTTCAAAGTTGTAAAGTAGACTGCCTCAAGAGTAGGATGTTTAAAAGGCTTTTTGACTTCTTAAAATTCCATAAGCCTATCACTTACAATTGGAGCAATGTTGATTTTCCTATTACTGGGGGATTGAGAACTATAACGTGGGTCCCGGATCGGTATGCTATGTAAGTTGAACGCGGAAATATCTAATATCTTTTGATCGAATATGGACATCATCTTTTTTAAAAATGGTTTTTATAGATGAACGAATATAGAGATCACAATAATATTTATCACAGTCGATTTAAGTTTGGTGCGGACATTTTATATTTAATTAACAATTTAATTGTTTATAATTTTAATTTTTTAACTATAAATTGTCGATCTATTTTTACAAATTTATGGAATTACTGTAAAAGAATTGCCCATATATAGTGTTTGAAGATGATATTTTCACCGAGGTGCTTACAATACTAATACAAAATTAACTTGAAATAACAAAATTTCTTGATTTGGCTATATATGTAATGGGTATTTAAAATATTAAAACCCTATATAGAAGAAGAAAAATGTGACAACGGAAAGAAATGAGTATAAATAAGATTTGCGAATTTTTTAAATTAAATGTCTCCTATTAAACATTTCATATCGAAATCTGTCATTGATTATATCTTTATTTGCTTGATAGGAAGTGGCTTCATACTACAGCAAATGAAAAAAATTTTGAATTATTTATTTTTAACTGCATTGGCAAATATGTTTCCACAGTTTATCTACGACTAGTCCCTCTCGAAGCACGTCGCTTGTAGCGAGCACCAACTCGGCCGACTACAGCTGATTATCGCGTTATCAGGACAGACCGTCGAGTTCGAAGAGTCGTCAGACACACACACACACACACACACACACAAATACATATGCATACAATAGAATATAAAGGTAATTAAATAACATAAATTTACTATTAGTTTACATAAAGAGTTGAAGCTCAGCAAAAATACATCTGGAACAAATACACTCGACTTCTAAATAAAGCGCTAGAAAGAAAAATTTGATCAGCATTATAAATTATCTGGTGTATTACTTTAAAATTACTTTACATAAAAGTATAAAATAAGGCAAGTATTGTGCATATTATACTTCCTAATCATTTAAAAGCTATTCTTTAGAATATGTTGTATTGATACAATGAAAATTGTTTCCTAATTAAATATATTTCATAATCAATTACACATAAAAATGGGATTCTTAAAAATAAATGAAATCTCTTTAAAATTACTGTAAACAAAAGTATAAAATAAGTAGATTAATTACTAGAGCACTTGCTGATATTTTTGGAATTTCAAATGGGTCAATCAACACCATTTTGAAAAAAATTTTGTGCCTGAAAAAAGTGAAATCACAATTGGTGCTAAAAACACTCTTTTTGTCTGGAAAAACAACGTCGCATGTAGGTCTGTGAAACAGTGCTTTCGGACTATCAGGACAAGATGGAACGCATAATAACTGGACATGAGACATGGGTCTCCGCTTACGATCTAAAAACAACCGATCAATCCAGTGAATATTGTGCCAAAGGATAACGGAGACCGAAAAATCCACGCCAAAGTCGCTCATCAAGGATACGCTCACTGTTTTCTTCGATTATCCTGGTCTGGTGCATTATAAATTCCTTGAAACTGGCCAAACGGTTAGGAAAGAATATTATTAGAGTGTTATGCGTCGTTTGCGTGAAGATATTCGTCTCAAAAGACGAAATTTATGGAAAGACAAATCTTGGTTTTTGCATCAAGGTAATGTACCGGCTCACACTGCATTGATTTTACGTGAACATTTTGCCAAAAATTCAACCTATATCGATCTTCACCAATCGTATCCGCCTGATTTGGCACCGCGTTTGGTGCCAAAAATTTGGTAACTTCTGGTTGTTCAGCAAACTCAAATGACCATTTCGAAAGTACGGTTTGATGTTTTGATTGATTGAAGAAATAAAAGCCGAATCGAAGAAGGAACTGATGGCCATTCTGGAATACGTGTATAAAAAATGTTTTGAAAATTGAAAAAGCGTTGGCATAGTTGCATGGTATCTGGTGGGGGATTATTATAAGGGGAAAGAATTAGATTTAGAAAAATAAATAAAGATTTAAAAAGTTTTTTTTTTTTTTTTATTGAGCTTACCCAAGCCTATAAAAAGGCTTATACAGCTATAATTTAAAAAGTTATAAATAAAGTCTTATTCATATTTGTACACACTAGTAGTTCCCAATTCATCGAGTTAATTCAAACGAATTAATTGTAGATTGAATATTTACGAAAGTTTGTGAAAAGGCATTGAAGAATTTAATATATTTTTATGAACGTAAACGTTTTCTTTTATCAAAGGGACTTAAATCTACTGCAACATATATTAGAATATACTACCTATATCAATGCATGATTGCTTGAATATTTTAAACTTTTATCGGTAAGTCCAATTAAATTACGTAACAAAGAAGATGGTGTCACTAATGTTTGTTGTAATTAAGATTTTTAAATATATATGAGATCATTTTTAAATATACGTCTTCTACGAGGAGCTATGTGTTTGAACGGTAGAAGATGATGTCAAAGTATGATGGGGCGATTTCTATAGAGAGATTAGTATTCTATTATCCGAACACCCAAACTCCTAGTAGGAGTCGTTACAAGCTATTGTGTGTATATTATAAAAAATGTGAGAAATGTGAAATATTATGAAAGCGAGAATGATGCGTTAAAAGAAAATTGTGAAACCAGGAAGCAGCCCAGAGGAAGCCTTAGCCTGTAAAAATTAGCTTGAAACTTCTTGCTCTCTCTCTCTTTTTCTCTGTTTCTCATCCTCCTTTCCCGGCGAACCTTCATGCATTGAAGAAGTGCCGTCTATGTATGTAATTCTGAGAAGTAAGAGCCCTAGGGAGGAAGGGGAGAGGGGGAGAGCGAGATTGGGCCTCAAATGAATAAACTACACTCCCGTAGGCAGCGCGAGCGTTGTAGACGTGCCGTCTGCGTTCGTGGCGCCGGAAAGTGGGAGAAAAGAGAGGAGGAAAAATCTTCGTAAGAGCGGTGTTGCGTTCGCCTCTCTCGCCGCACGTCTCGACATGTGTTGAAGGCAGACTGCCTGCACATGTAAAACTGAACGGTGAGGAGCCGCGAAGGAGGAGAGTATAAGAATGAAGAGATCTTGTACAACATCGTTCACGCGGGAAAAATGCCGGTAGTCAACACGCGAGTCCACCCTAAACACAAGCCATATTCTATGGTCCGAACATGATATTCTCCGTAGGAGTCATCTCGAGTAAATTTACCAACATTTTCAAAATGTGTGGATATGTTCAAATAACAATTTTTTCATCCAAATCCTAAATTAGGTCTTCATTATTTTTATATAGGGTAACTGTAAAAAATTTATACGATTTGAAAGTATCGAGTTATTTTCACGAAATATATATAAACGATGTCCCAGATATAACTGCTCATATCAACGGCATAGTTTTGGAAAGGAAAAGTTATGTGTAAATATTAAGATTCATTTAGGTTAATATTTAATAGTTTTTGCAGTACAGGTAAATGTCTGTGAGTCAATCAAGAGCTAAGAAAATGGGTCATTGCCCGTGAACGAGGAAGAAGGATATCAAGCGAAGAGAAACGAGGCGAAGTCGAATGAACACGGTAAATGACAGCAGTTTTTATTTTTCCTGCCCATTGCCAACGCTCACGTAACTGTTCGGATATACGTGCGCGTTGGCGCGGATGAACTGACCGCGAACGCATATGTACAACGCTCGCAATGTTATACAGATTGTAAAATATGTTAGAGACAAGATTCGGCGCAATGTATGATATGATGAGACGAATGCATATATTGAGAGAGTACTGTTATGCAACAGGCAGTAGCACGCCGAATATCAGGAGAAAATCTATAACTAGTCTGAGCATAGGTTATGATAGATTGAGAGTATCCGAGGATATAAAAGAATAAAATGTCAGTAACAGACTGAATGTTGATAGTGATGATATAGTGAAGATCGAGGCCTGGGTGTGCAGATATTTGTAGCATTTCAAATTACGCAAAACTAAAAATGTATTAGTAGTGATCGGCATCAGTATTTGTATTGGCACATTATAGAAACATTATTTAAATCTAGTTTTTTGTTTTGCATTATAAAATATTGAGTGTTTTTGATTGTGCTCATTAATTCTGACAATCGCCTCGATCCATTCAGAAGTGGGATAAGACTGATATTTGAAAAGTGATATTTATTCGATAGTATTCAAACAGTGAGAAGATGATTGAGCAGACGAAAGAAATATTGAAGCAGTAACTACAACATATGCAAGGTAAGTTGCAAAAATCGCGGCAAGAAAATAATGAGCAACGTGATCAACGACAAATAATCGAGGAGAAAATGATATCATCAAGCCCATCTGGTAGCAGCGGCAGTCGATAAATTGAACAACTTGTTCACATAATGAAGCAATTTCTTGAAAGCCAAATGACCGATAGGCCATAGGCCAGCAGTGTACAGCATCTTGCCACATATGAGAAACACCATAGGAAATTTTAGCGACAATGCGATTCCAGATCAAGTAGTAGCATGACTCAGAGATGTAGAATGAAAAGGATACGTACCAATGGCCTGATCAAGAGGCGTACAATACAGAAAAATCTCACCTTACCGACGCAGCACACAAGTGGTTCATATCGAAAGTCTCCGAAATTGGTGACTACATATCGTTTCACTAGAACGTCAAGAAACTATTTATGGTAACTAGAGGAACCGTCCAAAAATTTCAGGCGATGATCACAATCACGCAAGGAGCACACGTGGCAACGGCCGAATATTTACACGACAAGGTGTTATTGTGCAAGAATTTAGATCGCGACATAGAGGAAACAAAGCGAGAAATTCTGTCACGGCTGTGGTTCAAAATTCTGGGACAATATGTGCTAATGCAACAATATGTTGATATCGAACAATATACCAGGATATTGTATCCTTTCAACATATTGAGAGAACCTGAAAAGAACGAAGGCAATAGCAGGCAAGTGTCTTATCAGTAGGGGCAGATGCCACAAACTGTATCGCAACATGCTTCGTCTTATTAATCTTCCCACATGCCTTTTTTTTTCTTTTTTCAGCTAAGATACTTTTATTTCAGATTAGTCTACGGGGGTGATTTTAAACAAGGACAACACAACTTGTATATGAGTAAACAAGTTATATACTCATATGTATTAGTATTCATGTAAATATATATTGATATTATTACGTATTCATTTTAATTTATTTAATTGGACTGTAGGACCAATAGAAATATTTATTAATTTAAGAAGAAATATTAGTATTTCAAAGAAAAGATGAAAAGATATTGATGAAAATTAATATACTCGAAAAAGATGCGAAAAATAGAGCATTAGGAGATCATGCTGCAAAAGAAAATTGCGCGCTAATTGATGGGTTATTTTATAAAAATGTAGTTGTGGATGAAAATGAACGTCACGTACTCGTAGTATTTGAGGAAATGATGAAATCAATAGCAGTGCGATACTATGATTGCTCAAGCCACTTCGGGTTACAGAAAATGCTATCACGCGTACAAAAGTAAAACTATTTTTAACAAATGCGTAGCTATATAAGATTTCATATAAAAAACTGTATTGAATGCATACTAGCAAAAAGTAAGAGGAGGAATGGGTGAGGGAGAAGTGCATTCGATACCTCCCGGGAAGCAAACCTCCGAGATGATCCATGCGTGTTAGCTGTAATCGACAATTCGACGAAATTCATTCAATTGTACGCGCTGAAAGATTTCAAATCAGTTACAACAATTAGAAAATTGTACTATTTATAAGATCATTCAGTGAGGCGATACTAATAGTCACTGATCGGGGAACTGCATTCGCGTCCGATCTATTCTCGAAATTTTGCGAAAAAAATGGTATAAAGCATACCCTTAATTCAAATAGACATTCCCAGATAAATCGACTAGTAAAACGATTTAATGGGACGACACTAATCGCGGTGGAACTCCCCCGTTCAAGGCATTAATGGCTACTTAATCCGACATGAGGATGGTGTAAGGCGTAACTTAACAATAGAATGTGAACAATGTAATCCACCGATATAAGAACCGTATGAACAATATCAACTATAATCCCGGTGATATTGTACGAGATCAGACAATTATCTAATACGACCGATTTTATTTCTCGGCCTGTGGTAACACTACGAATCTGTAAGTCCTCCACCGTAATAGTAGATCTTTATTCCCTCAATTGAAACCTTGACGACCCTTGTGCGATCATTTTTTCGCCAGCTGTTTAGTGTTTTCTAACCACGCGCGGGTAGTGCATGTCACGAAAATGGAACCGAGAAATTCAGAGCAACGGTGCACGATAAAATTTTGTGCGAAACTCGGCAAAACTGCAACAGAAACTTATGAAAAAGATCTTAAAGTGCATGCTAATGATGTTCTGAGTCGTACTCAGGTGTTTCGGTGGCATGTCGATTTCAAAAAAGGTCGTGAAAGGGTCAAAGACAAAGCGCGGAGCGAAAGACCCATTCATGTGCGAACCGATGCGAATGCGTAGCGCGTCCGTGCCTTTGTTCGTGAAGACCGGCGACTAACCATTCGAATGTTGACTGACTAGTTGAATATTAATCGGGAAACAAAAAAGCCAAGAGTGGCTGTACCCTCGAGCACAAGGCCAAACAAGGCGAGAATGAGCAAGTCCAAAGTGAAAACCATATTCATTTGATTCTTCAACAGCAAAGGGGTGGTTCACAAAGAGTTTGTATCACTTGGAAAAATCGTAAATCTAGTATTCTATCGCAATATACTCGAAAAATTACGAAAAAGGACGTACAGAGTGCGTCCAGAGACTTGGGTTTTATATCACAACAATGCTCCCTGTCACAGTACATTCAGTGTCTCTCAGTTTTTGGCGTCTAAAGGTATCGCATCGTTATCACAACCGCCTTATTCACTGGATACGTCACCTTGCAACTTTTTCCTATTTTCCCATTTGAAAAATTCGTCAAAGCTCGACATTTGGACTCCGTTGAAGACATTCAAGAATCTATGACGAGGATACTCAGAGAGTTCTCAGAAGAAGTATTCTAGAATTGTTACGAAAAATGGAAAACTCGCTAAAATAAGTGTATAGATGCGGAAGGGGACTACTTCGAAGAGGATCGCAGCAATGTACCTTAATTTTTAAATATACACGACTTTTTCATTTGGTCGTATTACTTAATTGTCTGACCTCGTATATATAAAAAAAATTCAAATGCAACAAAAGACTCGCGTATGCTATAGTCTAAATTTAGAGGTCCGATGGTAATAATTCAGGTTTTATCTTCTGATACCTCTAGAATAAAAAGGTTATCAAGTTCCAATGTAGGCTCACGAACAACAACGTACGTTAGTCAAATAAAAATCTGGACAGGTCATACTATAAAAATTGAACAAGAGAGAAAAAAAAACAACGCTAGAAATGCTAAATTAACCAGATCTATATATCTCTCAAACTAATTGTCAGGTAAGCGAAAATAATGTAACCAATTTAAATAAAAATAAAGAAAACGAAATTGCGGTAATGAAAAGTCAACGCGTGCGGAAGGTACCGCACTACTACGTTGTTTACTAACATAACGTATAAAAGTTAGAATAATCGATTATATAAAAATAATGTAACAAATGGAAACGAACGTACGGATGTTTAAATTATAGACAAGTAACTAAAAAATCCACACTGTTGGAGCTCAAACAATTATTTTCAGGATGGCCTAGTGTTAGAGACAAGATTTGGTATAATGTATGATATGATGAGATGAATGCGTATGTTGAGAGAGTATCATTATGCGACAGACAGCAACGCGCCGAAGATCAGGGGAAAATCTGTAATAAAGGCTATGTTTTTCAATCTTTGTAGCATTTCGAAAATACAGTTACACATTTATATTTATAATACACACGTGTGCGCTAGCAATCAATTCATCCGCGCCAGTGACTATATCAATTTTCTCATGGGTCAAGAGGAAACAACCATCTTTTCTTCATTATTTCCAATACAGTTAAGTCAGCTGTTAGAAAAAAGGTTTGCATGACAAAAAATATGGAAAAGAGCCGTTGTAAACGAATGAAGATAATCTTTATTCACAAGACGTGTGAACCTCGCTTCGTCAGCGCGCTCGTATATCCAAGCAGTTACGAGAGCGTTGCCAATGGGCAGGAAAAATAATAACTACTTGTCTTGGTCATATTCGCTCGACTTCGCCTCGTTTCCCTTTCTTTTATCTGCTTCTTCCTCGCTCACGGGTATTGATCCACTTCTGAAAACCGTCATTGGCTCACAAAAATTGCTCTCTGCTACAAAAACTATTAATAATTGATTAAATAAATTTAATATTTACATATAACTTTTCCTTCGTAATACCATTCCACTAATATGAGCAGTTTTATCTGGGATACCGTGCATATATTTCGTGAAAATAACTCGATATGTTCAAATCATATGAATTTTTTACAGTTACCCTACATAAAAATAAGGAATGCCTAGTTTCGGATTTGGATGAAAAAATTATTTTTCGAACATATCCACACATTTTGAGAAAGCTGGTAAATTTACTCTAAAACTTTCGTACTTGAAATAAATTGTCTCAAACTATACTATTATATTAATGGCATCTATTTGTTTATTTATATACTTCGTTATGTAATCTTTGAAAGCGAATTTAAAAAAAATGTTTATACTTAAAAACTTAAAAGTAGAAATAATTAAATTGTTAAATAAATGCACCATGGCCGCACCAAACTGAAATAGATTACGAAAAATATGATTGGGCTCTGTATTCTTTCATCTACGTAGTTCAGTTTTAAAAAGTAAAGCGTGCTATTCAGTGACCAACGCTACAGTTCTCAATTTTCCAGTAATAGAAATATCAACTTTGCTGCAATTGCAAGTGATAGGCTCAACCAATTTTGAGAATTAAGAAAACCTTTTAATCATCCTACTCATAAGCCTAATCAATAAACCCATCAAAACCGTCATCTAATATAATAAATATTGTAATTGGAAAATATATATAAGCAGCTGAGAAATTTTAACATAGATTCAGCGTACTGCGTGCTTACATATTTAATAACTGTTGATCGAACGTAGACACAACGTTTTTATCAAATATTATTTTTGAGATAATCGAATGAAGAACACAGGCGATATTCTGAAGATTAAATATCAATAGATGTTTTTAATTCACTAAATTCATCACTTGTAAGGTGAATTTGTCTAATAGTGCGAGAAGCGGAAGTGTAGCTTGCGACGCGCGCTACAAAACGTACATATTTTGAAAATATTTGATAACTTCTGATCTAATATATCATTCTTAAAAGTAAATTTTGTAGATTAGAATACTAGATTAAAATAGCTTTTTTCAAATCGATTTCAGTTGAAAGGCGGACATTTTATAGTTATTTCAACAATTAAATTATGAATGTTTAAAAATATTAGCAATGCAATTGTTCTTAATTCACTTTCAAATTAAATTACGGAGTAAGGCGTAACGTCTAACTAAATATGTTCGAATTATATGCGATAAATATACTTCAAATAAATCAATTTAAAGTATAAAATTTTAGAGTAAATCTATGACGTTTTTAAAATTCATGTTGTATTTACGAAGAAAAATTTTTCAAGCAAACATATAAAAAGATGTCCATAATTTATACGTACAGAATAGACTATGAGAATAGAGATACAAATGAACATGTACAATAAAAAAATTATAAACATTTTCTAAAAAATTGCCACTGTCACTACATCAAGAAGGATTAAAAGTGTGCAGAACAAGCTATATAAAAAGCAAATAAATTTTATCTCTACAATTAGATTTTCCAAGAATTTTATTGAAAAGAAACTCCCTCCTTGATTTTGTCAAATACATAATATTACATAAATCGCTTTTGAAATTCATTTTTAAAGATTAGTTTATCGAAAAACTTTTCTGTTTTCATTATACTATCAATTGTAGAATAATGATTTTCAAAAACTTTTGAATCGATGAAGAATTTTTATATTTTTGGGGGTCCTTATGTACGTCATGTGTTCTTAAATTTTTTAATTACTCTGAGGATTAATATATTAGATTTTTATACTTATTTTATAGAGTTCCTCAACGAAAACTACAATAATATTTAGTTATCATAAATACATTTTTTATATTGCATGGATTAAGCTGAAATTTATAAAATATATGTACCTACGGTACCCTTAGGTTTTCCTATAATCGGTAGCGCGGTAGCGCCACGAAGGCGGGTTTGAGAACCACCGGCATGATGCGACCGCTACACTTTTTACTTCTAAATTGAGATTTTCAAATTTCAATCAATGAAAAAAATTATCACTTTTTTATAGATAATTTTCCAAAACATATTTACTATTTATTACGTAAAGAATCGTTTCCCGCTGGAATTATTGGTTAAAAAGCAGTTTTTAATATAAAACTCCGTGTGTGACTATAGAAAATAGTCCAAAACACTTGTCAGCTGCAAAAAGTCGTATAGTATATTTTGACATCTGGAAATAGTATAACATTTTAATACTTCTAACTTTTTACTAGCGTCACTTAGTTTTCATCGTGTTAAGATGTCAAGTTTTGAGCCAAGTATGTGTCATTTGCGGGATTTGTTAATTTACTTCATTCATTTAAAGCAATCTGCAGCTAAAGCACATCGGCTACTCATAGAAGCATATGGTTATGTTAATTTGAGTGAGAGAAGTTGTCGACAGAGGTTCCAAAAATTTAAAAGTGGTGATTTTAACGTGGAGGACAAAACACGAAGTGGAAGGCCCAAACTGTATGATGACTTGCAGCTAATGCTGTGCATTTGGTGGCATCAACTTCGAGTAATCTATTACGAACTATTAAACCTAATCAAACCGTCACCGAGGAATGTTACCAATAACAGGTGATGCAATTGAATCGATCATTGAAGATGAAATGTCCACTATATGCCAAAAGGCACGATAAAGTCATGGGGTAAGTGCGAGCATGCCTCTACTTCGATGACCAAACCAAACATTCATGGCAAGAAGCTAATGCTGTGCATTTGGTGGGGTCAGCTTGGAGTAATCTATTACGAACTACTCCAAAAAAATCCAGCCGTTACTGGAGAACGTTACCAACAACAGCTGATGTAAACAGCCGAGCATTGAAGATTAAACATCCACAATATGCTAAAAGGCACGATGAAGTCATTTTTCAGCATGACAACGCTCGGCCACATGTTGCAAAAATCGTAAAGGAATCGTTAGAAGCACTGAATTGGGACGTCTTACCCCACCCGCCGTATTCACCAGACATTTCTTATTAAGACTATCACCTATTCCGGTCGATGACTCATGGTCTGGCTGAGCAGTACATCACTTCTTACGACAAATTGAAGAAATGGGTCGATTCGTGGATCGCCTCAAAAGACGAGCAATTTATTAGACTTGCTGCCTGAAAGAAGTCAAAAGTAGCAGAAAGTGATGGGCGATATTTTGAATGACATTATTTGTACCTTTTTTTACAATAAATTCTTATTTCATTAAAAAAAAATTACGGAAACGGAAATTTGTACACCCAATATATAGTAATAATAGATACACAGCAAAAATTTCCAGCAGTCAGACCCTTCAAATGGTAGCAATAGTTCAGCAGTAAGACATATGTATAGTATAGTGAGGTGCTTTAATATATAGTATATTAAGACGCTTTAATATAGTAGCTATTCAATATATACACAAATAAATAATATCAAAGGAAAGAGACTTTTTTAATAAAATAAAAAAATATATATATATAGTATTTTTTAATTCAAGTATATATAATACTCTTAGTAGTAAAAGTCAAGAAATATTTATAATTTTTCAATCGCTGATCAAGTGTGATATAATAAATATATTTTTTGTATTCAAAACCTATTTGTTAGATTCAAATAAATGCACTTTTACTAAAATATATGAATGTATACTTATGTTTGTATTTCGAACAGATGACACGATAATTTAGTGATATTTAGACTCGTAAACTCATAAAAACCAAAAATATAGCAATCAGAAAAATTAGCAGTTAACCTAAAAACTTCTTTTTTATGAGTCCATGCGTGGACCAAATGATGTGAAAATAAAATTGGCTAATGGTAAATGATCTCATTACTTTATTAAGCTGTATTTCCATTAAAACTATTTATTTATTATTATTTTTTAGAGTTTTAAATATATTTGTGTAAACTAAACAAGCTATTATTTAAAGGGATGTGTATAAAATATAGTTAACCATTTGTTTTCATGATCCATTATTTAAAGACGTTTATTGCGTTATATAATTTATTTTTATTTATTTTTATAATTTTTTATATAGTTATTTTGTTTGTTATTAATCTATTTTGGATGATCTTAGAAAAATATTATTGGTAAATATTATTCAAGTATGTTTAGTATAAAACTGACAGATCTCGTTCGAAATAGGAAGAAATGAATTTTCGGGTGTACAGAAAATATTTTATATTGATGAAAGTAACTATATACATATATTTTTATTATTCTACTGTAAAAACATAAGAAAAAAAGGCATAAAGAACCTCTACTGTGAGGGTGGAGGAAAAAGCCATTTATTTAACATAACAATATAATATCACAATGAAAAATGAACTGTTAATTATTACTTATATCACTGAACAATTTAATCCGATTGAATACTCTCATTCAACATGCATCCAATACAAATACACGTGTCGCTAATACAAGCATTCACTCCTACACTATACGAAATACTCCTGTTATTTACAACCAGCCTTGCGGCGAATAAGGTTCAAGGGGGGGGGGGGAAAGAAAAGTTTCGGTCCGAACGTCTTGGGTACGGATTCAACCCTAACCGAGACAACAGCCAGCGGGCACATGTGCCGCCGGAAGCTCTCTCGGAGATTCCAGTTAGGATGGAAGCTCCACAAGGTCCTGTAACTTGTCCCTCTGATACGCTTATAGACCAGACGGCTAACGGTAGCCAAAGTAACTTACAAATAACGAACTAAAGACTTTTACAACTGTTTCGGCCAGAGCTCTAACATGAAGTGCCTCCTAAAAGGCAAAATTTATTTACCAAGATTCGGCTGAGAGAGGGGAACGAGGGAGAGAAGGCCTCGGCATAAGACTCGACTCAAACTACAGATGTGATAGTCTGCGTATTTTTACTCTGGATCATAAACGAGGCAACGTCCGCGCGTATATCCACCACGTGTATACGCCGAAGCATTCTTCTAGGGCTCATAAATAATTATTGATAAAGCACAGACAGGAAGAGAAGAGAGAAGGAGAGATAAAGAGGGAGCGAAAGAGCGAGAGAGAGAGAGAGAGAGAACGACCGAAAGAAAAGTGAAAGTTATATGGTTATTATGTTCAAGCTGACGGCAGTCCACGATGCTTCAATAAAGTATATGAAATTTTTTTTGTAACTATGAAAAGATTTACAATATAATTACATATATTATTATGTATGAATTTTTATCTTAATAAAATACTGAATTAAGAAAAATATTTTATATAATGTTTTCTAAAATACATATAAGATTTATAAGTAGTAAATTTCTTAATATGTTAGGAACACATATTATTATGTTTCCAATTTATTACAATCAGTAGGATACTTGCCTATATCAGTGAACTAATTTAGAATTTAATTATAAGATAATTTTTGTGTTAATACTTGGAACTTTTTAACAGCATAATATTATTATTAAAGTTTTTTTTAAAATACATGGGAAGATGTGGTTAAAATTCTTACTATGATAAGAATAAATCAAACTCGCCTAACTATTTTACTTTTGTGAAAAGTTTGTTTTTTGCAGATATCAATATAAATATATTTTATATCTTGTACGTATTAGTTTCTTTTCTAAAATTTTTTATATTAGAATTAAATTAATATATTTTTTTATTACTGATTATTTAGGCTCCGAATACAAGAAAACTTATTCTTGCTTTCGCTGTATCAATAAATAGCAACACCCAGTAACGTACTGGATTGCTGGCGAAACATATTTTACAGCTGATATTTATCCGTAAAATTTTAATTTAAATTATAAAAAAGCATGAACCTGACATGCCTGATTACCGCTCACGCCAAGCCATCGAACTATCGAGAGAGTCGGAATCACCAATAATGAAACACAATAATTCAACGACTGCTCGCGAACTTCTACTGGCAGCGGAGGATCCCAGTCGCTTTTTAGTATCCACAGGTCTTACATAATTATTTTAGCTACAATTGTGACGAGAGAGAGCCAGCCCAAGGAAACAAATAGCCACGCTATGTTTGAGAGCACACATTGTTTTGTTATTCTTTCGGACGGGTGGCCCAAGTCCATGGCGCTAAATTTAAACTCATCCTCGGTCGCATTCCAATACAAAACTAATGTTTCTATTGCCCCATCACTATCTATAGATTTAGCAGATCTTAAACTATTTCTTCCCCTAGTTTATCTATTTCAAAGCCCGCTGATTTGAGGAGCTCCGTAAGTTCTTAACGCGTATAGATTGCTATAGAAAGTTCGTCGGCTCCGGCGAACGTATCATATATATACGTATATTTTTCGAAGCGCATCTAAAGGAAACTGCTTTTATTCATCATGTGCGAATTGCATAAGAGTACACAGCGCTAAGAAGGGGGCACAAGTCGTTCCGTAGCCACGGTATGTAAATAATACTCGATTGGAGGTTCACTATTGCTTGGCGCCAAAACGATACGCTATACGCTGCAGCTCTCGATCCAACGTTAGAAAATCCTCTTTTATTGGCATACAAATAATTTATAGTCCATCCGTAGCAGGAGCATGTACTTACACTTTGTTTCTCGCACGCTTCGTCATCTGGTTTGAGCAGATGGAGCGAGTACGGCACTTCGTCGAGAATCCAAAAGCGCTCTACATCGCGATATAAATCATTCTCGGAAATGCAGTACATTAGTTTTATCGGATTATTATTCATGACTGTGATTTACATTTTTTTATACAAAACACGACGAACAAAACTGTACGATATGCTCTACATGCGCGAGATCAAGGCACAATATCCGTAAGAATATCCGTCAAATCAGAAGGCACTATTCTCTACTATAATATTTTCAGGTGGACGAACTAGCTTATTCTAACTTATAAGCCTTCGCAGTAGGTATTTAATTTTAAAAGATAATTTAGAACTCTAATCTTAATACTATTAATAGAACTTATATATTAAATTACACACGACTTATGCTAAAGCGCTCATCTGATTGCACACAAGAATATACTTCCTCACCCGGGACACCAGGTAATATTCATATTCATCTTTGATTAGGTATTATATTCTACTGTGAATAGTACTGTTAAAACTACGCCACTTCTAATGTTGATGTTACATGACCATCAGTTCTTTAAGTATGCATGTAGACTGTACATGACTTTTAGGTTACCATAACGTTCCTTTTCACTCAATGTAGACAGCACGCTCTGGGAACATAATTAATCCTGAACCTGAATGAAACAGCAATAGAAAGAATTCTGCTGTCTTTCTTTTACAAGCAAAGAAGTGCAGAGAAAAGGAAAATAGGAGAAAAGTACTAGTAGAAACTTACAAGCGACAACAAAACAAACTCGAAGCGCGGTTTTCTTATTTTTATACATAAAGACTTTCAGTTCACAGCAGATTTTGATTCATAAATGATAATAAAATTAAATTTATGAATAATAGTTGTGACTGTTTAAATGTACAAGAAATGTTATTAGATGCTTAACCTTTTGTATTTGATTATATAATAAAAGATTTATCTGATTTATATTCTAATATTCAGAGGCGAACTTCGTTTCCGACTTTTTAATGGAAAAAAGACATTTATCATGGAAAATAGATATACGTTAGATTAATCAAAATATTTTCCATCGTTTTCTACTATTTTTTTTCATATTTCTGACAATATGACTATATAGTGACGAACGAATCGATGGCCGTTTCGAGACGATCCAATCATCTACAAATTCTCTCAATTCTTGAATATGTCGGAAGTTCGTATCAACGAAGTCGTGCTGCATCGATTTGAATAGGTGGCACGACAATACTCTCATTCGAACTAGAACAAGATGTTTTTGACGGCTTTCGCATTATGTGGTCAAGCGTTGTCATACAAGAGAATGACTTTGCGCCTCTCGCTTGCGATTACTGATCTACGTTCGATCAATTTCTATTGCAAATAATTCAGATGGCGTTTGTGTAACTCGGCAGTGAGGGGGTTTCATTCGATTTAGCAGCTCGTAGTACAGCACAATCTGTTGGTCCAACTAAATGCAAAGCAATACCTTTTGGCCGTTGATGTTCCGTTTTGCTGTCGATGTGAACGGTTGGCCTGGGTCCACCCATGACTTTTTGCGCTTAAAATTGTCATAGTAGATCCATTTTTCACCAACAGTTATAATAAGCCACAGAAAACTCTTCGGTCGGAAAATCAGTTCGTCTCCTAATCCTTTAAGCAGACTACTTTGAGTTAATATTCCTAATTCAAGAGGCCCGCTACTGCTCGTTGGGGAAACTGGCTGCTATGACAGTAAACTTAATTTATTGATAAAAGTAAAATGATTTTCATGAAAAACATAGCTTATGTCCTTCCGAAGATAATATAGAATGTATATGTCGAAGTTCAGAGCAATCGGTTCAATAGTTTCATCATGTACAAAAAAAAACACGCTTTCTCGTTATATATTAATTTGGTATGATATAAAGTATGATATGAAAAGATATAATATTATCAGCAAGAAAACAACTTTTAACAAAATAAAAAATTGTTAGGCGAGTTTGACGTGTCTTAGCATAGTAAGAATTATAAATACGTTTTCTCATGTATTTTATAAAAAATTTATATAAAATGTTTTTCTAAATTTAGTAATATATTAAGACAAAAATATATACAAATTAATAAATATTTTTTTTATTGGTCTTACAGTTCAATCAATTCAATCTAAAAATAAAAAAAAATACATAAATAAAAATAAAATAAAAATTAAAAATAAAAATTAAATTAAAATTTAAATTAAAATTATAATGACAGTCAGACTGTCCTTGTATAGAGTCACCCCCGTAGACTAATCTGAAAATAAAATATTAGCTGAAAAAATTCTTTGTTAGTAAAGTGCAGTCTGACTGTCCCCAACACCCTTATCTAATTGAAGACCTGTTCAACGTGTCGAGCTCACTACGGATCCTCATCAGGGACTCAACTAAACCTTATATTCTAATCTATATATACCCATCCCCACCACCAAATTTAGTAAATTAAATATAAATTCCCCCTCTAGACAAATTGTGCAAAACCAATCAATTTAATAAGGAATGATAAACACTGTCCAATCTACCAGACTCTAACAATAAATTCACATTATTTCGATTCCTGGAAATGTGAATACTTTCAAGACTCTCCCGTTTATACTTATTATTAATACCATGTTCAAAATATCCACATTCAGAAAATCTAAGGAATGTAAAAACTTCAAACAATGCTCTTTTAAACCGGAAGTAATATGTGAGTTACGTAAACTATATATATGTTCATAAATTCTCTTTTTTAAATATCTACCTGTTTGTCCAATATAGTATTTATCACAATCCATGCAATTAATCTTGTAAGCAACTCCTGATTTTAAGCATAAACTTTAAAATAATCCCTATCTTTGCAATTATTAAACAATCTACTCAAATTATTGCTACTCTTAAAGAAAATTTGAATGTTATATTTCCGAAAATTTCTTTTAATTCTTTCAGAGAATCCTCTAACATATGGCAGGACAATAATTTTTCTTCCGTTAACATCAACTCCTGCACTATGTCTATTTTCGGTATTATAAATATCAAACAATCTCTCAGCAATTAATCTATTAATAAATTGAATTGGATAACCATTATTAATAAAAGTTTTTCTTACTATCTGTAAATTATTTTGTCTGAAATCTTTGTGTGACAATTTTATTGCTCTGTCAATGACACCTTACAATGCTCCAATTTTGTTTCCGAAATAGTGGTGTGAATTAAAATCCAAAAACCTACCTGACCAAGTAGCCTTTCTGTACCAATTAAGTTTTACCTTATTATTACTACATCTAATTACATTAATGTACAGAAAACTTAACTGACTATTAACTTCAACCTCCCTTGTAAATTTAATTCTGTCATGTACAGAATTGAAAACATCCACCGTTTCATCCACAAAAACTTCCGAAACAATTGTAAAGATATGATCAACATATTTCTTAAATATCATAGGTTCAAAAAGCAATTTTGAGAAGGCTATACTTTCCAACTTCCATAACTAAATTAGCTATAACCGGTGACAAAGGCGACCCCATTGGACATCCGTATTTTTGTTCATGAAATTTATTATCAAATGAAAAAATTGTTGTTATTAAAAACCAAGTTAATTGCTTTAATAAATTCATTCATTGTCAATTTTGTATGCAAATTAATTTTATGCCACTTTTCCTATATAATATCATTTAACAACTCTAAAGGTACATTTGTAAACAAAGATACTTAAGATATTTTTTAATAAGACAAAATATATTAATAGACAAACATTAAAACGGAAATTTGAAGGTTTAAGAAATAAAAAACAATTTCAAAGCTATCAGATTTACAATGCAAACAATAAAAATTGGTTTAGGAATCTAACTGACAAGGAGATACCAAATGAAGTAATAAACATCATGTCTAAAGGTGCCAAACATGGAATATTATATTGTAAAAAGAATCTCCCGATCAAAGAAATCATCGTGGAGGTTGAAAGTAATCTTTTTGGTTTAAATGATAAAGTGAAAAAGGAATGTAAGGCATCGTTAGTTAATGTCATTAGTAATTTTAAAAGAGAAAATAAATTTGATAATTTTTTAAATAGTAATTTTATACATGAATTAAATGTCAATTAAATTCAAAATTTTTAAGAATAGCAATAATTTGAATAGATTGTTTAATAATTGCAAAGATAGGGATGATTTATGTTTAAAATCAGGAGTTGCTTACAAAATTAATTATATGGATAGTAATAAATACTATATTGGACAAACAGGTAGATATTTAAAAAAGAGCATTTATGAACATAAATATAGTTTGCGTAGCTCACATATTACTTCCGGTTTAAAAGAGCTTTGTTTAAAGGTTTTACATTCTTTTGATTTTGTGAATGTGGATATTTTGAACATGGTATTAATAATAAGTATAAACGGTAGAGTCTTGAAAGTATTCATATTTTCAGGAATCGGAATAATGTGAATTTAATGTTAGTCTAGTAAATTGGACAACATTTATCATTCCTTATTAAATTGGTTGGTTTTGAACAATTTGTGTGGAAGGAGAATGTAGATTTAATTTACTAAATTTGGTAGTGGCAATAAGATATAAATATGTATAGATTAGAATATAAGGTTTTGTTTAGTCCCTGATGAGGAGCCGTAGCGAGCTCGAAACGTTAAAAAAAATAACTGGATCTTCAATTAGGTAAGGGTGTTGGGGATAGTCAGATTACACTTTACTAATAAAATTTTTTTCAGCTAATATTTTATCTTCGATTAGTCTACGGGGGTCACTCTAGACAAGGACAGTCTGACTATCATTATAATTTTTAATTTTAATTTTAATTTCTATTATTTTTGTGTATTGATGTATTAATGAATGTGGATATTTTGAACATGGTATTAATAATAAGTATAAACGGTAGAGTCTTGAAAGTATTCACATTTCCAGGAATCGAAATAATGTGAATTTAATGTTAGAGTCTGGTAGATTGGACAGTGTTTATCATTCCTTATTAAATTGATTGGTTTTGCACAATTTGTCTAGAGGGGGAATTTATATTTAATTTACTAAATTTGGTGGTGGGGATGGGTATATATAGATTAGAATATAAGGTTTAGTTGAGTCCCTGATGAGAATCCATAGCGAGCTCGAAACGGTGGACAAGTCTTCAATTAGGTAAGGGTGTTGGGGACATTCAGACTGCACTTTACTAACAAAGAATTATTTCAGCTAATATTTTATTTTCAGATTAGTCTACGGGGGTGACTCTATACAAGGACAGTCTGACTGTCATTATAATTTTAATTTAAATTTTAATTTAATTTTTATTTTTAATTTTTATTTTATTTTTATTTATGTATTTTTTTTTTATTTTTAGATTGAATTGATTGAACTGTAAGACCAATAAAAAAAATATTTATTAATTTGTATATGGGCAGTCTACATAAGTACAATTAAATTATTTTAAAAATTTATACAATAACGCCTTAAAACATTGGATCATTAAAAGAAATGGCTAAGTTCATTTTACATGCTTCCCTTTAAATAACAGCTTGTTTAGTTTACAGAAATATATTTAAAACTCTAAAAAATAATAATAAATAAATAGTTTTAACGGAAATACAGATTATTAAAGTAATGAGATCATTTACCAATAGCCGGTTTTATTTTCACATCATTTTCTAAACGCGTAGACTCATAAAAAAGAGTTAATTATCTTGAATCATCGATGTTTTTAGGTATAAATTCTTCTGGTATTTTTCTGATAATTCATTATTATTAAAAAAACAGATATTAACTTGTCACGCCCGTTTCTATAAAGTTAATAGATGAACAAATCCGATATCGAACTTAAATATATATAATCTAAGTCTGAAATAATATACTTTTAAATAACTCAAATATATAGAGTGTAAAGTAAAAGTACATAATCAGAATCAAAATTATTTATTTTTGATTAATTGTGTACTTTAAATTAGAATTCATTTGGAATATAGATTACTCAAATCTTGAGAGAGAATATGCAAACAAAAGAAATCTTCTTAAGAAGTACTTAAAGTTTGACATAATTTCTTGCATGAACGGAACGAATGGCAAAACACCTATAATAACAAAATTATGTGTTTAAAGCTTTGTCTGCAGGAATAAATATAATACAAATTTATATACAGGATTAAAGCATATATGTACTACGCAATCAATTATATTATTACTATTTTCAATTTATGTAAAAATCAGATTTTCTCTTATATATGATTTAAAAATTATTTTTCAAAGTTCTAGAATTTTTAATTTAGAATATTAAAACGATTTTATAAATATAAATATAAATGTATATATATATATATATATATATATATATATATATATATATATATATATATATATATATAATGTAGCTTGGGCTCAGGCAATAATGGCATCTGATTAATAGTGATAATTAGTATAGGTTACCGTGTACTAACGTATTAATTATTAGCTGCGTACCAACTGCGCTGGACCTGAAACGGGCGAATACGGGAACGGGATTCAGAAATGAACAGGGCTCGATTCAGCTGATCACAGCTAATGTGAGAAAGGCATAAAGCTTGTCATACTAATTTTGACGTGTGGCATGGCTCGAAAGAATAAAAAAGGGTGTTTGCCACTAACTTTTATAAGCTAGTGAGCTGGACGACAAAGGGGAGAAGGGGCCACGAGTACATCATTCAGGACCATATTAACAAATACAAATAAATATAATATATATATAATGTGAGATAAATATACAAATACATTAAAACTTATATTGCATATATAATAAAAATAATATATATTTGAACATGTATAAACTATGTATAGAACAAGAGATTTTATATATAGTTATAATGAAATATATATTTTATTCAGATTTTCCTAGATGACTACTACACATGCAGTTATGCTACATAACAGGACATGATACGGTAATACGGGGACACGCCGGCTCTAATTTGTATTAAAATAGTTATACCATTTTTAATAAAGGGAAATTAAAAAGGGGAAGCATCTATTTTTGTGAGGGGGAGAAAAGAGCAAATTTTCTTACATGAATTTACTTTCTGCTGTGCGCAGTGGCGCTACTGCGCATTCTTGTGCGCAGCTCCTTCACATGGCCGCGCTTTGCACTGCCATTCGCCACGTGCGCGTGCATCTCGTAAGTTTGATATTTTATACTTCTATTTCTAAGTTTCTCTGGCTGGGACTCGTAATCTCGTACGCAGAAATCTGCGTGGGTCAGTATTTTTACATTCGTACGCTTCCAGGTGCATTTTAGCGTAAATATTTTCGGGGCGAGGTTGCGCGAGGGGGGGGCGATATATAGCCGTGTACTACGTAAGTCGGTCTTGCCGCGACATACCAGTTATGCCCGCATTACAGGTTTTTCTGTATAAGGAACATGAGGGGGTCATTGCGTTATATGCTGGAGTGGGGGGCTGAACGAAATTATGAGGCCATTTGCTTTGTTATGTAGACCGATGCACTCAGCATGATGATCGTGATGGATTGTGCGCTCTGACCGAACAATCTTGCAACTTCCTACAGGGTCTGTCCCACAGTCTCCTGCGCTTTGACTGGCGCAACTGTCGGCTGCTCTGGTGCGTGTTTCGGCTCGGTCTGCTCACGCGCCTTATCTTCCTCTGCCACAGTAATAGACATCTGTCGCGTTGTCTTTTCAACTTCACGTAGCAACTGCTCTGTGCTGTCCCCCACCCTCCCCCTTGTAGACGTGGCGACAGCGGACGGCGTCACGGGATAGAATGTACACGTGTGTACATCCCTTGTCCAACTGCCACAGCGGTAAAAGAACTTGTTGCTTCGTGGTTGTGGGCAGTTAGAATACCGATGTCCGCTGTCACCGTAATTCCAGCAACCATCTGGTATCCCGGCCTGCTGTTTAATGAGGGGCTTAGTAGGAAAGGATGGATGCGGGCGCTTGGGGGGTCTAAAGTTCTCGATGTGCGTGACTGTTAGTGCCATCAGCACTGGGATACCTGGGGATCTTGTGGCGGAATTCTGCGTCGCCGTTTGCTGGTAAATAGGTTCGTGAAGGCTGGCGGCGGGGCTTGTAGTTGGCATTGTAGCAAAGGGATTGAAACATTTCTTGCTTTTCAATCTCCAATCGTCATCGTAGCAAGGGGTCGATATTGCTGGGCGCGGAATAACTTCTGGGCATTCTTTACCGGCACAGGCATATTCTTCATAGAGACCATGGGTTTCTTTAAATATTGTCAGGATTATTAATTTACCTTGCCCGTCCTTGTCTTCGTTTTCCAGGTATGTCTGGTGCTTGCTTCGCCTGCTGGACTTCTGTGTTCCGACGGAGTGCATAAATGCACATCAATCACCGCGGTACAGACGTACGTCGCCATCCTCCGGAGTACTGCCATAAATGATGGGTTTTGTTTTCCGACTTTTGCCGGTCGTTTGAGTTCTTTCTTCCTATAGAATTTTGGGCCTAACCGGTGTAGTAAGGGGCCGATAGATCGCATTTGACGCCCCGAGCTGTACGATATGGCGTCTACTGGGGTTCTGTGGACCACTATGCGTCTGCGAGACGTTTCGAGCGGTTCCGCCCTATGCGACATATCGCTGTCGGACTTATACCCCAATGCGATCGTATCGCCCAAGTTCTAGTCCCTTACAGAAAATGGATTGTATATCTAATCGGTTACCTTTTCTTTTTTAGTTTTCTGTCTTTGCGAACTATGGCCTTCTGTTGGTTCGTTTGTATTCCCTTCTTTCGGCGTTGATGTTGCGGTAGTTTTCAGTCGTTCCGTACTCTCGCATTTCTGTGCGTATTCCAATGGCTTACGTCTATGTGAACATCTGAGCTCATGTCTACGTAGTGATGTCGTAGTTTCACGTCGTTGCGAACGAAGCTCTTCCATCTCTTCTTCTGGTGTTAATGTGGTAGTTTCACATCTTTCCGGACGAGTGCAGACGATATTGTTGTCTACATTTTCGCTAGTTTTACGTCGTTGCGGACGATCGCACTCCTGTGCTTCATCTCTATCTTCCGATGTTGTTGTGGTAGTTTTATGTCTTTCCGGACTAGTGCTCTGTGTAGGCAGAGTTTCTCTTATCTCTTCGTCGGTGGTAGTGGTAGGAGATGGCTGACGAGATTCTACTGGGTCATTAGGTGAAGGAATACTCGTATCTAGTAACGAGAGCAGAAATGAATTTTCTTCAACCGTTCTTGGCGGATTTTCTTCCCCGATGCCTAGCTCCTGGGTCGAGTTCGAGCTGAACTCTATCAGGTCCTCCGGCTCGTTTACGATGTCCAGGACTTGGGCTACATAGTCCATGTCGAGGGTTTACCTTGATGGTCCAGGTCGCGTTGACGCTCTTGCGTCCCTTGACCGATCGTTCGCGGGGCTAGGGGTATCACCGCTTTTTCGGGTGTTAAACCCATTACGTTGGGGGTGAGTACGTCCCCTGGTCGACGCGATTATTCGGTCATTGTAGATCGATGGAGCTATTTGCCTCGTCCGATGTTTTGGAGCATCTTCTCTGCGGGCGGTACCTGTTACGTGTCTTCGTCTACAAAGCATCTTATTTTCTTCGAATGATACCTCTCGTCTATGTTTGTTATAATAGTGCACCTGTTTTTTGCTGGCTGCACAAAGGTTCTTTCTGACTAATTCGTGAATGACAGATAATCTTATTACATGAATTAGCCAGTCAGCTGTTGTCAGTGGTTGACGCGGTTCGTTATTTAGGCGGATGTTTTTGTACGTGGGCATCCCCCTTAGTTTTTTGAAGCTTATGAAGACTGGCTAGGCTTGTATGCTTGCGTGTACCGACGTGTTCATGGCGAATACCAGTTCCGTTAGGTGTATGTCCCAGTCTTTGTGGTCTTCTTTTACGAAGATGGAGATCATACCCTTGAACGTGCGGTTTACCCGCTCTACCAAATTCGCTTGTACATAGTATGGCGCTATGAGCTGTTGTATTATTCCGAGTTCATCGAGCTGCTGTTTGACTAACTTATTAGCGAACTCGCACCGAGTATATATATATATATATATATATATATATATATATATATATATATATATATAATGTAGCTTGGGCTCAGGCAATAATGGCATCTGATTAATAGTGATAATTAGTACAGGTTACCGTGTACTTACGTATTAACTATTAACTGTGTGCGCTGGACCTGAAACGGGAAAATACGGGAACAGGATTAAGAAATGAACACGGCTCAAATTTATATATGGATCAAGCAGAACATTTATTTCTTCGTTCAGATTTCGCATCAAAGTCTACAATTTTACACAATAAGGAAAGTGGTTACATAAAACAATATAAATATACAACGCGCGGCGAAGATATGCTAACTCGGGAGCGGATTCCGCGGGCGCGGGGGAATATCAGCGGCAGGGAGGGGAAAGGGGCAAAAGATACGGCGCGCACAACCTATTTTACGGAGACGCGGAGCGGTCGTGCAAACAGGGCGTGCTTAGACGCGGGGACGCGCACTCTTTTACTTATAATAATAAATATATGCCACTACTTGCCGGGACGGAGCTCTGCTCTGGCTTACTCTCGTGCCGAACTTCTTTCCTTTGGCCTCTCTTTTCTTCCTTCCTTTCTTCTTCTCTCTTTCTCTTTCTATCATCTCGATTTTAATGGCTTCCTTCCTTCTCTGACTCTTCTTCTTCTTCTCCGCTTATCTCGATGTACATTACAATCGTGTAACGATCGTGCAGCTCCGGGATATCGCAGGAATAACGAGGTGGATCAGCCAGATCACCGGGAAGTTGCTGGACACCGGTAGGGAATCGGGCTTGAGATCGAGGTAATAGTTTTGATGTAGCTCTCTCTTTTTCGACTTCGTCCGTTGATAGCTGAACGGGGAAGACCGTCTTCTTCTCGCGTTTCCTCTTTCCTCGCGATGGTCGCGCACTCTCGCGGCTGGCGCTTCGTACATTCTCGCTGTTGCGCGCGAACACTCGGTTTTCACCGAGGACCGACAATTTGGCCGGTTATAATATATATATATATATATATATATATATATATATATATTCACTTGAATATATACATTTAGGCTTACGTAATCTACAAGGATTTGCAAGGATTTTGGTCAGACTATCTGGCTTAAGAAGTTATACAGGCCAGATTCATATTAGTGATAATCACTAGAGTAATTGCACAATATTATTGACGTAGATTTGATATCTTAGTTTTTTTAGATCGAACAAACATTATTTTGTAATATTATTTTTTACAGCACTAAAACAATAAAAAGTGAAACTTTCATAATGCAGTAGAACAACAAATAAGAAAGGACGAAAATTAATTATGAAATATGCAATTGTGAAAATAAATAAAAATTATGATATATATGTTCAAAGAGTAGCTGAAGGAAAATAAAAAAAGGAATGGTAAATTAAATTAAATTTAAACGAATACAATGCAATGTAAACTGCAGTAATCAAAATAGCCTCAATGTGATACTCAAGTACTATCTACAATCACCCTGTTGCGAACTCTATAACTTCTAATTAAATTTAGTGGAAGTGGATGTTCGGGTATATAAATAAATAAGTAAATAAGTAATTAATACTCAATTCAAATTTATTAGCAAACGCACGTGACATAAAAAACCTCTTCTCAGCGAGTGGAGGGAAAAACCCATATTACAAATCTTATGGATTAGTTGAACCAAGGTTTCTATAAGTATAAAGCGCCGATAGCTAGGCCCCCGTGAAAGAACGTAAAACTTAAGTCATACAAGCCATACATAACCTTCATATATACAAAGTGCTGCCGCGCAAGGTGATACCACTGTGAGCTCGCACGGTGAGTGAGGTTCGATGGAGGAGGAGCGCTCGGCTGATAACTTCCTGCTCTGAGCTGCAGCCCTCACGTCTCAGGCACGGGTATAGCCCTTGTCACAAATCTCAGCCACTGGGCACAACACAGTGCGCTACTGGCAAGCTCCTCGGTTTTCTACTCCTACGTTGAAGAGATGCCACAAGGTTAAAGCGTCTTGCCTTGCAAATACTCTCTTAACTTGTGCGGCCACACTAACGCACACACATATATATTGGCAATCCTTTCCAGTCGGATTTCACGATATGTATTATGATGATGGACGAGTTTAATACAAGGAATAGAGAACTAGCACTGCAATATTGAATCCAGAAAAAATAACAGCGGTTTGCGCGAGTTGAACAGAACCAAACCGAATTATTCGAAGGTATAGAAGGAAATGAATACTTTTCTCTGTGTTCATTGCATGGTGCGGGAGAAAGCATGGCGGATTTACCTAGATACGTCGCAATAGCCCTTGGTTCCCGATGGGTGTACTTTTATGGCTAAGATTACCCAGGTGATATTTATTCGAATAAAAAGCACGCTGCTGTCATCTTCGGACCAACTGTCTCTGATCATAAACCGTTCCTTTTCGGGACATATATCGTATCCAAACACACGCGTTAAATAATTACTTCTATATCAAGTATGTCTATGAAATATAAAAAAAAACGAATATCTTGTACTTGGACATAATCTGCGATAAAGCGGATAACGGTAAATGTGAATAAGAAAACGTTTGGGTTTTTATTTATATATTTCTTCATATTTAATGGATATACTCGATAAGACAGTATTTAGTTTAGCCATCAATAAAAAATCTAATTAGTTCGTCAAAAATTTTCGAATTAAAATATTTTCGACTGCCTGCAAAAATAATCTCATTCTAGTAGCTAAATTATACAAGAAAGAATCAGGAGAATAATTACTAGGAGTTCTAAGAAAAATTATAAAAGATATGAAATGGATATTAAAATCGAAACTGAAGTAAATGCCACTCCTATATGTAATAAAATGTATATATACCACATGATCAAATTTGACCCAGACTGGTACATTTAAACTCCGCACGCATATGAATGGGTAAATTTTTTTTTCTATATTGGTACAATCTTTCTTGATGTCCGTGTGAAATTTGAGCGTCATATCTCCATTAGTATGTGTTTGTCAGCTGATTATTTACGACGCAGAAAGTTTGTCTGGCGATAATGACTATGGAAAAAAAAGTTGATCAACGAGTTTGTTTGAAATTTTGTGTTTTCAATGGAATTACAGCTACGCAATAGTTGAAAATGTTACAGAAGTGTTTAGGGGAGTCTACTTTATCGCGAACGCAATTATTTGAGTGGCGCAAAGCATTCAATGTAGGTCGTGAAGTCGTCGAAAACTTGCCCAATGCAAGTCGCCCATCCACCGAAAATCAAGGGATTGTTTTCAATTACGATGGGGTGGTTCATCATCAATTCGTTCCAGGAGACCAAACGTCAATAAGGAGTACTACTTGGCCAGTTTGAGGCGTTTACGTGAAGCAATTCGCAGTAAACGACCAAACCTGTGAGCAGACAATTCATGGTTTTTTCACCGCGATAATATGCCGGCACATTCCATCATGATTGTGTCTGATTTTTTGGCCAAACACAAAATGAAAGTCATAGCTCAGCCACCGTGTTTACCAGATTTGGCTCCCTATGATTTTTTCCTCCTTCCGAAACTCAAAAATCCGCTTCGGGGAACGCACCATGATTCCTTCTTCTATATCGCCAAACTTTTTACGTCATAAACAAACAACTGACAAACACACACTAATGGAGATATGACACTCAAATTTCACATGAACATCAACAAAGGTTATACCAATATAAAAAAAAAATTTACGGATTCAATTTACGCGCGGAGTTTAAATGCATCAGTCTGTGTCAAATTTGATCAGGCGTATATATATCTATAAATTGTTGTTGATGCAAAATTTTTTCGTTAATTTATTATTTTATGATCGAACTAAGATTAAGGATATTTAGGTCTACCAATACAATTTTTATTTGTATAGATGCAGTTATATAAATTAGTTTTCTGCATTCTAACCTACAAATCGCACCTTCACCGCTTGATTGATTCCGGTTCTCGTGAGGAAAAACATAGTCCTTACCTAGTACGAAAAGGTTTCTTTACGAACCTCGTTACAGCCTTTGGCTTAGCCTCGGGCCGCAAACCTCTCGTTTCTTAAATAAAGCCTTTCCTCGGTAACAAATGTACTATTTCCATCCTCGGAGCGTAAAATACGATTTTCTGTAACTGTCTAGAGGGAGAAAAATGCTACTTTTCCTCCCTAGAGAGTAAAAGTATTTATGACCGCTTCCAGACCAATCAGAAAGAAGGACATGAATGAACGAAAAGGAAGGTGAATGAACGAAACAATGTAGCCCAGTCGGATTCTTAGTTTTCCATGTCTGCATAAAATCTGGGATTTACGATGTTTAAACTTATATGCATCACTTGACCATGGCCTCGACCTTTTTTTGCAGTTTGAGTTAAATATTCAAGATTTTTAAATAAAATAAAATTTATATTCTATGTGAAATTTTTTATAAAAATTCTTACAATGTTTCTAAGTATTAAAAATTATCTATATCTTTTTTTCATTAGTTTCTATTAGGAAGGGAACTTAATTTCCGAACTTCCCGTTTAGATAGCGATATAAGTAGTACAAAAAGTTAGATTTATCGGATCTAGTACTTATTTTTAAGTTTTGGCAATTACCAATAAAATTCAGTTAACAGGTGTCATCATTGGTGTAAAAGTTACAATTTTTTGATCAGTGAAAAATAAATCGTAATAAGTCGTGTATTCGACATGTCTTTTTGCACTACTTTGATCTGAAAAAAGTGTAGCAGAAACTTTTCGATTGCTGCAAGAATGTTATGGCAAACAAGCTCTATCGCTTAAAACGCGTAAAGACTGCTATCAACGGTTTAAAAGTTGAGATACTGATGTTATTGACATACAACGTTCTGGACAACCGAAAAAGATTGAAGATAGTGAATTGCAAGCATTATTGGACGAAAACTCAGCTAAACTGCCGAAAGAACTCGGTAATCAATTAGAAGTCAGTGACAGAGCAGCTGGTGAACGTTTACATGCCATGTGAAAAATTTATATAGAAGGAAAATGGATTCCACACGATTTGACCGAATGAGCCATTATGAATCGATACAACATCGTACTCTCTTTGCTTGCCACGAAAAAGCAAGAGTTTTCGGTGGCGTATTATGACCGATAATGAAAAGTGGATCTATTATGACAATCCTAAGCGCAAAAAGTCATGGATGGACCCAGGCCAACCGTCCAAATCGACAGCAAAACATAATATCAACGGCCAAAAGTTATTGTTGTGGATTTAGTGCGACCAACCGGGTGTGCTGTACTACGAGCCGCTAAAACCGAATGAAGCTCCATCACTGCCGAGGGATACAAATGCCAACTAAATGATTTGCAACAGAAATTGATTGAACATAGATCAGCAAACGCGAGCAATAGGCGCAAAGTCTTTCTGTTGCATGATAACGCTCGGCCAGATGTTGCGAATGCCGTTCAAAAACACCCTGTTGTAGCTCGAATGGGAAGTGTTGTCGCACCCATCGTCCTTGCCAGACATAGCGCCTTATGATTACTACATATTCAGATCGATGCAACACGAACTCATTGATACGTACTTCCGACATGTTCAAGAAGTGCGAAAATTTGCAGATGATTGGATCGCGTTGAAACCGCCATCGTTCCTTCGTCATGGTATCGTCATACTATATTGTCATAAATATGGGAAAAAGTAGTAGAAAATGACCGAAACTACAAAGGTCGGAGACTAAGTTCGCCTCCTAATATTTATTATGCTATTAATTTTTTTGTAATTTTAATTTATGATTAGATTATTAACAAACTTATAATCTTCAATTGATTATTCTTATTTGTTTTAGAAAAGGTAACGGGGGCTGCGCCTCGCAACCCCCGGCTGAGATTTCGACTTATTCACCCCCACCTCCCCATCTTACATCTCTTCTCAACATACTCTATCAATTTCCAAATAAGAGACAATTATTTAATTTAATGTTATGAAATTCAAATAAATTTCAGAAAGAACCTTAACAGAAAACCGATAATATTATATTTTTGCAAATCCAACGAATTTCATTTGATGTTAGGGCAACTGATTTCGGAGCGAGTATCATCTAGACCTTTAGATATTATACGTATTTGCTCTATATTACTACTTGCTCTACATAACTAACATGGTGGGGGATTTCACAGTTTTTAATTTTGTGAGTTTGTCATTCAATTTTTTGTGTATTTCTTTGAAGGAGGGAAAGCGCCCTCGTATGGAAAAATAGTATGTGACATATGGGAGCAAAGGCGTTTCCGGACTCGAGTTATTTGACGCCCGCGCTTCGCTTGCGCGGCAAACATACCCTCGTTGGAAAACGGCTATTTTTCTCCCTTGTATCACAATGTACTATTAAGAAATCATACTGTATACTGTTCTTGCATTGCTTAACAGCATTCCTCATTTTCATATATTTATAGATTCAATTGTAGCTATACGGTCTTTACAATAGCGACACAGTGTATACAACAGTATCATTTGGATATATATATATATATATATATATATATATATATATATATATATATATATATATATATATTCTTCTCAGAACAATTGAAAATGTTGAATTAATATTTCTGATTTGCACGAAATGTAAACAGAATTTGCACAAAAACTTTCATTCAAAAAAGCTGAATTTTGTTTCTTTAAGCGATAGCCATAAAGAAGCAAAGATACAAAAGTTGTATGGCAATGACATGGAGTACTTAACTTGAAATATCGATTATTCATTTAATCATACAAATAGCCCCTAATTTCAAGTGCGAAGAAATATTCAAGACTTTATAGTTCTGTTTATCTTATGCAATGTTCATTTCAATGTTCAAATGATCATTTCAAGCGATTTTTTTTACATTCATTAGGTCTAATTATATTGTTTTACTATATAAAGTATTGGCATTCAAATCATATTTATATATATATATATATATCATATCATATCATCATATCATATCATATGTTTTGGTTTGTACGCGATAACCGAAAAAATTACTGAACCGATTGTTCTGAAATTTTACATATAGATTCTATATTATTTTGGAAAGGACATAGGCTATGTCTTTTCTTGAAAATCATTTTACTTTTAACAATAAATTAAGTTAACAGTTTTAGTGGTTAGTTTCATCAGCGGTCACTAGGTGGCGTCTTGAATCACGAACATCAACTCAATGTAGTAGGCTTAAAGTATTAATACCAGGACAGCTCAAGTGAATGTTGATATCCAACTTTGGAATTCGTATCCTAAAGAAGGCGTGACTTTAGTCGGTATTACCTTTTTTGTTCTTCAGGTTAATCTGAGTTACTCTCACACCTTATGGATATCATTTAATTTTTGTAAATGTTATTTTCTCTTACGTGGGGAATTCTCTCTCTCTCTCTCTCTCTCTCTCTCTCTCTCTCTCTCTCTCTCTCTCTCTCTCTCTCTCTCTCTCTCTGTCTGTCTTTCTTTCTCCTTCTCTTATAAAATGGTTCTGTATGCCAAATCATACTGAATATAATTTGTGATGACAATTATATTTTTATTTTTATACATTCTATTAACTTTAGACTTGTGACAAGTGACTATGTTTTTTTTAGTTCAAACAAAAGAAATGATGGCCAATAGCGTTCTTTACCAACACCTCGAAATTATGTATATATAAATAAAATATATTGTCTATCGCTTATTTAATAAATCGCCTATTGAAAATATATCGCCTATTTAAAAAATATGCTATGCGCATACCAACATTTGGCTTGAATTTCAGTTAACATCACTACGAAAATATTCACGGTATTTAATTGAAAAAACGGAAATATAAAAAGTATATATATATATATATATATATATATATATATATATATATATATTGTATGTATATTATATTGTATATGTTATATATACATTTTTTAAATACGGTTACTACTGAGTAATATTGTATTGGCGTGTACAGGCGGTTGATTACGATATTCCGTTGCCTCAAGATGAATTCTATACGCAGTTGTGTGTTCGGAGGATAGAATGCAATGTCCAGGTATTTCTGGACGATTTCTACGGGGAATATTGTATTTGGTTGATGGAAAACGAGATCTATGTATGAGGAAATCAACTTCTATGGGAAGATTCGTGTTGAAACGGTACTCTTTCCGAACGACTTCTACGGGAAGTATTGTGTTTAGTCGTTAGGAAGCGATGCTAGCTTTCTCGGGCCGACTTCCACTGGGACAATCGTGTTTAGTTGGTAGGAAACGATGTTTAAGTATGTCGGGACAACTTCTAATGGGAGGTTCATGTTCGGATGATAGAATGCGATTTCCAGGTGTTTTGGAATGACTTCTACAGGGAATTTCGTGTTCGGACGTTAGAAGATGATGTCCAGGTATGACGGGATAATGTCTACGGGGAGTATCGTTTAAAAATGTACTACTTGTATGCAGTCTTGTTAATTCAAATGAAAGAAATTAACACTCCTAGATTGTAGAAGTATAAAAAATACGATATAAATATTAAAATAATAATCATTGAATTAAAATAATCAATGAATGAATATAATCCAAAGCCAAATTATGCGGTACATGCTAATAGAACGATCATCGCCATAACCAATGGGAGCTAAACAATAATGAAAATGCGGAAGGCCAACTAAATATTATAAATGCAACAGATTGGCTAATAATCTACGGAAACTAACACCATTGGTTATAATATCGTAAATAAATCTCTCTCACTTACATAAAAACTATGTATTCTTGCAAATGCATGAAACAATTCAAAAGCCTACGTTTTATTTATATTAAAAGAGTATTCACTGATAATATTTTTATAAAAACCCGCGGTGTGGTACAATATAAAAAAAACACTTAAGTGCAAAACTATGAAAAGCTTGCAGCTTTTGAATTTTCTCAATACAACGGTTCATTACTGTATAAATTGAAACATATCAATATATCAATTTTTTTTATATTGCTAAATTACTGCAATTCATTAGGGATGCCACATTCCATTTACATTGACGAAGCTTTTGAAGTTGTTTTATTGGCTAAAGCACAGTGCTTTTTAAAATTGGAAGATTCTACTAGCGTATTAAAATAATGTTGTTTATAAAATATCAATATGTGTATTACAAATAATATACATTTTGCAAAAGCAACATGGTGAATTATTCCTTAATTATTTCAATGGCTTGTGAGGATTTTGTAAGAATATTAATGGTAATTATCCCATTTCTTAATAAATCAAATAAACGATTGTATTTGTTCTACTTACAAAATCCTATTTTGCAATTAGATACAAATGTTTGAAACACTGGTAACACTACATATTAACCCTATTCTTGAGGAGAATAATTTTATTTAAATAAAAAATTAGCTGATTGCAATATAAACAATGTTAAGCCAATATATTTTGTCCAAGATAATCAGATTAATTAAGTACATTAATATATTTTAAATTTTGAACAATTTATATCTTAAAATGTAACGATTTTCAAACTTTCAACAAATGTGTAATTTTGATTAAGAATTAGTATGAATTTCGATTTTCTGTTTGTTTAATACACAATACTAACACTTACAAATAAAATTTTTTATTAGAGAAGTTAATATTTTTAAATAAGCATCGTTTATATTCCAGTAGCATATGTATAACTTTTTTTATTCATTTAATTTAAATTATTTATATAAAAAATTTGACATTGAATTTTAATCCAAATTCGACTTTTTATTCATACTGTAATTACTTATGACTGATAAAATTTTCTCCGTGCTTCCTTCTCTAAATAAGATAAGTGATATAATCGCTAGAATCTACCATTGATTAAATGAAAGATTAAATAAAATTATAGCCGATTTATAATTACATTTCCAAAATGGTTAACAACAAAAACTTATAAAAACAATTGAATAGTATAATTCTTTCCAAGTAGTTAAAAATATATACAAAGTAGTGAATATATAATTATAAAATAATCGTCTAAGTATTAATTCTTGATTATATTATATTATTAATTATTATTATATTATGAATTATATTAATCCTTTATATATATATATATATATATATATATATATATATATATAGTGTTACCAGTGCGCTATAAATATAAATGACAGTTCTAAAGGTAGCGCAAAAATTGGCTTTACTTAATAAGTTGAAAAAATTGTTTAGTTGATAGTAAACGAAGTTCAGGTATATTGGGTCAACTTCTACGGGGAGTGTCATGTATAGTTGGTGGGAAACCATGTCCAGGTATGTCATTACGACTTCTATAAAGAGATCAGTATTCTATCATTCGAACACGCACACTCCCAGTAAGAGTCGTCCTGGGATAACTGCAAATCGTATTCTTGTACCTTGTATTCTTGTACCTCTCCAACACAAAACTCTTTATAGCAGTCGTCCCGAGATATTTCCTATAGTCCGAACATGATGCTCTCTGTAAACGTCATCTCGAGGCACTTTTTTTCTACCGCTCGAACTCGAAAGTACAATTTTCTCCATTGAAGCCGTATTTAATATGTATATATATATATATATATATATATATATATATATATATATATATATATATATACATATATATATATATATATATATATTGTATCAAATGGTCGGTAAAATATCAATTTTTCGAAGTAGAGGATACATTGAAACAGCTTTTTATACAGATGCGACGATATGTAAATTGTCAATTATTTATAGAAACATAGATTTTTATATATAGAGTACTTTTTACTTAGATATTATTGAATTATTTATGAAATCATTTAAATTATTATCTCGGGCGAAGCCGAGACGGGGGATGCTAGTATATATATATATATCTATATTTGAGAAAAACATTATTTGTACAAATAAAATTTTTGCTGATTTCATTTAAATGTTAAGAAAAGCAACGTATTTTTCGTTACTTAATAAGTTATTGTTTTCAAGAAAGTGTGGCAGGAACTTTTGTTCTGTTTCGTCGCAGTGCGTATACTGCAAAGAAACATTAATTGAAAAAATACAATGAAAAAGAAATGCAGCAAACGCACAAGAAAACAGCGCAGGGAAGAAATCATTACCTTAACTCGAATACGAGCTCTTAGGATAGGCGTAGTTTCCCCGAATTCGACAGGGTATTGTGGTCAAAGAGTGAGAGAGAGAGAGAGAGAGAACCTGCGTCTCTCAGCGTCGAGGAAGGCAATCAGGCGAGGGTTGTGTTGCTTGCGAAGAATGTGGTGGCAAGAGGGAGAGAGCGAGATACATAGATATATAGATAGATAGATAGACAGATGGAGAGAGAGAGAGAGAGAGAGAGAGAGAGAGAGAGAGAGAGAGAGAGAGAGAGAGAGAGAGAAAGCGCGAAAGTGAGCAAAGGAGCAGAGGCAACGAAGGGTGTCCGGCGTATCGTCATCCGGACATTACTTTTATTCCGTGTCATTTGAGTCCACGCCCGCCCCAGTACCAAGGAAGTTAGCGGGGGAGGAGGCGGAGGGTTGGTTTCCTTTCCAGACGAGCGTCGAGAATAAAGCGAAGGAGCCGCAATAGATTTTTTCTCTTAAAGTGGTTTTCTAGTGGCCTTTTTTCTACCGCTGCACGTGGGAAGGGTGATAGAGTGAGGGGTGAGAATGGGGCAGGGGAAGGGTGGCAGCAAAAAAGTGCGCGCAAACGGGATCGCGCACGTTTCACGATCGAGGAAACAATTTCTGTGTCGTGACTCTTTCTCACCCGTGCGCGCGTTTTGTTCGGACCCTCGTAAATCCGTGAAATGAGCAACGAGAGGGTGAGTAAAGGGGGCCGCGCACTATGTACAAATGTCACGCGTCGGGCCATTGTTTGGCCGCCAAAAAAGAGCTGACGCGCGGTAACGGCGACAACGAGGATGGATGCGAGGGAGAGCCTTTTAGAAAGGAATTCAATGGTGTTGGGAAACCTATAAGTGAACAAAGAGCTTTTAATTACAACGAATGTCTCGCCAACGGTATACGCGTGCATATTGATTCTAGGTACTTTTTTCCTTCACCCTTTTAATTACAATTGAAAAATTTACTTCAATATATATCTGAAATACTAATTGTTTATCCTTTAAGTACTGAACGTAGGATGGCCAATGATATAACTCTATCTAAATCAAAAAACTGATCTTGCGCATGAGTAAAACAAATATAATTTCACTAAAATCTCTGAGTTTATTTTACGTGTAATAACGATTTGGAACAAAAAATAAAAAAAAAGTATACTAAAATATATTAATCGTTATATGCTATTTTACTCGTACTTATATTTATTATGCCTCAATTTCTTTTGGAATATACAATCAAATATCTATCAAGTTGAATAACACATACAAAGTTAACATAACACATAAAAAAATAACAAATAAAAAACACAAAATATAAATATTTGTTTTTACATTTCTTTGTATAGATTTATTCTTAAACTTTCAAATTTTACTTATTCTTTTATGCTTACATGATATTATTTTTGGGAATGAATTTTATTTTTTCAAATTATTTTGTTTGACATTGAAATTTTATTAAAATAGCTTAATAAACTATATAATTGATCGAAGATTCGCTGTATATTTATTTAATGTAATCGATGTTAGTAACTTCATATAAGAACAATACGATGGAATTATTTTGTAATAATTATTAAAAAAAGAAAAGTAGAAAGTCCCGTCGATTTATGAAATCATTAGAATAAAACGACTCGTATGTATCTCTTCTTCAAGTAACAATCTAACAATTATTATTTCAAGTTAATCATATTATTCATACTTCTAATTAGTATGTATACTTCCACCTATTCTTCACTGCTATGTTCATTGAATTTTTTTTTAGATATATATTGAATACTAAAGAAGTTCAAAATATTGTGGTTCTATCTACGAAAAATCTATTAAAATAATACAGATTTATGAACCGTATGAGTGAAAAGTTTATAGCATTATTTAATATTCGAATTTCGAATATTTATTTAATGTGTATAATACTCATTTATATAATTTCTTTAAAAAAGAATTTTAAGTTCTAATACATAATATATCTTAAAAATGAAAAAGTTATATTAATCAAACCATTCATGATAAGATTTTTAGGTTATTTTATGTTTACTTCATTAGCTTATCCGATGGAATGTTTCATGTTTTATATGAAATAAAAAATATTTTTCAAAATAGATATCTAAATTATAAAAAAATAAAATTTTATACATCATATTGCAGATAATCTGCCCTTCTTTTCTATTAGAAATAGATAACGACCGTTGTCGAACTTAATCTCTTAAATATAGTCAAATTTCAAGTTCAAGAACACTGTTTTCAATTACCAAATTATTTCAGTAACCTCAAGTTTGCCGTCAATATTTTAATTTCGCTGAGTTGTTATTTTAATTAATAAAGCTATATTTGTAACACTTTAAAAATTTGGAAAATCGCTAATTTGCGATGCTAAACAAAATACATTTTTGAGGATTTAAAACAAATTTCATAGTATACGTATCACTGTCATTGAGGATTTTTTGTTTACGGAGTGAATTTTAGCAAAATTGTCTTAATTACAAAAAACTAAACACCTATATATATATATATATATATATATATATATATCCATGCATGTATCGACCAATAAGTCTTTTAAGCAGACCTGCAAAGAAAGAGCGAGCCGTTACATAATAGGAGGCTCGCGTGCAGTCCGGTTAATGAAATCAGAATTTCTATGTTCCTTCTTCTAGTATCTACCTATCCCTCACCGGCTTTTTGAGCTCTCCATAATCTGTATAAAGCATGCAAAATGTTGAACTCGACATCTTCTGGGCCGTAAAAGTTATCATCGATAATTACATGCGAAGCCGACTCCGGAAGATCCGAGAACCGTCACGATGAGTCTGCTGGCTCTCAAAAATTCATTTGCAGGAATTTGAAAAATGCGCGCGTGGCAACAGATGGAGAGGTTCGTACATAGATAAAGACGCGGCATTTATATATATATATATATATATATATATATATATATATATATATACACACACACATACCATATGATCAAATTTTACCCGGACTGGTGCATTTAAACTACGCGCGTATATGAATCCGTAAATTTTTTTTTTCCTGTATTGGCACAACCTTTCTTATTGTCCGTGTGAAATTGGAGCGCCATATCTCCATTAGTGTGTGTTTGTCAGATGTTTATTTACGACGCAAAAAGTTTGTCTGGCTATATTGACTATGGAAAAAAAAAGTTGATCAACGAGTTTACCTGAAATTTTGTATTTCCAATGGAATTGAGGCTGCGGAATCGTTGAAAATGTTGCATAAGTCTTTAGGGGAGTCTACTTTATCTCGAACGCAATTATTTGAGTGATGCAAAGCATTCAATGTAGGTCGTGAAGTCGTCGAAAGCCTTCCTTATGCAAGTCGCCCATCCACCGAAAATTAAGGTGATTGTTTTCAATTACCATGGGGTGGTTCATCATCAATTCGTTCCAGGAGACCAAACGTCAATAAGGAGTACTACTTGGCCAGTTTGAGGCGTTTACGTGAAGCAATTCGCAGTAAACGACCAAACCTGTGAGCAGACAATTCATGGTTTTTTCACCGCGATAATATGCCGGCACATTCCATCATGATTGTGTCTGATTTTTTGGCCAAACACAAAATGAAAGTCATAGCTCAGCCACCGTGTTTACCAGATTTGGCTCCCTATGATTTTTTCCTCCTTCCGAAACTCAAAAATCCGCTTCGGGGAACGCACCATGATTCCTTCTTCTATATCGCCAAACTTTTTACGTCATAAACAAACAACTGAAAAACACACACTAATGGAGATATGGCGCTCAAATTTCACATGAACATCAACAAAGGTTATACCGATATACAAAAAAAAATTTACGGATTCAATTTACGCGCGGAGTTTAAATGCATCAGTCCGGGTCAAATTTGATCATGCATAGGTCTAGATATATGGGCGAACAGAGAGAGAGAGAGAGGAAGAAAAAGAGAGAGAGAGAATATGTATACACTAAAATGTACGTCGATGACAGATATGTTATGAGGGCGACTGGTATTTCATGCGCCTCACGGCAATCTCTATACTCGATAAGTCTTAGGATAAATTAGTGTGGATAAAAGTATATCCATGCGTAAAATTTATATGCATATTATTATATCTATAAACACAGAATTTAAAAGCTTGTCTCCGGAAGAACTTTATTCCAGTATATCTTTCGCGCATCCAGGTGTGCCGCGAAAATGTCTAGAATGAACGATATGAACGATGTAGATACCTGAGTGTTCTTCATAGAGATAAGCGTTTCGATCAAAGAGTAGACTTAGACATATTCGTATCGCGTATAATTCTATAAAACTAAAAAGTTAATGCGGTGGTGGGGACTGAAACGGGTTTATCGGTGGGGTTGGTAACGGGAATACCCTAAACTTCAATCACTGAGGGCTCTTATGACCCCCGCTCATGATACACAGGGGAGAATTCCAGAGTTCATGGAACGAGCATCCGCTCGCGCAACGTTAAATATGCAGCGTGGACGAATCTACGATTATGCGTCCTTCCCGTCGCTCTTTATATGGGAGAGAGCAGTGCGCGCGCGCTTAACCGGAGGACTGGGACCCTCCAGCCACGATCTATTCCCTATTTTAAATTTCACTCTTTCGTTTCTCTCTCTCTCTCTCTCTCTCTCTCTCTCTCTCTCTCTTTCTCTCTTATTGTAATGCATTTCTTCCCGAATTTCGCTTAAACTGTGTAGCTCTATTGCTTCACATCCTTGTCAGTTACTATCTCTCTCTCTCTCTCTCTCTCTCTCTCTCTCTCTTTCTCTCTATTTTTCGATACGTCTTCTTCATGTGGCAGAGCAGTGCGCCTCGCACGATACGGGTACGAGAATATTCGTGTTTATGGGAGGTGGTTGGTAGAGGGTCGAAGCCTCCCACTATATATTTCGGTTTTTGCCACGATATTTCCGAGGCTTTCCAGGAAACAGTTAGACGGGCAAAGGGAAGAGTGAGGAACGACGTAATTTAGCTATTTCGTACTACACCCCGTAGAAGATATGCGAGATATCGAATTATACGACTATAATTGCAAATATACTTTAATAAATCGTAATTATATAAAAATATTTTTTAATATTGCGTCAACAAATTTTGGTTTTTATAACCCCGGTAGTGGCTTGAGTATTAGTTGGGCCGTTTCATGGACAGATTCCACCATTTTGTATTTTTTTTCGTCAATATTTTCGCCTAATTTCTTCTTTTCTAGACTCACGAGCGTTAGCCGAGATTTGTGCGTCCTAATTGGCTGATGGACACTGGCACGTAACGCAAAAACTATTTGGAATAGTCCAAAAGTCAAAATTGATTTGATATTTACACATAATTTATCTTTTTCGAACAATCGTGTAGATACTTATTTCGGAAAGTCTTTGTATATATAGGATACTACTGATTTTTTTTATATTTTGTATAAATATAATATAAAACACACATACGTACGCGCGCGCGCGCACACACACATATGTATACGCGTTTTCTGTAAATGACAAGAATTTGGCTCGAAAACTGACATCCTGGATCGAGAATACACTACTGATACAAACACAAATTCGCTAATGTGGTCCAGTAGTTCTTATGGCTGATATTCCATCTTATTGTATTAAATATTTCAGCTCCTTATTTGAACTGGCATTTAACGCTACATCCGTATATGAACAAAGGCTGGAAGCGAAGTTGCGCACCTAATACATTAAAGAGCAGAGGTTTCTAACGAGAAAGAATACACTACACTTGCTTTATTCATAGAAAATCAGTTAAAAGAGATATATAATTTGAATTTTCATTATTCAAATTTGCAAAAATAAAATATACGTCCATCGGCGTCTCTGCCCCTCACCTTTTTCTCACTCTACATCTAAATGCCTAGAGAAAGAGGTAAAAGTACCATTCTAGTATACTTCAATTTCAGTAAAGGTTTCGATACTATGGGGTTGGATTTGGGTTCACACGTGCAGCACTTCTGTGGATGAAATCATATCGTTAACATCATACCCAGATTTTTATTTCTAATCATAATAGAAATTCTAAATGTTTGAAAAAAAAATTGAGAATTCGACAGGGCCCTTTCCTAGAACCTTTGTGTTTAGCCTTTATATGGATGGTATTCCATACATACTCGATAGTTCTATTATCAAGCGTATATTTTATTCAGAAAATGTCTAAATTTATATTCATACTAACATAGATCCATTTTCGGAGGGAATAGTGCCGTTAGAAGAAGCGCTGATCCTGGTCATGAAATGGACGACATGGTCTAATTATGTTTCAACTTTAGAAAAACTAAAGAATTTTTTTTACTTCCAGAAAGAATGTTAATGACATTACTTCACTCAATATTCGTGGAGCTAAAATGTTACACAGCAATATCGAACGTTTTGAAAATTCTGTGGTAATCGTTGGTGTTACTCTTTACAACAAGATAACTTGGAAAACTCATATCTAATTAATTAAAAAAAAAATCTTATTTATTGTTAGTGAACACTCGTAAATAAGAAAGACACTTAATGAACAAATGATATTTATTTACGAGCAGTAGTATGTAAATTTAATTGCATGTATAGTGAGACGCCATCGACAGAGAGTTTAACGCAGTCTGCGCGAAAACTCTGCAAAGAGAGAAAGCTTCTTTCTACAGAGGATGTTAATTTCAAAAGATACTTCTGCGTGTGTGTACTTTTTTTATCACATTTAACAAATGTAAATATAGCCTGATACATCTATCTATTTATTCGAGACTGTATTACCAAGAATCTTCTCACAAGGTTAATCTCAAGTCACTAATTCAACGTCATCTCTTGCGTTCTAGATGATTAAAATGCATCCAGAAAGTAGCAGTTCCACGTGCAGCTCGTGTATAAGATATATCTATAGCATGAGAATAGATTAACACAGGAGTGTTCATTGTTACTTAGTTTCATCTTGGAACTAAGTAAGCTGACTTCGTACTGACTCGGATATATATTATTTTATATTTATAATTTCTAAAAAGCCATTAGACTATATGAGCCTGAGTTTTGTCTAGTTTTGTCCCTGATGAGGAGCCGTAGCGAGCTCGAAACGTTGGACAACAGTAATGGAAACTTCAATTAAGTAAAGGTGGTGGGAACAGACAGATTGTACTTTACTAATAAAAAATTTTTGTCAGGTAATAAAAATTTTTAATATACTTTAATTGTACTTTGTCGACTGCTTATATACAAATTAATAAACATTTTTTTTCATTGATCTTACAGTCCAATCAAAGCAATCGAAAACAATACGTAACAATATCAATACATATCTAAATTAACATTAATACATCAATACACAAAAATAATAGAAATTAAAATTAAAATTAAAAATTATAATGATAGTCAGACTGTCCTTGTCTAGAGTGACCCCCGTAGACTAATCGAAGATAAAATATTAGCTGAAAAAAATTTTATTAGTAAAGTGAAATCTGACTATCCCCAACACCCTTACCTAATTGAAGATCCAGTTATTTTTTTTAACGTTTCGAGCTCGCTACGGCTCCTCATCAGGGACTAAACAAAACCTTATATTCTAATCTATACATATTTATATCTTATTGCCACTACCAAATTTAGTAAATTAAATCTACATTCTCCTTCCACACAAATTGTTCAAAACCAACCAATTTAATAAGGAATGATAAATGTTGTCCAATTTACTAGACTAACATTAAATTCACATTATTCCGATTCCTGAAAATATGAAAACTTTCAAGACTCTACCGTTTATACTTATTATTAATACCATGTTCAAAATATCCACATTCACAAAATCAAAAGAATGTAAAACCTTTAAACAAAGCTCTTTTAAACCGGAAGTAATATGTGAGCTACGCAAACTATATTTATGTTCATAAATGCTCTTTTTTAAATATCTACCTGTTTGTCCAATATAGTATTTATTACTATCCATATAATTAATTTTGTAAGCAACTCCTGATTTTAAACATAAATCATCCCTATCTTTGCAATTATTAAACAATCTATTCAAATTATTGCTATTCTTAAAAATTTTGAATTTAATTGACATTTAATTCATGTATAAAATTACTATTTAAAAAATTATCAAATTTATTTTCTCTTTTAAAATTACTAATGACATTAACTAACGATGCCTTACATTCCTTTTTCACTTTATCATTTAAACCAAAAAGATTACTTTCAACCTCCACGATGATTTCTTTGATCGGGAGATTCTTTTTACAATATAATATTCCATGTTTGGCACCTTTAGACATGATGTTTATTACTTCATTTGGTATCTCCTTATCAGTTAGATTCCTAAACCAATTTTTATTGTTTGCATTGTAAATCTGATAGCTTTGAAATTGTTTTTTATTTCTTAAACCTTCAAATTTCCGTTTTAATGTTTGTCTATTAATATATTTTGTCTTATTAAAAAATATCTTAAGTATCTTTGTTTACAAATGTACCTTTAGAGTTGTTAAATGATATTATATAGGAAAAGTGGCATAAAATTAATTTGCATACAAAATTGACAATGAATGAATTTATTAAAGCAATTAACTTGGTTTTTAATAGCAACAATTTTTTCATTTGATAATAAATTTCATGAACAAAAATACGGATGTCCAATGGGGTCGCCTTTGTCACCGGTTATAGCTAATTTAGTTATGGAAGTTGGAAAGTATAGCCTTCTCAAAATTGCTTTTTGAACCTATGATATTTAAGAGATATGTTGATCATATCTTTACAATTGTTTCGGAAGTTTTTGTGGATGAAACGGTGGATGTTTTCAATTCTGTACATGACAGAATTAAATTTACAAGGGAGGTTGAAGTTAATAGTCAGTTAAGTTTTCTGTACATTAATGTAATTAGATGTAGTAATAATAAGGTAAAACTTAATTGGTACAGAAAGGCTACTTGGTCAGGTAGGTTTTTGGATTTTAATTCACACCACCAATTCGGAAACAAAATTGGAGCATTGTAAGGTGTCATTGACAGAGCAATAAAATTGTCACACAAAGATTTCAGACAAAATAATTTACAGATAGTAAGAGAAACTTTTATTAATAATGGTTATCCAATTCAATTTATTAATAGATTAATTGCTGAGAGATTGTTTGATATTTATAATACCGAAAATAGACATAGTGCAGGAGTTGATGTTAACGGAAGAAAAATTATTGTCCTGCCATATGTTAGAGGATTCTCTGAAAGAATTAAAAGAAATTTTCGGAAATATAACATTCAAATTTTCTTTAAGAGTAGCAATAATTTGAGTAGATTGTTTAATAATTGCAAAGATAGGGATTATTTTAAAGTTTATGCTTAAAATCAGGAGTTGCTTACAAGATTAATTGCATGGATTGTGATAAATACTATATTGGACAAACAGGTAGATATTTAAAAAAGAGAATTTATGAACATATATATAGTTTACGTAACTCACATATTACTTCCGGTTTAAAAGAGCATTGTTTGAAGTTTTTACATTCCTTAGATTTTCTGAATGTGGATATTTTGAACATGGTATTAATAATAAGTATAAACGGGAGAGTCTTGAAAGTATTCACATTTCCAGGAATCGAAATAATGTGAATTTAATGTTAGAGTCTGGTAGATTGGACAGTGTTTATCATTCCTTATTAAATTGATTGGTTTTGCACAATTTGTCTAGAGGGGGAATTTATATTTAATTTACTAAATTTGGTGGTGGGGATGGGTATATATAGATTAGAATATAAGGTTTAGTTGAGTCCCTGATGAGAATCCATAGCGAGCTCGAAACGGTGGACAAGTCTTCAATTAGGTAAGGGTGTTGGGGACATTCAGACTGCACTTTACTAACAAAAACTTTTTCAGCTAATATTTTACTTTCAGATTAGTTTATGTGGTTGACTGTATACAAGGGCAGTCTGACTGTCATTATAATTTTTAATTTTAATTTTAATTTTTATTATTTTTATGTATTGATGTATTAATGTTAATGTAGATATGTATTGATAGTGTTACTTATCGTTTTCGGTTGATTTGATTGGACTGTAAGACCGATAAATATTTTTATTTCAGATTAGTCTACGGGAGTGATTTTAAGGAAAGAGTCTGACTGTCCTTATATTTTTTCATTAATTATATATTGATATGTATTAATATTAATATGAACATATATTAATATAATTATATATTATTTTTAATTTAATTGTACTGTAAGACTAATAGAAATATTTATTAATTTTATATGAGCCTGAGATCTAACCTTCCTTTTCCAAGAATATAAGCCACAACCTACTAGTAGGGGTACCATTTCTGAGCTATGTATTTCTACAATGTATAGACGTCCAAGAGTAGGATCTTACATAGTCAGCATACTGAGTTTTGCTTTACTTTATAAATTGGACTACACACCATCTCTAGCCGTATTTAAGAGGCGGTGAATCCAATATCTATTTGAAAGTAATTTATAGCTCTTGATGAACATTAATTCAAATTTCTCAACGTTCTGTGTATTAATCACCAAAGCGTTCCAAAAACACACAGTAGTTCGTTATTTTGCAGGTTATGTTTCGTAATAATCAAAAAATCCAGAATAATAATGAATTATTCTTATTAACGATCTATTCCCTGCGACTAACTGAAGAAAGTAATATATTTATCCTGTTTCCAATAATATGAGGTCAGATAATTAAGTAATGCGACCGATTTTATATCTCGGCCTGTGGTAACACTGCGAAACTGTAACTCCGACACCGTAATAATAGATCCCGACTCTCTCGATAGAAACCTTGATGACCCTTCTGCAATCATTTCTTCGGCAACTGTTTAGTGTTTTGTAACAACGAGCGAGTAATGCATGTCATGAAAATGGAACAGAGAATTTCACAGCAACGGTGCGCGATAAAAGTTTATGTGTAAGTGAATGAAACTATGACAGAAGCTTATGAAAAAGTGCCTAAAGTGTGTGGTAGTGATGCCCTGAGTCGTAGTCAAGTGCTTCGGTGGTATGTCAATTTTAGAAAAGGTCGTGAGAGCGTCAAAATCGAGATGCGGAGAGGAAGGCCAATTCAAGTGCGAACCGACGTCAAAGTGCAGCGCGTCCGCGCCTTTGTTCGTCAATACCGGCGACTAACCATTGTTGGGTGATGAGCTGAATATTGATCGGGAAACAGTTAAAAAGATTTTAACCCAAAATTTCGTCATGAAAAAGCGGTGCGCGAAGATGGTACCGAAGAACCTTCAGATGAATCAAAAGCCCATCGAATGAACATCGCTCAAGATTGTCAAGTAGCAGGTTGAAATTGATCTTACTTTACTCGATCGAGTTATGACTAGTGATAAAAGTTGGTTCTTTCAATAGGACACCGATACTAAACGACAAATCCAACAGTGGCTGTCCCTTCGAGCGTCGAGGCCAAGCCGAGAATTAGCAAGTCCTTGCAACATATACAAGTCGTAAGACAGCACTTCTGGAAACGCTGATGGAAGGAATATTTAAATGAACTGAATTGTTTAGTATTTGGTGCCTTTACTATATATTCGTTATAGTGTAGTCACAAAATACGGGCACTGTTATTTCCATAAGTGTGCCATTCGTTCAAAAATTTATACACAATTTCTTTTACTTATAATTCTTTATTTTGACGAAATACAACCGAACAGTTTACTAGCAAGTCGAAATCTGATCTTAATATCGAATCGTAGCTAAGACGTCACCTCGTATAGGCGTGTCGAAATATACAATATCTGAAAATGACGGGGATGAAGCACCGGACATTGGTGAATAAAACAGGAGAGGCATCGCTTATTTTACACGTTTAGGAAATTATTTGGAGCAGGGTTTTAAAAATAATCCTGCATGCGAGAGCGCGAATTATGAACATCTGTTTCTTAACCATGTACTTAATGCTATATAATAAATGCGCTTTCAACTGACGGATCTCGGGTCGCTACTCAGACAAAGATTTATTATTTGGAATTTCAGTTAATCGGCAGAGGGACCGAGGAAGCACGGTTCAAGACTGTAATGACGGTGCCGCTCCGCCTATAGTTAGATAGAGTGCTTAATTTTTCGCACGCACATATCTATAAAATCCTAAAATTTATTGGTATCGATTTAAAATTTAACATGAATGTTAGAAATAAATGGAGTTGGACAGGATCAGAACACGTGACGGTTGTTACTCTGGTATTCATTAAGGAGACTAATTTGCCGCCATTACGTTGGAAAATGGGACGAATCGTCATGGTGTATCCTGGAACGGATGGGATAGTACGCACCATTACAGTAAAAGCAGCAACGAGGCAATATGACTGCGCAGAGAGATTGTTAGCACTGTTGGTGAAAATACAGCCGACCGCGTCGCGTCACCTTGTGTACGTAAACTGCAGTAAGTTTCTCTCTCTCTCTCTCTCTCTCTCTCTCTCTCTCTCTCTCTCATCTCTCTCTCTCTCTCTCTCTCTCTCTCTTTCTATGTATGCTGAAACAACTAATGAAGAAAAACACTTCCGTGGACAGCTGCATTGAAGATCTCGTAAACTTCGTAATCCTGTTATTTATGAATGGGCACCGGATTTCGGCACATGCGAAGATTGCCCCCATCCAATAGATACAATGCGCTGTCCTCGAGGAACCTTAAACACAGAGGGTTTTCAACTCATCTGGCCGTGAAGGATCGTTTGGCAGTCCCAAAAGACCCCCCTTTTTTGCTAATTACATCGTGTCGGTCCAACCGTCTCGAAAACGGCTGAATTGCTTCACTTCATTCTCGACCTTCGGCCGAATCACGAATCTATCGGTTCAACAATAACGTTATCGTGGGCTTCGCGTTGCGTTATCTTTGCGCTACGGTTAGAATTTCGGTGTCTTTGAGTGTACCTTCGCGCGGGGCTTTGTCTTCACGTAAACAATTTGTATATATCGGCGTAGTTTCGCATATCGCCGTGTGTTATTGTCAACGGTTTAAAACAAACAAAGTGTAATTGTCGGCGCAATTTAGGCGCAACAGCGGGGTAAGACACTTGGTCTTACGGAGTTTCACGTGAGTTCGAATCTCCGAGGAGCTTCCCGGCGGCGATGCAGCCCAGTGGCTGCCGTTGCGGCAAGAATCGTTCCATTCCTGAGACGTCAGGGCCGTAACGCAGAGCAGGAGGTAGATGCGGAAGCTCCTTCCCTTTTGACCTCATCTGCCGTACGAGTGTGGTCTGCGGCAGCGACACTTGCGCAGGAGTACTCCAACACCGATTGTTCCAGGTTGCAACCGATGTATGTATGCGTGAGCGAAATAGTAATTTATAGATATGTATTATTGCGTTAGTATATAAGTTGTGCGGATGTTATATGATAATTATAGTATTATTTTTATTCAGTTTTAGACGGCTTTTTCCCCCACTCACGGTGGGGGTTTTTTATGCCTTAGTTTCGTAGTAATAAAATTTAGTTCTTAGCATTATAAATTATTGCGTAATTTATTTTCACACCCGAACAGATTTCTCAATATCCTCACTCCTATTCTTTAAGTATTTTTACAAACAAGCACCTTTAGCTATTCAAATGGATGAAAACAATTCAATTTACTTATATTATTAGTATTACAGATACAAAATTGGTTAGTAATTACATATAATTTAATAATATATATCCATGTATTACAGAGAGATATAGATGAATAAGATATTATGTAAATAATATGAATGGGATTTAACTTGTAAATATAGTATGAGTGAAATTAAATTGTAAACTATATATATTGTATATTGAACGAGTGTTCAAGGGGGGCGGGATGTTCGATCTTAATAGTGGTTAAGTATGACCATATAAGTACCAACCTGTAGATTAAGGTACGGTCATTAAGTAAATAACTGTAGTTATTTCCTTCGGAAAACTTCTACGTCCCTCCCTTTTTTGCTTTGAGCGAATCATGATTTTCTTAACACATCTCGTTCTTAAATTAGCCAATCACAAAAATTTCGTTTTCCATTGGTAGAAATAGCGTCTGTTAATTTATATGTACACATCATAGCTAGAAAAAACTTTAAGTTAGTCTTGCTTAAACAACTTTTCCGCCTCGTTCTCCTTTCGAGATAAATACAATGAAGTCAATAAATAAAACATAATGAAATTGATCCAAGGCGTAGTTATTTCTTGTGTTGTAATTGCCCAAATACACTTTTCGCAAACCGTATGAGTGTCTGTATAAGCTAGTGCATGATTCACTCGTCACAGTTCTTGAATTTCATCTAGCGTCGCTCGAATAAGCGTCTAAAAGCCGGAGGGGACTACTTTGAAGGGTATCGCAGCGATGTACCTAAATTTTTAAATATACTCGATATTTGAATTTTGTCACATTACTGAATTGTCTGAATACGTATGCTAATATACAAATAAGATATAAGCGTGTGAAAAATTAAATTTTTGAAATTCTTTTTCATGTTATTTTTAACGCACATTAGAATATATCAATATTATATTTCTCTTAATACTAATTCTTCATTATATTTTAACTTTAATAAATTAATTAATATAGTTTAATAATTTTTTATATACTTTAACAAATGAAAATATTTTTCTTAATAGATGTTATATTACAAAATGTCGTATGATACATAAACTTTCTGCGTTTAATTAATTTTTCTGTACTGCTCGATGTTTGATAAATTAATCCTTTCTACCTATTTTATATCGGTACGCGTTTCTCCATTCGCTTTTTACTCTTCAAGATAGTTTCACACATTTTCGAAATTATAAAAATAATAACTCAATTGATAATTCAAATATAAATATTTATGTAATAAGTGGGTTGAAAAGTTCGTAGGCTGTTATAGTTAAACTATTTTTTTGCTAAAATTAGATTCTGTTATTCTGTTATTCAATATAGTTACCTTTGAAGTAGATACAATAATGAGAAAGATCATACAATTTAATTTAATCATACAATTCTGATATCATATTTTAAAAGAATTACTTTTTAGTCTCCAAACAAACCTCGAATTGATGCTTACCTCTTTATCAGTGTTGAATTTGTTTTCAGGGAGCCTTTTTTGAGATCTGCAAACAAGAAAAAGTCATGGAGAGCGAGATCTGGAGAATACGGTGAATGGAAAAACAATTCATAGCGTATAAATTTATCATCGTTGTCATTGATTTGTGAGACAGTGCATTTTTTGGATGAAACAACACATTTCATTTTCAAATGGCATTATTTTGCAAATGGAGCCATTAATCAGTAATTTTTTTATTACAAATACTCGGATAATACTATGTAGTAATCGCTATTAGTGGTATTTTTATTCTTAAAGTGGTGGACAAATATTACATTATACGCATCCCAAAATACTGATGCCATAAGCATGTCAACAGACTGTTGTTTTTTTCCACGCTTAGAATTCGATTGCCCGCGTTGACTTCACTTGTTAGTGTAGTGATGGAACCATGCTTTGTCCATTTTAATATATCGACGTAAAATTCATCTTTATTATGGTTAAATATTGCTAAAAATTGCTCCGAATAGAATGTTGCTTTTGATCGATTGTGAGCACATGCGGCATCTATATTGTATACAGCTTTTGCATGTTCAAATATTTATGGATGATATATCCAATATATTCCTTTCATATCTTGTAGCCTCAGCTATCGTGACCAACTTCACTCTGCGATCACTTAAAATGATTTTGTTGACTTTTTTGATGTTTTCGTCAATGACAAAGTTTTCCGAACTGTTCATTTCACCTCGTTTAACTTTAGCAATTCATTTCTCAACGGTTTATTTTCCTCTAAAACAATTTAATTGTACTTATGCCGACTGCCCATATACAAATTAATAAATATTTTTTTATTGGTCTTACAGTCCAATCAATGCAATCTAAAAATAAAAATAAAAAAAAAAAATAAAAAAAAAAAATAAAATAAAAATTAAAATAAAAATTAAATTAAAAATTATAATGCCAGTCAGACTGTCCTTGTTTACATTCACCCCCGTAGACCAAACTGAAAATAAAATATTAGCTGAAAAAATTATTTGTTAGTAAAGTGCAGTCTGACTGTCCCCAACACCCTTACCTAATTGAAACCAACGTTTTTTCCTCCTCATCAGGGACTAAACAAAACCTTATATTCTAATCTATACATATTTATACCTTATCGCCACTACCAAATTTAGTAAATTAAATCTCGATTCTTCTTCTACACAAATTGTTCAAAACCAATCAATTTAATAAGGAATGATAAACACTGTCCAATTTACTAAACTCTAACATTAAATTCACATTTTTTCGATTCCTGGAAATATGAATACTTTCAAGACTCTCCCTTTTATACTTATTATTAATACCATGTTCCAAAATATCCACATCCACAAAATCAAAAGAATGTAAAACCTTTAAACAAAGCTCCTTTAAACCTGAAGTAATATGTGAGCTACGCAAGCTATATTTATGTTCATAAATTCTCTTTTTTAAATATCTACCTGTATGTCCAATATAGTATTTATTACAATCCATACAATTAATTTTGTAAACAACTCCATATTTTAAACATAAATCGTCCCTATCTTTGCAATTATTAAACAATCTACTCAAATTATTGTTATTCTTAAAGAAAATTTGAATGTTATCTTTCCGAAAATTTCTTTTAATTCTTTCATATAATCCACTAACATATGGTAAGAGAATAATTTTGCCTCGGTTAACATCAACTCATGAATTATGTCTATTTTCGGTATTATAAATGTCAAACAATCTCTAAGCAATTAACCTATTAATAAATTGAATTGGATAACCATTATTGATGAAAGGTTCTCTTACTATCTGTAAATTATTTTGTCTAAAATTTTTATGTGACAATTTTATTGCTTTGTCAATGACACCCTTTAATGCTCCTATTTTGTTTCCGAATTGGTGGTGTGAAATAAAATCTAAAAACCTACCTAACCTAGTAGGCTTTCTGTACCAATTAAGAGTGCTCCATACCGCGATCCCAGCGCCACGATGAACTATTAAAACGGAAATGAAAATGTGTAAATCGTAGATTTCGTTTTGCGTCCTCATTTTACGTTTTACAATGTTGAAACAAATTTTATACGAATCTTTGAAAAATTCTACAATTGGGGGTATCCCTTACTGCTTTCATAATATGTTTCAAAGTTACTTTAAAAAAATAAGAAAATGTTTAACTAACTGTCGTCTGCACTATAGACATCGCCGCTTTGCAGTAACATTAAATAACAACAAATATTATAAATTTTATACATATAGTACAGATCAAACTTGGATAGCCCCGGATGTAGAATTGAATAATGAATCGAATGAACTTTGTTTCATATTTCTATTCATAGAATTGAGGGAGTAAAACGAAATATAAGATTTTATTATGGTTATAATGCAAGTTGTCAATTCTGTAGATTAAAAAGTGAGAATTTTAATTTCTGATTTTTTGATAGGTGGCGTTGAAGAAAATATTCAATGCCGTACAAATCAAATAAAGAATTAAGAAGCCTGGTGCAGAAAATATATATATATATATTATATGCACATAAATACACACATGCAGATATGCATGCATGCAAATACATTGCAAACATAGTAACGTAATACGGAAATTTGAAATTACAGGGAGGTGCGACATGTACGAGCTTGAGCCAATAAATATATATAAAAATATAATAGGAAAGTAATTGTTATTTTTCTTACCTAAAGTATATATAATATTTATGTAGGGAAAAATATTATTATTGCCTACGCAGATTTAATATTTATATACATCCTAAAAATTTTTTATAATCGTTTTTTATGACATCTAAAGCACTTTAATTCCCAAAATTTCAAACATTTTTATTTTTTTTTTTCAGGATAGTCTTTTAGCTACGATTAAAACTCATAATTTTAGGAGGAAATGAGAGTCTTGAGTATTCACAACGTGTAATTGATGCATTTGAGTTATTACTTCGATATGCACTCCTATTATATAAAACGGATAAGAAAAAGTAACGTGAAAAGAATATATAATTTTTAATTCAAATGTAAAATATTATAAAACCATCATCATTTTGGAATGTAGAAGAGTATGATTGTGTATTTATAGTACTGAATTTTGTGTAAGGAGTAAGTACAACTCCTAAATTAATATATTATATTATAAATATTTAAATATATAGTTATCTATGTAAGGCAATTTTTAAATTTATTCTTATATTATACATTATTATACAGTGATTGGCACTTTGTATAATTTATACAATTTATATAATAAACAGCTTTTATAGAAACTTTTTGTAAGAAAACTGTTACAGATTCAAATATTAAAATAATTTTTCATGAAGTAACACTATTTGATAATAGCACTTATATATTAGAAATTACTATCTTTTTCAATAAGTATCTTTTCAATAGTTTCACTACTATCTATTCAATAGGTAATTATAAAAATTTTATTTTAAAATATATTCTTGTACAGCTAAAGTTTTCTTTAGTATTTCATACATTTTAATTTTTTGGAATAAATATGTCAGATTAAATAAAGTCAATACGTCAAAATACAAAAATTATACATATATTCCCGCCAAAAATATCACGATATATAATATAGAAATATTTTTTGTAAAAACATATATATATATATATATATATATATATATATATATATATATATATATTGTTTTTCAATAATTATAATGTAGAATATAATATGCCATTATATTTAGAAGCTGTACTTGCTCTCTATGTACAAACCAATCCTATTAAATATACAATCATAATGTTCTGCTTACTTTCCCAGAAGATGGTGATTTTATATTTTTCATTTAAAGTAAAAATTATATATTCTTTTCACTCTAATTTTTCACTATTTTGCATATTGGACACTTTGCAACTAAAATAATAGTTATCTTTGTTGCATTAACATTAGATTATATCTATAATATTAATATTATCGGTTACGAACAATCAAACCGCCATATACATTAAATGACCCTTTAAAATTAAAAATAAAGAAGGCCATACGTATTATACGATTTGTTTAATTATTAATACGTAATAAATTAATATGTTTGTACTATTACCTTATTTTTATTGTCTTTACATATAAGAATCTTATTATATAAATATAAATACTTCATACCCTCGTGTCCCACTCTGGGGAAGGGGAGATGAAGCAAATTGTCTTTTGGGAAGCTTTACATTTTTGATGAATTTATTTAATAAGATTTTTCTTCAAAAATAGCACCTTAAATTATAGGTTTTTGTCTATCACTTGTACATTGAAATTTAAAATAACTGAACTTATTTGAATTTTGGATGCCCGTCATGTCTCGTCTGTATATAACCGTTTGTCTCTACTTTTTTAATGAAATATATACTAATATAAATTATATATATATATATATTAATTTGCCATTAATAATTAATTATTTCTATTGAATTATTGTTTACATGTTTATTTAATTAATCATTAAATTACAATTATTATTGAAATAAAATTTTAATTAGATATTATTTTTAATTCATAAAAAGTTAAATATGGAGATAATTAACATTTTAGGAGAGAAAAGAATAATCCATTAGAATATATGACCAAGAATTGTATCAAGACCCATCTCCATTCATCAGGTAATCGTTATGTTGATACCTGAATATATATATATATATATATATATATATATATATATATATATATATATATTATCGGATCAGCTGTACGACAGTTGTCGAGAGGTTGGGTCGACACTATTCGGATTTGTGGTTCATTCGTTTAGAAAATCGTAAACGCTCGCATGCTGTCTATCAAATCGTATACAATGCGATGTTGCCACTACTTTTTACACGATTTTGGAAACAGTGTTGAACGAATTGATAGAATACACCAGCTGCCAGCGCAATGATACGATTTGCGCGAACCTGGACCGTGATGCCCGTAATACAGTTATTGACCATATACTCAAATACATGATTCCTTTATCTGATCATTACAGTTTTAGTATGACAAAGTAATTCATCAACACAAGCTATTGTATTAATTAAAAATAATGATTAATTAACTTTTCATTTAATTGAAAATAATACCTTATTAAATATATATATATATATATATCTCGATAAAAATTAAAAAGTAATTATAAATTATTACAAGTTAATTAAAAAATATCTCAACCCTGAGATATGTATACCTAAGGGTATATATATATATATATATATATATATATATATATATATATATATATATATGTTAATGTGGATTCATAAATATTTTTATCGGTCTTACAGCCTTTATACAATAAAATATTATACTAATAGAATGACAGTCAGACTCTCCTAGTTTATAGTAAGCCCCATAAAATTGAAAATACAAATTACTAATAACAGTTAAAATAAAAAATCAATTAAATTAAAAATTAAAAATTAAAAATAATACAAATAAAGTAATCTATATTCTATGTTAATAAAGGAGAATCTGATTTCCCCATCAGCTTAAATTTAAATTTACTTTTCATTTCCGACGTTTTGAACAGTTCCGGCTCATCTTCAAGGACTAAACTCTAATATAATTTACTTCATTCTAACTTTTTTATTTATTTTTTATTGAATTTAATTTTTATTTTATTATTTAGTTGTAATTTCTATTTCAGATTGTACGGTGGTGATTATAAATAAGGACGGCCCGATACTCATTATATTAGTATATTATATTATTGTAGAAAAACTGTAAGACCGATAAAAATTTTTATCAATTTACAGTCGAATTCTCTAGCTTTTCAGCTGAAGCATTTGATTCAGATATATGCTAAATACTTCTTGGTATCAGATATGCTCAATCCACTCGACACAGCTCCATCTTATATATGTGTTCATTCAAAATGTGTACTAAATTCACTGCACAATCTCAGCGCCAATAATTAAGAAGTTAATGAAATGAATTATAAACTCATCAAATTCAATAAATCAAGAAAAGAAATCAAAATAGAAGTCTTAAGGACATCTGCTCATTCAAACAGCACTGAAAATCCTATTGCCAGCAAAGCAGCCAAAGAAGCAGTTCTAATACAGCGTAAAAAATAAAATATAACAACGCCGCAAATATGTTAATACGAAAAAGAATGGCACTACATGCGATAGAAATATATTGTAATAACATATGGATAGAGGAAAAAAAAACAATAAAGACAAATTTTTTTCGAACCAAGTTAAATTTTACAATAATAGTTATTTATTTTTGAAAGTTCTTAATATTCTAAAAACATATCAAACTCGCCTAGTTATTTTGCTTTTCTTAAAAAATTTATTATAAATGTATACTTAGTCATTAGTTTTATTTTATAAGTAGTTAAAAATTGAATAAATTTTTATTATTTATTAGACCAAATTTCTGAATCTAAAATTTATGTTCCTCGAAAAAGTCCTATTTTCGTAACATAGATGGGGGCTACGCTGTGATTTTATCACCAAGCCACGTAGAACCTAAACTTGCGAATGTATCTTTTTATAAAATGTTCTATATCATATTTAATTTTAAATAAATGAAATATACAAATTGGTGTTTAAACGTAGTATTTTTATTATTTATAGTTATTGTATCATTTTCGTATTGTAATTAAATTTGTGGTCATTCTTACTGTTGCAGGTTGAAATTTTAATTGCAATATTTATTGTAAAAACTAAGTAAGAAAAAACGATAATAAAAAATCAACTGTGACTCGTAAAATATTAATACAAAGATCTTATTTAACCTATAATTAAAAAAAATAACAATAATTAAGCATAAATAAATAAAAAAAATGTTAAAAACCTATTTTTAAAAAAATGGTTAACAAGTTTAATTAGACGGTAAAAAAAAAAACAGAGAAAAATTTAACTAAAAGTTAAAACATAAAACTATGCCCAGAAAATATTAAATATGAAAAATATTAAAATATAAAATATAAACAAATTATACTCCAATGAGCAAAAACATCCGACTAAGTTTAGGTAATCTGGAGGTATCCCCGCTAAAAGGATCGATTCAATTTCAGGTAACATTATATCATATTATGTTGCAAAATTCAGAAGGGATTTTATATAAGACCTATATATATATATATCTATATTTGGAACACTGTATCAGACAAATGACACAATCTTTATTCGAATTTGTTTTTTAAATTTTTTAATATAAATCGATAAAAACAATTGAAATTTGTTTTCAAATATTATATAATTTTTATTAATTTATTATTTTCTAAAATACGCTTATTTAGAATAAGTAATTTATAAATAATTTAATACAATAAATAAAATAATCTATTTTAGATAAATATCAAATAATGATTTAATTATTTTTTTAAATTACGTAATTTATATTCTTTTTATATTCTTTACCCGATAGAATCAAGTACGGTTCTGTCAAATTATAGATTACCATTCCAATTTTAGATTAAAAATACAGATTGTAAAAAAAATAATACAATAAAAATGTAATTGTAAAGAAAAAAGTGCACGGCAATCCTGACAAATTCAAATTTATTTAGATAATACGCAAAACTATAAAAATTTAATATTTTTATTTACTACTTTCATATTATAGCATTGCAATAACAAAACTAATATTTTATACATAAAGCCAATAAAATGAAAATATTGAATTTCTTTATATCTAAAAATTATACGTGTAAAGAATGTCAACTTGGTTTTCTATAAAATGACGAAGAAAAATTCCTTAGATTACATTCCTGGTACTAAAAAATAATTCCAAATTTAAGTGTAGAAAAAAGAAGTTATAATGGCTGATTTATTGCGCAAGAATAGATTAAAAGTAGAATTTCACAGGAATACTAAAAAATTAGAAACAAATCAAAGAATGACCAACAAAAGCTGAAAAAATACTTTCAAAACTTTTAGAACAGAATCGAAAATTAGCGTTATACATTACCTCGTAGACATCTAATAATTTTGAGTAGGCTGAAATCTAGTCACTACGAACTAAAAATAATTGAACTATTATGGTTATAAAATAGACAAATCTTAGAATGAAAAATTTCAACATTGTTATAGTAAAATTATGAAAAAGGTATAAGCTAGGTCCTTTTATTTCTGTCTAGTAAATAATAATTTTATTTCAAATGCAAGTTTTAATTACTATACTGCAAGAAATTAATATTTATAGAATAATAATTTATTATGTTATTTGTTTAACAAAAAATAATTTAACAGAATACATAAACTAACAGTTTGAAAGAATTATAAAATAATAAAGTCTATTGTGTATTGGATTTTGTCATCCCAAAAATTAAGTATAATAATTTGTGATTGTGGACAAAAATGGATAAAACAGAATTTCGCCTGAGAATAAAATATTGCTTTTTTGCGAAAAAAAAATACTGTTGATGCAAAGGCTTGACTTCATGAGCATTATTTGGAATCTGTAACAGGAAAATAAACCAATTAATAAATATTTTTTTATTGATCTTATAGTCCAATCAATTCAATCTAAAAATAAAAATAAAAATTAAAATAAAAATGAAAATTAAATTAATAATTAAATTGCAATTTGTAATGACAGTCAGACTGTTCTTGTTTACATTCACGTCCGTAGACTAATCTGAAAATAAAATATTAGCTGAAAAAATACTTTGTTAGTAAAAAGTGCAGTCTGTACATGACAGAATTAAATTTACAAGGGAGGTTGAGATTAATAATCAGTTAAGTTTTCTGGACATTAAGAGTGCTCCATACCTCTGACGGAAGTTAAAATCGATTGAAGCGCTTGATTTTTAATATACTGTGGAAGTTTACGGAACTTGAAGTGTAGAAAAAATGCTGTTCTGTTTTATCGATTGTTTTACTATTAATCAGGGCCGTAGTAGCCCAAGTTAAATATGTAAATTATAAATGATCCATACAAAATTTATATTTTATAATATTCTTATGAAATAAGTAGCGGAGTAGTTGATCATTTGTCACAAGAAGTTTATTATATATATATATATATATATATATATATATATATATATAAATTTATACACATATAAACGCACAGAGAGAGAGAGAGAGAGAGAGAGAGAGAGAGATATGCATATATATGTGTATTAATTTTGATATGTATATGTATTGATAATATTATGTATTAATTTTAATTTATATTGGACTGTAACACTGATGGAAATATTTATTAATTTATGCATGCATATATATATATATATATATATATATATATATATATATATATATATATATATATATATATATATAGTATATTTAAGTGTAGAAGATCAGGATACTAGGAGACGAGCAGTAATAAAGAAACATCAGCTCGACATCCAGCGTTTGATTGAAATACGCATATATGTATGCGTATACACACACATTAACATATATAATCTCCATACTCCTAATGTCTAACCAAATTACTTACTCAAAAATGTCAATGGTCGCAAACGATTAATATATATATATATATATATATATAGTAACTTCATATTGAGTTTATATCAAAACTTGTTTACCAATGATTTACACAATTTTATACGAAACTGGTGAATGTTACAAAAAAATGATAAAAAATTAAATGATATTAATTATTTCATTATTGAATAGAATGGGGTCTCTTAATTATGAATATTCAAATAAGTATAAAGATAACAGCGAATAATATTTTCAAATTAATTGTTTTTTTCGAAAATTTAGATATACAAAATTGTCTGTTTAAGGTCAACAATTGTAAAATTAATTATTATACTTAATTTTTGGGATGACAAAATCCAATACACAATAGACTTTATTATTTTATAATTCTTTCAAACTGTTACTTTATGTATTCTATTAAATTATTTTTTATTAAACAAATAACATTATACTAGACAGAAATAAAAGGACCTAGTTTATACCTTTTTCTTAATTTTACTATAACAATGTTGAAATTTTTCATTCTAAGATTTGTCTATTTTATAACCATAATAGTTCAATTATTTTTAGTTCGTAGTGACTAGATTTCAGCCTACTCAAAATTATTAGATGCCTACGAGGTGATGTATAACGCTAATTTTCGATTCTGTTCTGAAAGTTTTGAAAGTATTTTTTCAGCTTTTATTGGTCATTCTTTGATTTGTTTCTAATTTTTTAGTATTCCTGTGAAATTCTACTTTTAATCTATTCTTGCGCAATAAATCAGCCATTATAACTCCTTTTTTCTACACTTAAATTTGAAATTATTTTTTAGTACTAGGAATGTAATCTAAGGAATTTTTCTTCGTCATTTTATAGAAAACCAAGTTGATATTCTTTACACGTATAATTTTTAGATATAAAGAAATTCAATATTTTCATTTTATTGGCTTTATGTATAAAATATTAGTTTTGTTATTACAATGCTATAATATGAAAGTAGTAAATAAAAATATTAAATTTTTATAGTTTTGCGTATTATCTAAATAAATTTGAATTTGTCAGGATTGCCGTGCACTTTTTTCTTTACAATTACATTTTTATTGTATTATTTTTTTTTACAATTTTATCTTATAAATTTGTATTTTTAATCTAAAATTGGAATGGTAATCTATAATTTGACAGAACCGTACTTGATTCTATCGGGTAAAGAATATAAAAATACTAATTATATGGAACATAATGGCACTCTAGACTATTCTTAATATAAAATTATGTAATTTAAAAAAATAATTAAATCATTATTTGATATTTATCTAAAATAGATTATTTTATTTATTGTATTAAATATTTTTAAATTACTTATTCTAAATAAGCGTATTTTAGAAAATAATAAATTAATAAAAATTATATAATATTTGAAAACAAATTCGAATAAAGATTGTGTCATTTGTCTGATGCAGTGTTCCAAATATATATATATATATATATATATATATATATATATATATGTCTTATATAAAATCCCTTCTGAATTTTGCAACATAATATGATATAATGTTACCTGAAATTGAATTGATTCTTTTAGCGGGGATACTACTATTTTATATTTTAATATTTTTCATATTTAATATTTTCTGGGCATAGTTTTATGTTTTAACTTTTAGTTAAATTTTTCTCTGTTATTTCTTTTTTATCGTTTAATTAAATTTGTTAACCATTTATTTAAAAATAGGTTTTTAACATTTTTTTTATTTATTTATGCTTAATTATTGTTATTTTTTAAATTATAGGTTAAATAAGATCTTGTATTAATATTTTAAGAGTCGTAGTTGATTTTTTATTATCATTTTTTCTTACTTAGTTTTTACAATAAATATTGCAATTAAAATTTCAACCTGCAACAGTAAGAATGACCAAAAATTTAATTACAATACGAAAATGATACAATAACTATAAATAATAAAAATACTACGTTTAAAAACCAATTTGTATATTTCATTTATTTAAAATTAAATATGATATAGAACATTTTATAAAAAGATACATTCGCAAGTTTAGGTTCTACGTGGCTTGGTGATAAAATCACAGCGTAGCCCCCATCTATGTTACGAAAATAGGACTTTTTTCGAGGAACATAAATTTTAGATTCAGAAATTTGGTCTAATAAATAATAAAAATTTATTCAATTTTTAACTACATAAAAAATAAAACTAATGACTAAGTATACATTTATAATAAATTTTTTAAGAAAAACAAAATAACTAAGCGAGTTTGATATGTTTTTAGAATATTAAGAACTTTCAAAAATAAATAACTATTATTGTAAAATTTAACTTGGTTCGAAAAAAATTTGTCTTTATTGTTTTTTTTCCTCTATCCATATGTTATTACAATATATTTCTATCGCATGTAGTGCCATTCTTTTTCGTATTAACATATTTGCGGCGTTGTTATATTTTATTTTTTACGCTGTATTAGAACTGCTTCTTTGGCTGCTTTGCTGGCAATACGATTTTCAGTGCTGTTTGAATGAGCAGATGTCCTTAAGACTTCTATCTTGATTTATTGAATTTTATGAGTTTATAATTCATTTCATTAACTTCTTAATTATTGGCGCTGAGATTTTGCAGTGAATTTAGTATACATTTTGAATATGCACATATATAAGATGAAGCTGTGTCGAGTGGATTGAACATATCTGATACCAAGAAGTATTTAGCATATATCTGAAGCAAATGCTTCAGCTGAAAAGGTAAAGAATTCGACTGTAAATTGATAAAAATTTTTATTGGTTTTACAGTTTTTCTACAATAATATAATATACTAATATAATGAGTATCCGGCAGTCCTTATTTATAATCAGCACCGTACAATCTGAAATAGAAATTACAACTAAATAGTAAAATAAAAATTAAATTAAATAAAAAATAAATAAAAAAGTTAGAATGAAGTAAATTATATTAGAGTTTAGTCCTTGAAGATGAGCCGGAACTGTTCAAAACGTTGGAAATGAAAAGTAAATTTAAATTTTAGCTGGTGGGGGAAATCAGATTCTCCTTTATTAACATAGAATATAGATTACTTTATGTGTATTATTTTTAATTTTTAATTTTTAATTTAATTGATTTTTTATTTTATGTGTTATTAGTAATTTGTATTTTCAATTTTATGGGGGTTACTATAAACTAGGAGAGTCTGACTGTCATTCTATTAGTATAATATTTTATTGTATAAAGGCTGTAAGACCGATAAAAATATTTATGTATCCACATTAACATATATATATATATATATATATATATATCCTTAGGTATACATATCTCAGGGTTGAGATATTTTTTAATTAACTTGTAATAATTTATAATTACTTTTTAATTTTTATCGAGATATATATATATATATATATATATATATATTTAATAAGGTATTATTTTCAATTAAATGAAAATTTAATTAATCATTATTTTTAATTAATACAATAGCTTGTGTTGATGAATTACTTTGTCATACTAAAACTGTAATGATCAGATAAAGGAATCATGTATTTGAGTATATGGTCAATAACTGTATTACGGGCATAACGGTCCACGTTCGCGCAAATCGTATCATTGCGCTGGCAGCTGGTGTATTCTATCAATTCGTTCAACACTGTTTCCAAAATCGTGTAAAAAGTAGTGGCAACATCGCATTGTATACGATTTGATAGACAGCATGCGAGTGTTTACGATTTTCTAAACGAATGAACCACAAATCCGAATAGAGTCGACCCAACCTCTCGACAACTGTCGTACAGCTGATCCGATAATATATATATATATATATATATATATATATATATATATATATATATATATATATATATATATATATATTCAGGTATCAACATAACGATTACCTGATGAATGGAGATGGGTCTTGATACAATTCTTGGTCATATATTCTAATGGATTATTCTTTTCTCTCCTAAAATGTTAATTATCTCCATATTTAACTTTTTATGAATTAAAAATAATATCTAATTAAAATTTTATTTCAATAATAATTGTAATTTAATGATTAATTAAATAAACATGTAAACAATAATTCAATAGAAATTATTAATTATTAATGGCAAATTAATATATATATAATTTATTATCAGTATATATTTCATTAAAAAAGTAGAGACAAACGGTTATATACAGACGAGACATGACGGGCATCCAAAATTCAAATAAGTTCAGTTATTTTAAATTTCAATGTACAAGTGATAGACAAAAACCTATAATTTAAGGTGCTATTTTTGAAGATAAATCTTATTAAATAAATTCATCAAAAATGTAAAGCTTCCCAAAAGACAATTTGCTTCATCTCCCCTTCCCCAGAGTGGGACACGAGGGTATGAAGTATTTATATTTATATAATAAGATTCTTATATGTAAAGAAAATAAAAATAAGGTAATAGTACAAACATATTAATTTTTTACGTATTAATAATTAAACAAATCGTATAATACGTATGGCCTTCTTTATTTTTAATTTTAATGGGTCATTTAAAATATAAATAATTATAAAAATAATGATAAATTAGAGTTTTGAAGGGGGCGGTTTGATTGTTCGTAACCGATAATATTAATATTATAGATATAATCTAATGTTAATGCAACAAAGATAACTATTATTTTAGTTGCAAAGTGTCCAATATGCAAAATAGTGAAAAATTAGTGTGGAAAGAATATATAATTTTTACTTTAAATGAAAAATATAAAATCACCATCTTCTGGGAAAGTGAGCAGAACAGTATGATTGTATATTTAATAGGATTGGTTTGTACATAGAGAGCAAGTACAGCTTCTAAATATAATGGCATATTATATTCTACATTATAATTATTGAAAAACAATATATATATATATATATATATGTTTTTACAAAAAATATTTCTATATTATATATCGTGATATTTTTGGCGGGAATATATGTATAATTTTTGTATTTTGACGTATTGACTTTATTTAATCTGACATATTTATTCCAAAAAATTACAATGTATGAAATACTAAAGAAAACTTTAGCGGTACAAGAATATATTTTAAAATAAAATTTTTATAATTACCTATTGAATAGATAGTAATGAAACTATTGAAAAGATACTTATTGAAAAAGATAGTAATTTCTAATATATAAGTGCTATTGTCAAATAGTGTTACTTCATTAAAAATTATTTTAATATATGAATCTGTAACAGTTTTCTTACACAAAGTTTCTATAAAAGCTGTTTATTATATAAATTGTATAAATTATACAAAGTGCCAATCACTGTATAATGATGTGTAATATAAGAATAAATTTAAAAATTACTTTATATAGATAACTATATATTTAAATATTTATAATATAATATATTAATTTAGGAGTTGTACTTACTCCTTACACAAAATTCAGTACTATAAATACACAATCATACTCGTCTACATTCCAAAATAATGATGGTTTTATGATATTTTACATTTGAATTAAAAATTATATATTCTTTTCACATTATTTTTTCTTATCCGTTTTATATAATAGGAGTGCATATCGAAGTAATAACTCAAATGCATCAATTACACGTTGTGAATACTCAAGACTCTCATTTCCTCCTAAAATTATGAGTTTTAATCGTAGCTAAAAGACTATCCCGCAAAAAAAATAAAAATGTTTGAAATTTTGGGAATTAAAGTGCTTTAGTTGTCATAAAAAACGATCATAAAAAATTTTTAGGATGTATATAAATATTAAATCTGCGTAGGCAATAATAACATTTTTGCCTACATAAATATTATATATACTTTAGGTTAGGAAAAGAACAATTACTTTCCTATTATATTTTTATATATATTTATTGGCTCAAGCTCGTACATCTTGCACCTCCCTGTAATTTCAAATTTCCGTATTACGTTACTATGTTTGCAATGTATTTGCATGTATGCATATCTGCATGTGTGTATTTATGTGCATATAATATATATATATATATTTTCTGCACCAGGCTTCTTAATTCTTTATTTGATTTGTACGGCATTGAATATTTTCTTCAACGCCACCTATCAAAAAATCAGAAATTAAAATTCTCACTTTTTAATCTACAGAATTGACAACTTGCATTATAACCATAATAAAATCTTATATTTCGTTTTACTCCCTCAATTCTATGAATAGAAATATGAAACAAAGTTCATTCGATTCATTATTCAATTCTACATCCGGGGCTATCCAAGTTTGATCTGTACTATATGTATAAAATTTATAATATTTGTTGTTATTTAATGTTACTGCAAAGCGGCGATGTCTATAGTGCAGACGACAGTTAGTTAAACATTTTCTTATTTTTTTAAAGTAACTTTGAAACATATTATGAAAGCAGTAAGGGATACCCCCAATTGTAGAATTTTTCAAAGATTCGTATAAAATTTGTTTCAACATTGTAAATCGTAAAATGAGGACGCAAAACGAAATCTACGATTTACACATTTTCATTTCCGTTTTAATAGTTCATCGTGGCGCTGGGATCGCGGTATGGAGCACTCTTAAGCAAACAATCAAGGGAATACCTATTTATATTTAATTATGAAACAATAATGAATACAATTATATTTCTACTAAAATCTATAACGAAAATAGTCTTTTGATTTATAATCACAAAATTTTAAGTGAATTTTAAAGTTTATATTTTTGGCAAGTTTTGAGTAGGGCAGCAGTGGAAGGAACATCCTTAAATATATATATATATATATATATTGATATAAGCAAATAGCGTATAGGACACTACTTGTCGATAGAGCAACTGTACAGGTTCTGTTTCGCACATCGGGTGCATGTCCCTGAAAATTCAGTAGTGCAGAACATTCTGTTAGTTTTGCAAACCACCGCAATTAATTCCTTGGATGTGGTTGCGATGGATTCGTATTGACTCCCGTGGTATAGAATACTCTTCAAAGCAATGTGACCACCACGCGATGAAGAGTGGAGAAGGACTGTGACTTCTATCACGTAACGTATAATCGGTTCGCTCATGAAAAGAAGCGGGAATTTCTTCGAGGGCCGCCGGACTTTCCCCAATAACCTCTTCACAGCCAAACGCTTTAAACAATTTTAAGGCTCACCCCCCCCCCCCTCGACAAGTTAAAGCAAATATCCTGGAGCGACCTGCCGCGGGTCTCGGTATTAGGGTCGCTGTAAAAACGCGAGAGGCCGGGGCAAAGACCCCAACTTATTCTTGCCCCTTCTACCGTGTCAAAGACGATCAGCAACGGTGTGGGCTGTTTGTTCATCATGGATGTTCTATACTACCCTTCAAGCGAGCCTGCAATGAAAATTTACTGGCGGCACGCAGCAGTCCCTTTTATTTGTGAATAGATTATGAGTAATTCACGCGCCCACGCAATCATCATGCATTTATTCATCTCTATATTCTGGACCTCATGCATCCAGATCTCGCTTTCGAGTGATATTAGTTTCGATTTTCCATTCTTTATCTTCTTCGATTTCCCGTAGCTAATTCTTGTGTTAACATATTTTCTTATTAATTCATCATGGATTTATTACAGATTAACACATATCTATCTCATTACGGCGATGTATATTATGCAATTGAGTTCTATTTTGAACTATATTATCATACAGTAAACAGAATAAATTAATTCTCTTAAGTATATCAGTTTAACAATTTAACATAAGAAAGTTTAACTAAATCTCCAAACAGGGCAAAAGACATTTACAAATAAAGTTTTTTCTTTCTCCGTATATTCGTACCCCCCCCCCCCCCACACACACATATACGCACGCGCGCGCACGCACACACACACATATGTATATATATATATATATATATATATATATATATCATATCATATCATATCATATTTTGTTTGTACACGATAACCGAAAAAACTACCGAACCCATTGTTCTGAAATTTGATGTATAGATTCTATATTATCTTGGGAAGGACATAGGCTATGTTTTTTATTGAAAATCATTTAACTTTCCCAATAAATTAAGTTAATGGTTTGAACAATCAGTTTCACCAGCGGCCACTACGTGGCGTCTTGAATCACGAACATCAAATCAAAGTAGTCCGCTAGTATTAATACCAGGCCAGCTCGATCAGTTGGATATCGACGAATGTTCATATCCAACTTTGGGATTCGTACCCTAAAGAAGGTGTCATGTTAGTCAGTATTACCTTTTTTGTTCTGCAGGTTAATCTGACACTACTCTCACACCTTATGGATAACTTTGATTTTTGTAAATTTTATTTTCTCTTACGTGAGAAAATCTCTCTCTCTCTCTCTCTCTCTCTCTCTCTCTCTCTCTCTCTCTCTCTCTCTCTCTCTCTCTCTCTTTCTCCTTCTCTTATAAAATGGTTCTGTATGCCAATCATACTAAACATAATTTGTGACGGCAAATTATATTTTTGTCTTTATACATTTTATTAACTTCAGAATTGTGACAAGAGATTGTGGAATGATTGCAAAATAGGGTTCTTTTACCAACAACCTCGAAACTATGGATATATATAATATACGGTCACTTCTGCATAAAAAGGTAATATCCACCGGTTTCTACTGAGTAATATTGTATTAGCGTGTACGGGCGGTTGATTACGATGTTGCCTCAAAACGATTTATATAGTCAGCTGTGTGTCCGAATGATAGAATGTGATGTCCAGGTGTCTCTGAGTGATTTCTATGGGGAATATTATATTTAGTTGATAGAAAACGAACGTCCAGGTATGAGGAAATCAACTTCTATGGGAAGATTCGTGTTGAGACGGTACTCTTTCCGAACAATATATATATTGTACAAAATGGTCGGCAAAATATTAACTTTTTGAAGTGGACGCTACATTCAAGGAGCTTTTTATGCAGGGGCGACAATAGGTAAATTACGGTCAATTATTTATAGAAACATATATTTTTATAAAGAGTACTTTTTACTTAGATATTATTGAATTATTTATGAAATCGGTTAAATTATTATCTCGGGCGAAGCCGAGACGGGGGATATTAGTATATATATTCATATTATAATAACTTCTCTGACGAATGTTAAGCTGTCGACTCTTCTATCGTCGCCTTTTCAGCATGGAACTTAGTTGGAGACAAAAGGGACGGACGAGCTTCATTGGCTCTGAAATGACTCGTGCTATATACTCATGTATTTTCTCGCGTACATATATATACACAGCTTGAATTGTGTATAAACATGAAGTATATTTAGGAGATTTGGAGCGATTGTAGATATTAAATATAAATTCCCAAATAAATATTTTCGAAAACTATATATACTACAGTAACTCTTAGACCATGAGCAGAGATCGACATACCGTTTGTTTCTGCGAAAAATCCTGTGATCCTTTGTGCATGATAATGTTATGGTCATAGAAGCTATTAAATTTAGCTTTATAGTTTACCGATGACGTGCGTAGCATATTATAGGTGCACGCGTGCATATTGTTATCAATATTAAGCTTAAAAATGGTATTATACTTTTATTCTGCATGATAATGAAAATCAATATATTTATTCGTCAATATTTTTTAAATATTATTCGATAACGTTTTGAATATAGAAAATGTTTTGAAATTTATATTTTTTATTTACCCAAAGGAAGCAATTTGTGCTATTTGAATTTCGATCATTATTATTGTGTTTTCTCGCTGTTGTATACAACGTATAAGTGAGTATTATCCTGCAACAAAATGAATTTTCATAATAGATAATTTTTTATCACCCATAACAACTTGACGTATAAAATATTTTCTGAAATTAAAGTATTAGTTTACGCGTAGAAGATCATCTGACAATATTCCTTAGTTTCGATTCCTTAGAGATTGAATATTCAATAAATTATTGTGTTGTTAGTGATCATCTGAAAAAAAAAATTATGTACGGCAGATGACATAAGATAATTATACCTGCTTAAGATATGTATTGTAAATAACATAGAAACAAAGTAATAAAAATTTTATTGGTCTTACTGTCCTACTATAATGACAGTCAGACTGTCTTTTTTCATAATCAATCTCGAAGAATCTAAAAATCCGTAAGCTAAAAGCTATTATTACTATAACTATCCTCAAAAAATAATAATTATAAAGAAATAGTTTTCTAGATTTGTCGAGTCATATATAAAATACTACAAATTAAATCCAGAACGTAATATAATTAATTCTATTCCTTTATTTTTTGAATAATAATTATATGATAAAAAAGATCGATCTATTTATTTTTGTGACCTGTAATACCTGATTTAATTCTTCAAATTGAGCAGCATGTCTTGAACTCATTTGCAATACTCTAAAATAGAGACTGACAATATCCAGCAGGCCTTCTTAACTGTTTATCAAATATTTCGTCAAATATTTTCTGCTGCACTGTCCTTCTGTTACGATGCTCGGATGATCTGCTTCTACACACACACACACACACACACACACTCACACATATATATATATATATATATAAATTTGTGTGTAACTCACGAATATATATGCGCCGCATTTAGAAAAAGTACGCATATATATACTTCACGCCCCGAAGCAGACATAATGGTATACTTCATGCAATCTGTATACATTATGCGTCTGGTTACGCTCTCGCCTTTCATTCTTCATTTACTTCTCCATATATATTCCGTATACATTCTACGCTCGCAACTGTTTCACATGGAAGCTGACGTGCATGTACCCCAAAACCTGCGCTGCGATGAACATATCTTCAGAGGGTGAATCCGATTTTCGAGCATATTTGAGATAATGTAGACGCTGTTCTTATCAAGTATTCTGCGGCGTTATCATAGTCCATGTTTATGACAAGATTTAAAATTTAAATAATATTAGTCGACTGAAATTAAAATAATATTAAAATAAATTAACATTATAATGTTAACAGCTTCTTATGGTAAAAAGGAATAATGACGAAAGAAAAAACAATATAATTTAGTACAAAATATTTTTTATATTTGATTTGATAAAAATAATTTACTATTATCGATTAATAATTTCATTTTTATGAATTTTAAAATGTACTGTTTTGATGATAACGCAGCAAATCATAATATATATTCTGCTATACAAAATGTCAAAAGTAAATGTACGCAGTAATGGTCAGTGATGAGTGGGAAAAGTTTTATTTAATTAAAGATCATAATATACATTTAAAAAGTTACAAAAATTAAACGAACAAATTAAATTTGACTCATTTTTAGAAAATGAAAGTGTAATATTGTTTTTCAAAGTTATTTCTGTCCCTGAATTTGACTCTGATTTCGAGTTTACAACAACTGTTTATTAATAGATACTGAAGTATGAATATTATAATATATACAGTTAAAGTGAAATGATCTTTGCGCTACGTATGTTCAACGAAGACTAACTGGTTCCATTTCGGTTCTTGAAAAAGAAGCTTCGGTAAGCTCTAAAGGCGCAAGAAGAGAGGGTACATTTCCTTGCCTTTTATTGCGGAAAAATTCTATCGTAAAAGTACAAATTGTCACAGCGATGGTATCGGATCACTGGGCACCGTCTCCTTAATTGCCTTAATACGGTCTTCTCGTAGTATACCTCAGTACTCCCTATCCTTATATAGCAAGCAGTTATTCAGCCGGTTCATAGTTAAACTATACTATTCAGTGCCAAACAGACATTAAGCAATATATAAAAATATAATAAACTATATGGTTTTACAAATACAGTAAAATACATTATTCCTTGTCACGAATTAGCAATTTAGAAAAATTCACAAAAAGTACAGAAACTGTGAGTAAGAATTCTATGTATTACTCGGATTCTCATGCGTTTTTTACATTTAGCTTTCTTATTATTCTAAATTAATTTCAATAGCTTTATTTGATGATTTTAATATATATGTATATAGTATGAATGTGTATAGGTATATAGTTCTATTGAACGAGCCACTAGTAGAAAAAGCTAAAATAGTAATAATACTTTAGCAAAAAACAATATGTTTTTTTTCTAATTAATTTATTTATAATTATTTTTAGCAATTTGTACAAAAGTAATTTTTCTACAGAAGATGCTTATTTTAAAGTACTCACATATATTTTTGAATATTTTTAAAAGTGTTGCATACCCCGATCGCAGTGTCATACTGAACTACCAGAATGGAAGTAAATTTATTTTGACGTCTAATTCCCTCAATTTTGATTGTAGGTAGTTAAAAAAATTGTATAAATCTTTAGACCTGCCTACAAGTAGCGAAACTTCCTTAGAGTTCCTAACATTTCCCTAAGAATTAAAAAAACAGCTGAAAAACCCACACTTATCGTGATATGCTTAAATTTCAGACGGTCATCAATAAAGGTTGTACCAATATAGGAAAAAAATTTTACCGATTCGGTTTACACGCGGAGTTTAAATGCACCAGTCCGAGTCAAAATTGATCTGATGGTATGTTTCTTGGTATGCTGTTATGAATATCTTAATGGTTTCTAACGTATCTTGGCTTTTTATGGTGAAATACATAAAGACTATTTGAATGCATAAACATTATGTTGTACAGTATACTTTTGAAAATTTGACAAGATATTTTTAATAAAAGTTTTATATCTACTAAAACAGATATTTCAATTTTAGATATTTTTGCTGCAAATTGTTATTTTCGAAAAAAACGCAATCAATGAGAAGTGTTCTGAGAGTAAAACACTATTAGCCATAGTAGTATCAATACGTCAGGAATCTATATTTTTCTGTTGCAATGGGGGTTGCTATCTATCTGACATCCACGCTTATATGTTTATAAATCAGGTGAATTGAGAAGGAGATAAAAGAGAAGAAATAGGCTGAATACAGGGAAATAAAAAAAAGACAGATCAAGAAGGTAGAAAATATTGGAAGAAGAAGGAAAAGTGAAGAATAGATGAGCGAAAGATCGACGGATGGGTATTTCAGCACAGTACGCGAAGTGCTGTGTAAGCCCCGTGATTTTGTGGCCATTGTTTTGTATTTCTCTCCCAGGGGCGGATATACCAATGTAATTGGAGAGATCGTGTGGCACAGAGATTTTAAAGTCCTGTGCGGATACGTTGGGTTAAGACAAGCGCGTCTTGTTGGAAATGGTCGTCCAAAAAAATGACAGCCTCGCTACGATTTCTGTACGTGTATACGGATGGGAATGTCGTAATTTATAATTTCAAAGACGAACTACGGGCGTGTAGAATTTAAAACCTAGATTGTAAGTCATTTATGATGTATACACGTTGCTTCCGGTGAAGGTTTTCCCCTTGAAAGGTTTTTCCTTCATCGCGAGTGGAAAACTCGAGCGAATACAGAAACAATGTAGGGCTATTATTTGTACAGACTGATTTAAGCGCTGAGTTTGTTCGTGGAAAAAAGGGTCTCTTGTTTAGACGCGACTTATGACTCCGAGACGCAGTCGATGCGGGACGGAGTTTTCCAAGTGACACGCACGTGCGCAACACATGTTGCACGCGACGCCTTTCATCCGAGGATCAGGGATTTCGCTTAAAAATAAAAAAACTAATAGGCATTCGATAGATCACCGTAATAGAAATCGTGGGGATAAGGAATCAAGGACCTAAAGGGTTTTTTGGCAGCGTGACGGCGACGGCGAGGATGATCGTCTCGCAAACTCAGCGGCCAGTCTCTTGTCGACATCGAAGTCGAACACTGCCACATATTGTACCATAGATTTTCCTAAATAAACTTTGTCTACAGTTTATCCCAAAATATTTTCGTTTGTTTTCTTTTCTAATATTTTTTTCACCTCTTTTTGCTCTAAAATAAGAAAATTATTTAATTTAATTTTTAACTTTATCTACAATAACTATTCAATTAAAATCGATATAATTTTTGAGAAATAAACAACACGCGTACTTCGAGCGCGACACTGCTCAAAAGATCAGCTATATCTTCTGGTGCCAAAACCCGGGAACTAGTGCGACCCGAATTTTTCGCGTCGAAGTGCGTGGAAAAAGTGTTTCTGTATTTGTGTTGTTTCTCTGGTTAGTTGTAAGTAATGGCTATACGGAACGAAAACGTACTATACGCCGATGAGCGCCGTCAAACGTGCTCTCAAACGGGAGAAGCTACTTTGCTGTCTTTACCCGTTGAAGAACCCCCGATCATTTCAGCGTAAAAGAAGAAGAAGAGGGTACGAAAACACCGATCTAAAAAGTCTCAGGTACAGAAACATCCTTTCGGGTTTATAGAACCTACAGCCACGACGAAAAGAACGCTGCTACCTACCAAGAAGCAGAAGACGGCAGTATGAAGGTAAATTACGGATAAACGACCGGGAGCTATTTCTCACACGCTGCCTTCCTTGGTCAAGCAGAAGACGGTGAAAAATCGCGCCATGCACGCACGTAGATCAATGCTTACAAAAACGTTACCCCCTTTAATCCAAGAAGATGAAACGGCTGCAAGGTGCGCAAAGTCTCGCCTTATTACCTCGTCGAGAAAATCGGTAGCATGAACTCGTGTGCCGATCCGCCAAGTAATGAAACCCACGATCGGGGTACCTGCCGCTAGAACATCCTTATCGTCCTTTCGACCATCGACGGACAGGTAGGTTCCTACGACAACGTCATCTTGGACAGAAGAAATTACATCGCAGTCATCAATTCAAGGCTTAACAGGTACTGTAAGATCGCGTGCGAAGCGTCTCTCCACCGGGAGGATGAGTTCGTCTTTGAAAAAACGCGGTCATTTTGCGGTTGGCGGAAATCATACGCGCTTTTATAATCACGAGTCAAGCTCGAGCGGTAGAACTGAGTCGCAGTAAAGTAGCTCGGAAAACCAGAGTGGGAGGTTAAATGCTTGGTGAATAAGTAATATGGGTATAAATACTTGGCAAACAAGTAATGAAGGTGTGGATGCTTGGGGAACAAGTAATGATAATGGAGTAAGTACTTTGCAAACAAGAAACGATTTGGATGAGCGATCCGCAGTTACGACGAGCGCTTGGCGATATGTTCATAATAGTCGTTAGCAACAAAATAGTTTATACTTTAAATCAAGATAGAAGAGTTTTCAGTAATGAACGTCTTTCTCGATTAGAACAACCGAATAAACAGTATCAACGTACAAATGAGCAAAGATGTAGTTCCGCCTGCCGCAAACGAACGCACGGCGATTTTCAAGCACAATTAGCGAAAGCCTTGGTGGACACGCTTACGACGGCAAGACAGTCGGGCGTCTTGACTAGTGATGCGACATTAGTTAATAGAATGACGTACGCAATATTTGCAGCCCTTCTCGGGAGAACCGCTTGATTGGTGCAGATTCAAGCAGTTGTTTGATATAGCCACGAATTTAGGAAGCTATTCAGACCGTGGGAACGCGCTAAGATTATCCGAAGCACTGACTGGTGCAGCGCAAGAAGCGGTTCAACCGATATTCGTGGCAGGCCATAATGCTAAAGAGATTATGGCAACCTTATAAATGCGGTTCGGAAATTCGAAATTGACCCTAACAAAAATTTTAAATAATATTAGGTTATTACCGAGCGCAGAAAAAGGTCACATAGGTATTATTGAGTTTGCGATTAAGCTAAGAAACGCCTTATTAGCGATGAAAGCACAAAAGAGTTGTAATGGCTACTTACAGCCCGAAATTTATAGATGCTCTAATTAAAAAGTTGCCAAGTACAATGGCTTATAATTTCATCGATTATGCCGCCGCGTTATTATGTCATGGAAATAATAACGACAACAAGAGTGGGGGAACAAAAAGAGATATTGCACACGAAAATTATTTGATAAGATGTACAAACTGCAGACGTAAGAATCATTCGATCGAAAAATATGTAGACTTCGCGAAATTGTCGGAAAATATGCGATGGAGAATTATGAGAAATATCATAATTGTTTAGATAGCGGCGGACATTCTCGTGATTCTAGTAGAAAACCAAAATGTAACAAATGTGGCCGAGCTCAAGACGAACTTCTATATCCTTGCAAAGGTCAATGTTCGAATGAAAAATTTCAACGCAAAATTCATTTGAGTAATAAAGGTAGCAATTAACATACCGAGATTGGTTTAAAAAAAACAGTAAGAAATTTATGACTAGATGCTCATTCTCTTTTAAGATTAGTACCTGTTCTTATTTCGGGGCCGTTGAAAGGCAAAACTATTTTTACCTTATTGGATGACGGAGCGACGGTTACAGTCGTAAACTCAAAAATAATAGATGAAATCGGTGCAGAGAAATCTCGGGCAGATATATACTTAAAGGGTTTAGGATGTCCTGAATCGATCATATTATGCTGTGAAAAAACTAGTTTAAATATCAGAGGTGATTCCAATTGCGTAAGGTTAAAGAACGTATTAGTCGCAAGCGATCTGAGACTGGGGGAACAGTGTATTGATCAGAACTTAGTCGATTTCTGTGCTATTAAAGCGAAGACACGGATTTTGCCGTATAATGAAATGCCAGAATGGATTATATCGCAGGATAACTGTAGTCTAATACTCACTCGAGAATATGGCGAGGTAGAAGGTATCAATTTTCTGATCTCACGATGCGCGCTAGGTTTGATTCACGGAGTTTCTTATAGAATAAACATCAACTACATAAATTGTCTTGAAAATACTTCTAAATCGAAGAATTCGCTCACATTAGACAGTTTGCATGATTTAGTCAAATCACATTTTGAACTAGACTTGATCGGTATAAATAACCACGTAAAAGCATGTCCTGATGATACGCGCACTCTTGAAATTTTAAATAAAACAAACATTCATTATGGACGACAATGGGAAGTGGGATTACTACTGAAAGATGATATGAATTTTAATGATAATGGGAGATTTACAACGCTGCACAGGTTGAAATTGTTGGAAAAAAGACTGGATCGTGATTCCAATTTTGCAAATTTATATTATAAGGAAATGCAGAGACTATTCAATAAGGGATACGCGAAGAAGATAGATATAAAGTTCCAAAATAAATCAGTTCGATATTCGCCGCATTTCGAAGTCCGGCATTTAAGTAAGCCAGGAAAGATTCGTTTAGTTTTTGATTTAGCTGCAAAGTCGAAGGCAAAAAGCTTTAATGATTACCTCTTATCGGGTCCAGATCGCTTAAAGCCATTACTGCGTATTTTGATGCGATTTGGTAATTTTCGTGCGCGATTAAAGCAGATGTTAGAGACAGGTTTTTGAAAATAAAAATTCGTAAAGAAGATTAGAACGCACAGCGTTTTCTGTGGCGACGTCTCGATTGAAAAGAAACGCCAAAAGAATTTGTTTTTACGTATCTACTGTTCGGTGCGAAATCGTCTGTATGTACGGCTATTTTTATAAAAAATAAAAACGCATCACGATTTTTATCAATCTATCCGGAAACCGCGAACAGTATTATAGATGATTGCTACATGGATGACTATTTAAATAAATGTGATTCCGTTGACAAAGCATCGATGCGTGTGAAATAGTCAATCGAAATTAAGAAATTTGCAAATTGGGAAATGCACGGATGGGCAAGTAATCATGCCGAGGTTTTAAGGGAAGTAAGTACAGAAAATCTTTCAATTGATTTAATTAAGGCCGTTGAGAATGAGAGCAATGATGAAAAGGTTTTGAGATAAAAGTGGCTCAACCTGACCGATAAACTCGCCTTTAGATTCAATTCGAATAAAATTAGTCGAGATTTATGTACCGGTTCAGAGAGACCGACTAAACGACAATTTTTAGGAGTTATTATGTCGATTTTTGATCCCTTTGGATTTCTTATACCGTTTACTACAGTCTAGAATTTTGATGCGGATGGAACCAGAAATTGCGTAACGGAGAATTTTTGGCTGGCTGCGATGGCTGAAAGGATTGGACAACGTGAACAATTGCAGAATTGATAGATGCTATCAATCAAATTCAGAACAATTAAAATCTGTAGAGTTGAATATTTTTTGCGATTCGAGCTCAAAAGCTTTTGTGGCGGTCGCTTACTGGCGTTTTGCATTGCGCAATAATAGATATCATGTATCGATAATAGCAGCGAAGGGTAGAATAACGCCCCTAAAATCCGTTTCGATTCCGCGTTGAGAACGCCAAGCCGCGTTACTAGGCGCGAGATTGGCTAAAATTATTTCTGATCAACATGATTTTAAAATTACAAGGTGAGTTTTTTGGCCCGACTCGCAAACGGTTCTGTATTGAATTAATAAAGATCCTCGCGACTTTAAAGTCTTTGTGGCCAACATATTAGAGGAAATTTGAGAAAGTTCCGAGGTTCAAGAATGGAGTTATATAAATACGAAAGAGAATCCCGCTGATGACGGCACTAGATCAGTTCCGAATGCACTACGAGAGGGTAGTAGATGGTTATCAGTGCCAGCTTTTCTACGCGAATCGGAAGCGCAATGGTCAAAGGAGATGTGTAAGGTTAAAATCAGAAGCGAGGCGGATTTAGTTGACTACTTAAGTCGGAAATTCGAGTTACGCATCTGGTAGAAAGAATCTCCCCGATAATAAACTTTTCACGTTTCTCAACATACAGTCGCCTCATCAGAACAAACTCAACAAAACATCAGACAATCTTTATGAGAGCTGTAGATCTTATCAAATATAATCATCTTGCTCGGCGTGTAAAACAATTGCCTTGTGATTTACATACTAGGGAGAATTTTGTAAAACTAGGAAATCATTCTTTAATCGACAAGAAAATAACTGCCGAAAAAACCTGTTATAAAATTAGTCAATCTTTTTCGTTTTACGAGGAGATTCAATAAAAAGACATTCAATAAAAAGATCAAAATTAGTAGAGAAAAATAGTAATATTCTGCTATTAAATGCCTTTTTATATAAGGATGGTATTTTACGCGCAGAAGATCGTATTAGAAATTTTGCTTCCTACGATTTTGTTACGCAACCTATAATTTTAAAAGCTAAGGAATTTTTTACGGAACTATTAATTAAAAATTACCATGAAAAATTTTATCATCGCAGTCACGCGTCAGTAATTAATGAATTGAGACAAAAATATTGGATAGTCGGCTTACGTCAAGGGTAAAAAAGTATAGTATCAAAGTACGTCGTCAGGGCAACTTCAAATAAGTAAGAATAACGAACAAAATTTCTGTACAAAAAATCAATAGAAAATTGCGCAGCACTTTACTGTTTCATTCTGGAAAAGATGGTTGTGATAGTATTTGCCGTCTTAAGAGCCTAGGAAAAAGTTGCAAAAGGAAGAGGTGTCGATGAAAAAAGGCGATATAGTTTTAGTTTTAGATGAAAATATAGAGAAGAAATCAGTAGCGAAAAGGCGTGATAATTGAGGTTTTTTCTGGTAAAGACGGACAAGTTCGTGTGGCAGAGGTAAGAACAGGAAATGGGGTGTTAAAAACATCTGTTGTAAAACTAGTAAAATTTACCGAAGTACAAACTCGATTTATATAGGGGGAGGATGTTACCGACGGATGGGTATTTCAACACAGTACGGGAAGAGCTGTGTAAGCCCCGTGGTTTTGTGGCCATTGTTTTGTATTTCTCTCCCAGGGGCGGATATGCCAACGTAATTGTAGAGATCGTGCGGCGCAGAGATTTTAAAGTCGTGCGCGGACACGTTGGGCTAAGACATGTGTGTCTTTTTGGAAATGTTCGTTCAGATCGGTTGTCAAACGATAAAAACAAAAAAATTACAGCCTCGCTTCGATTTCTGTACGTGTATACGGATGGGAATGTCGTAATTTATAATTTCAAAGACGAACTACGGGCGTGTAGAATTTAAAACCTAGATTGTAAGTCATTTATGATGTATACACGTTGCTTCCGGCGAAGATTTTCCCCTTGAAAGGTTTTTCCTTCATCGCGAGTGGAAAACTCGAGCGAATACGGAAACAATATAGGGCTATTATTTGTACAGACTGATTTAAGCGCTGAGTTTGTTCGTGGAAAAGAAGGGTCTCTTGTTTAGACGCGACTTATGACGCCGAGACGCAGTCGATGCGGGACGGAGTTTTCCAAGTGACACGCACGTGCGCAACACATGTTGCACGCGACGCCTTTCATCCGAGGATCAGGGATTTCGTTTAAAAATAAAAAAACTAATAGGCATTCGATAGATCACCGTAATAGAAATCGTGGGGATAAGGAATCAAGGGCCTAGAGGGTTTTTTGGCAGCGTGACGGCGACGGCGAGGATGATCGTCTCGCAAACTCAGCGGCCAGTCTCTTGTCGACATCGAAGTCGAACACTGCCACATATTGTACAATAGATTTTCCTAAATAAACTTTGTCTACAGTTTATCCCAAAATATTTTCGTTTGTTTTCTTTTCTAATATTTTTTTCACCTCTTTTTGCTCTAAAATAAGAAAATTATTTAATTTAATTTTTAACTTTATCTACAATAACTATTCAATTAAAGTCAATATAATTTTTGAGAAATAAACAACACGCGTACTTCGAGCGCGATACTGCTCAAAAGAGCAGCTATAGAGACAGAGAGAGAAAATAACCTCATGTACGACTTTCCAGAAAGTCCATGTAGTAAAACGGGAGTGCGATCAATACCACGAATGAACAAACAAAAATTGTAGGAAAAGTAGATACAGAAAAACAAGGTGCTCACCCGAAATCTATGATGTATGAGGGGGTAGGGAACACGAAGAAACGACGAATCAAGCATCTAAGCATCGTTGGACGAAGATCGATGGAGACTTCCAAGAGAACTACACCGTGCAAGGCAGCTCACCATCTCGCGCAGTTTACTCGGCACAGATTCACTGCTTCTAATAGTAAAATGTAATGAGAAAACGGCATACCTAAACAACCACTCCATGGGGGCATGACGCACACAACGAAAGACAGCCTCCGCATGGTGGCATCTCGACCGGGTCAGGACGGGTGGACGACACGCCAGGCGGAGAGCGGGTGCACTGCGGATCTGTATATATAGATATACAGAGAAAAGAAATATGACTACCATATGGGGTAGAAGACGGCGACGCCAATATGAAGACCGACATAGAACGGTAATAGACGAGTCTAACAACACGCGTTGGAGGAATAAAAGAGGAACAGAGCTAATTGGCCGAAGTAGGGAAGATGCAGAATCAAACAGATAGATATTGGCAGCCACTGTTTGTACATTTGCGTCGCTACTCTCCATAACCCGGTTAAAACAAAAATTAAAACTGTTTTCTTATGTGTTATTGCACGAGTGAGTGGAGTATTCGGAGAGAAGACTGTGTCGATTTTCTAGAGAGAAAGAGAGAGTGAGAGAGAGAGACAGAGAGGGGAATACAACGGGAGAAAGAGAGAGAGAAGTGCGGCCGTAGAGAGAGAGAGAGAGAGAGAGACAGCCAAGGAGAAACTACGCAGAAGAGGAAGCACCGTTGAAGAAGACGACGGCCAAGGGTACCAGCAAATAGAAGGAAGAGAAGCCAATTGAGCACAAGGGTACGCCCTCGTATGCATCATCTTCGGAATTCTTGCGTCGGTACCGGTGAGTAAGTCGGAGCCTTAGTAAATATTTGTCTATAAATATATATTTATAACGAAAGGTGCGAAGGACATGCACGAGCGTTTATGTGCGTATAGGCGTTCCGCCTCTGATCTCGTACGAAACAATAATTCGCCGTGCTGATCAACACAGATGTTGGCAGGCGGTGTGGGTTAGTCACGCCTGATTACGTCATTGGAAACAGGTGAAATTTTGTCTTTACACGGGAGAGGAGAGGGGAGCGGGTCTAGCAGTTAACGCGATGGACGATAGGCGTCGACAACAATACGAAGCGGCCGGCGCCTTACGATGAAGCGTGTAGACGAGACTAAGGTGCGTCGAGCAGTTATGTAAATATAATGATAATCCTATTGTTTGTGTGAATATCGATACAGGCTTGAAGAAAGAAATGCTGTAAATTTTACTTTAACTGTCTTAACCAAATTAATGAATTAACCAAATAGTGTATAATTTATAATTATTGCAACGAAATATAGAGATAAATCCAATTTCTGTGACAAAAGGTAAACGTTTTTGTGAACTCCAAAATGAAATTTATAATACATCTCCAAATTCTGTATCGAAAACTAATGTATCATCCCTTTTGAATAATTAAATAGAATTTTAAAATCCACTTGAATAGATATTATTTCCAAAGCGCTTTGAAAAAAGTAATATCTCATCGTCGATTAAAGAAGGTAGTATCTCATAGATAGTTCTTTTATGTTTAAATGTATGTTCGCAGTATCGACTCAATCTTTGCAAGTTTTGATTTATAGATAGAAAAATTTTTTTTAATTTTTTAAAATTTTTTAAATTTTAAAAAAAACCTTTAGTGTATATTATTCATATATCTTCTAGTAGTATTTATTACTAAGTGTACTTTTAATATTAATACTCATAATTAATAATAAACTCAGATCAACGAGAGGAAGTAATACATACACCTGGTCATCGGATCATAGTATCCGAATACGAAAGTCTCCATGGAATTATATCTGGACACGGGATAGTAACATCCAAAGATCAATTTTATTGATTAATTCCCATCCCTTATTTCATTTCATTATGAATTACGTGTGTTAATATTAAATGTGTGCCTAATAATAAAAATATGATACTACCTTTTTAGACTCACCGCTGAGATACTATGTCTTTCAGACCGATTTTCAAATATTAGCATATTAAACTGGCTTTTAATAGCTACCCTTTTGGATGAACTTTTTAGCGTACCACTTTATTGATCTGACTTTTGACATACTACTTTATTATTCAAGAATGACGGTATATTCAGAAATCGAAAATAAAACTATTGGACTTCTATATCATTGATATTTATATTTTTGGAATCGTCGATTTAATATTGACTATAAAAAAAGAGAAAAAAAATTCAATTTGCTGCTATAAATTAAATATATTTGTTACATTAGGCTGATGCATCATACAGTATATGAAATGTATGTGTCGTTGATGATTTAGCGGAGCGTTAAAATATAAGAGTGAGAGAACTCAAGAAATATACGCGCTCAAGAAACTGAATCCGAGAAAATTGTGGCAAGAGGAGAACATTACGAATGACTGACTAAATCAGACGCAAGTTTTTCTCTAATAAAAAATTTTAATCTTGTGCTCTCTTTAATTTTACTCCTTTAAATTTCCTCTACATAAAATATTTAAAAGTTTCTTGGTTTCTAGCGACGTGTCTTGAATGGACGTAATCACATATACGCAGAGGTTTTTTTATGCCGATCAAAATCGTCGTTATTAACGGAGAAATAGAGAACGTACACGGAATTAATACTTCACTATGCATTAGCCCTGCCTCGAGCTTATTCCCCTACCTCACCTCTTGGTTCACGGTTTCCTCGTCTATTCAATCAAGTATCGTCTCTCTCCCTCCGTCTCCTTATTACTATCTTTCTGTCTCTCTCTCTCTCTCTCTATTTTTTTCATGCTTCGTTTACCGTGTCGCTTTGATCGGAGGAGGAGAGGCGAATAGAAAAAAGAGGCTAGCGGTCGGGGGTCGAGTAGACTAAGAATACAAGGGATCAGAATATGAGCCTAACCCAGCAATAAAGTTGAAATTAACCCACATAGACCTACGGTATATATACGTACATAATGGTAGTAGTCCCACTCCTGAATTTCTTTTTCATTTTTGAAAGCTGAGATGTACTTCCTAAGTTTGGGGAAAGTAAAAGGTCCGGTATTAGTTATTGACACTCGTTTCTTCGTCATTTTTATAAACTAGGTTTTCCACTCTATAGATTATATAGGCAGGGCGAAGTATCTAAATATATGGTATAAGTAGCAATTGAGAATATTAATATAAATCAGTAGTTTTAATTTATAGAAAGGCAAAAATGTGTGTGTGTGTTTTTTTTTTTTTTTTTTTTTTTTTATTAGTCGTCGGCAGAGCAAGCTCTGCACTAGTGGCCTCTCCAAACCAGCATTACGCCGGAACTATCCGGGAATATTACGTCGGCGGGGCTGTTAGTTAGCATATACGACTCCTCTTCTTCTGACACTATCCTACATCCCCCATCCCCTCAAGTGATCAGGGATTCGGTGTTCGTCCTCTGCATCTTAATCTTAAAATAGAATTAGTTAGCCTGGTTCATCCTGGGCCATTGGCCTAGTACTTTCGGCATTTCTAAGTTTGGTCATCACCTCTTTTGCGAAACTGCCTACTGCCTTCCAGTTTTCAGAAGATTCCAGCATTATTGATAGGATACTCTCTGGTCTTATTGGCTTATTGATGGTGTTCATCAAGTGCTCACGTTGTGTTCTAAAACGAGGGCAGCTCACTAATATATGCTCGGCATCCTCGACCAAAGTCGGACAGATGGGGCAGAAATCATTATTATCCAGGTGAAAGCGGTGGAAATAGAACCTAAAACAATCATGTCCAGTGAGCAACTGGGTTAGGTGGAAATCTAGTTCCTCGTGTTTCCTGTTGATCCATCTTTGTAAGTCTGGAAGGATACGATAAGTCCATCGGCCTTTGCTAGAATCGGTCCATCGTTTTTGCCATATTTCTATAGAAAGATGACGTTCCACGTTTTTAGCACCTTGTAGAAAATCCACTGCGGCCTTACATATATTGTGCAGCCTAGCCAGTTCATCTGCAGCTAAATCGAAAGGAAGAATTCCGGCAAATACCTCAGCAGCGTCGGAGGATACTGTCCTGTAACCACTAATAATACGTATACAGGAGCGGCGACGGGTCGCAATGGGCAGCTCACAATATGATTTAATTCCACATGCATGATGCCAGATTGGTGCTGCATACATGCTGACAGAATTAACAACATAAGCTAATAGCTTCCTCGAGCGTGGGCCACCAATATTAGGCATGAGCCGACACAAGGCAGCTGAAACTCGTTGCGCTTTTTCGCCAGATATCTTTAGATGCTCTTTGAAGTTTAACCTGGCATCAAGCCGTACACCCAAGTATCGTAAAGATGGCGCAGAACTAATGCGGCAGCTACCAACTTTAAGAGTAATACTATCTACCTCCTTACGACTGCTGACAAGAACTACTTCTGTCTTGTGCCCCGCTAATTGTAGACCAGCCGACTTAATCCATCTACTGATGTTGCTGATTGCCTTATTCGCATTTTGAGTGAATTCATCAAGGGCCTTAGCCGTCACTATCAGAGCGATATCGTCGGCGTACCCTACTGTTATTGAACCAGGCGGTTGCGTAATCCTCAACACGCCATCATATATAATATTCCACAATATAGGTCCCATAACTGAGCCCTGGGGGACTCCCGCAGTAACCTTATGCGATACAATGCCTTCATCCGTTCGGTATAATATTATCCTATTCTCAAAGTAGCTGGCCACGACCTTCTGTAAATAACCAGGTACTCCGAACTCTTTAAGAGAATTCATAATAGAAGACCAGCGCGCTAAATTAAAGGCATTCTTGACATCTACAGCGACAATGGCACAATACTGTTTAACCTTTCCATCTCTTACCACTGATTGCATTTCTTGCGGTATACACTACCAGTTTAATGGCATCGACTGTTGATTTTGATTTCCGAAATCCAAATTGGCGTGAGGATAAGCCGTGCAATCCTTCAGTGAATGCTTCCAGTCGGCTAGATATTATTTTTTCAAATATTTTACCTACCATATCGAGCATACACAATGGCCTGTATGATAAAGCATGATCAAGTGGCTTATTGCCCTTAGGTAACAGGACTAACCTTTGAGTTTTGCAGCAATCAGGAAAAATACCCTCAAGAAGACAAGCATTATATACTTTTAGAAATATAGATGGATTCTTCTTTATCGCCAACTTAACTGCCGCATTAGGGATACCATCAGGGCCAGGGGGAGCATTGTCTCTAGTCTTAGCGTAAGCATTATGTAGCTCCATTTCTGTTATAGGAGGTATATCGTCCGAGTGTTGCGTACGCAGTACAGTCGCATGAGTGTCATTGGGAAAAAGAGCGGAAAAAATCTTATCAATCAATTCCGTGCTAGTGGGTTGTATTGGTGCCCTACTCAATCGTGCCATGAGTGTTTTGTATGGTCGTCCCCATAAGTCATTGTTGGCCTCTGCACACAGTTCAAGCCAGCATCGACGTTTGCTTGCCTTAATCACATGCTTCAGAGATATGCTTCATGAGTGCATTGGCCAGATGGCCTGGTGCACCATATTCTAAACGCTCTTCTGATAATATAGTGGCGAATACTTCACAGTCTAGCGATCTGATATTCCATTTCCGTGTGGGCATCCACTCATTGCACTTGTTCTTTACTTTCTTCTCTGCAATCTCGTACAAAGATAAATCAAGTCATCACTGGCGAATGTTACATCAATGACTGATTGTTTATCACCCCTAATGAAAGTGGATTCAAATCCCTTAGTAACCACGTGGAGTTGAAGAGAATTAAGGCCATCAAGCAGCATACTACCTCTGTTGTTTGTTGAAGCGCTTCCCCAGGCTGTAGGCCACGCGTTAAAATCGCCAGCGATTAATAATGGTTTCTTGTCCGTGGCTTCATCAACTATCAGGTATGTGAATAAGTCTTTCCCGTTTTTTTTCAAATTTTGAGCCTTTATTGTGAAAAAATGGTTACAAATGAATTATTGAAAGTATTGGCCATCGCTAGCTACAACTTTTTCCCATCTTTCTGGCAACATACGAATCCCGTTGCGAAAAAATTCGACCGATTTGGCCTCTATCCAGTCATCCACCCATTTTTTGGCTTCCTCGTAGGAATGGAAGTGCTGGTCAGCCAGGCCATGCGTCATCGATCTGAAGAGATGGTAATCAGACGGAGCAACGTCTGGACTATACGGCGGGTGGGGTAGGACGTCCCATTTGAGCGTTTCTAAGTATGTTTTCACCGGCGGTGCAACATGTGGGCGAGCATTGTCATGTTGCAAAATAACTTTGTCGTGCCTGTCGGAGTATTGTGGCCGTTTTTCTCGCAGTGCGCGGCTCAAACGCATCAATTGTCCTCGATAGACCTCGCCTGTGATCCTTTCATTCGGTTTCAGAAGCTCATAGTAAACCACACCTAGCTGGTCCCACCATATACAGAGCATGAGCTTGGCGCCATGAATATTTGGCTTGGCCGTCGATGATGATGCATGGCCGGGTAGTCCCCATGATTTTCTTCGCTTCAGATTATCGTAACGTATCCACTTTTCATCGCCAGTCACGATACGATGCAGAAAATCCTTTCTTTTATGTCGCTGAAGCAGCTGTTCGCAAGTGAAAAAACGCCGTTCGACGTCTCTCAGCTTCAGTTCGTACGGCACCCAATTTACTTGCTTTTGGATCATTCCCATGGCTTTCAAACGCTTGGAAATGGTTGTTCGGTCAACTCCCAATGCTTCAGCAAGTTCTTCTTGCGTTTGACAAGAATCTTCATCAAGCAAAGTCGCCAATTCTCGATCTTCAAAGATTTGCGGCCGCCCGGAACGCTCCTTGTCTTCCACGTCGAAATCACCGCTTTTGAAGCGTCGAAACCATCCGCGAACACTTGAATCATCGACCCAACCTTCTCCATAAGCCTCCTGAAGCAATCCATGCGTCTCGGCAGCAGATTTCTTCAAATTGAACCAATAAAGTGAAACTTCCCGCAAATGACGTCGACTCGGCTCAAATTTCGACATTTTCACGATATCAAAAATTTATGATGCGAAAAAATTTTAACTAATGTGTTAGTATGGAATTGTTGACATATGAATAAGCTTTGATTATGACATATGTAACCATTGAATACTCGCACAGTATTGGTGGCGCCATCTCTTACAAAAAACGGGAAAGACTTATTCACACTCCTAATATTATATTCTTATTTTATTGTATGTATATTTTATACGTATTATATTATTACATACTTATTTTGATATATATGTATTTATGTGTATTATAATATTATATAATTGTTTTATTGTATATATTTTATATTCTGATATACTTATTTTGTATATATATATATTTTAATATTGTTATATTCTTATTTTGATATATATATATATTTATATATTGTTATATATTGTATTTCTTTTTATATGTATATATATATTTATCTCTATTATTATATATTATTGTTATTTTATTTTAATAAAAGTAAACTCTAGCTTACTTATATATATACATATATATATATACATCTATATCTATACGTGTGCATAAATATATATATATACTATTTATTTTTGTAATTTTGTTTTTAAATAATTGAAAAATTTACTGTGATTATTATCTCGATGTTACACCCCTTGCGTAAGACGGTTGTTAGAAGTATGAAAATAATCGTTCGCCTCTGTTAAGGTAATGCGGCATTAAGCAGTGTACATATGACAAAAATTTTTCCCCCTTTTCGATCTTCGCATTCGCCCAGAGCAGTATGTCTGTGAACGAGGGAAAACCTAAGGAAAGAAAACCCAGTGGGAAAAAAAATCTTCATAGGAAAACCTCGTTCGAAGATACGTAGGGTTCACATGATTCTTTGTATTGTATCTTACTCTACTTACATTAGTATCTGTGAAAATTTCTATGCGAAATTCGATATCTAGTATTTATGGAAATAGGAAATTTACTCTTATTGTTTTGTCTAATTCTGGAAAAGTCGCGTGAGTTGAGGATTTATTTTTATGGTTTTGCAGAAAGAACGTTTGTTTGTCTTTCGTCTCGTCGGTAGTGGTTAGTACTGGTTCTGGCTCTGGTTGAGCGATCATTTCGTAACTGTTTCTTGCCTCTTGTTTCGTCGATGGTTGTTTGAGCGATATGAAGAATTGTGCGGCTGTGCTCCAAATGGCTGACAATAATTATATCGACCAACCGTATACACGATGAAGGGCGTATCCGTTGAGGACAACCCCTATGAACGATTTTATTACGTGTATGATCACCAGGACTGCTATTATCCCCGCGCTTGCGGATCCAAAGGTGATAAATTTATTCCATATTTTCTTCCAAGCAGAATTTACTAAGTTATCCATGGTGTCTTCATTTATGAAGTGCGATATCGTGTTGCCGCTCGTCACTCCTGATTCGTGCATTTCGTATGCTGCGTTATTCAACAATGCAGCTGTTTCTACTGGAAACATAATTCGTTCTTTTAGTTTTTCTAAATCTTTACTGGAGTAGATTCCAGATGTTGCTAGGCTGATTGGATTAATGTATTTCCATGTCAGCTGAGTCATGGGCTTTAGGGTTGTGGGTTCTCTTCCCTCGGTCGGTTTTGGTGCCAATTTGTACCATTCGCTATCAATACGGTAGTATGATGGTAGCACTTGGTTACAGGGAACTCTAGTCCCTCGAGTTTTCAGGATATGTGTTTTTGGTGTGAGAAAGAGGGTTGTGTTTTGTCTTACTACTCTCAGCTCGGTGTAACAGTTTTCGCCGTGATCTATCTTAACTTCCACTGGTATACATTTTACCAGGTGTACCACTTCGCCGGATACTACAGCCATATAGCCAGGACCTTTCATTATGTTATACGCAAATTGGTCGGGACTTTGTGTAGCATTAGCGAGTGCGTTTTTTTGCGGGATCTGTTCTACCCGACATCGCTCGGTCACTATGTTGCGGTATAAGTTAAGCATTTGTTTTTTTTCCTGTTTTTCCAGATATACGAATTTTGCATTTACATAAGCGAAAATATCCAGATTACTACTAGATAACGTACCTTTTTTCGCAAACGTTACACCCTGTTTAGTTTCGAAGATAACCAGTTTTGGGTGTTCTGTTCTTATTATAGTATAACCGCATACCTTTTCTTCGGACAATTTACTTAATGCGAACGTTAATTTTTGATCTGAAAAAGAATAGATTACGTCTTGATCTATCTGAGGGTTAGTCATTTTTATTGCATGACCCTCGAATAATACGTCGTATTTATTAAAGTGGCAATCATTATTAGGGACGGATTCCCAGAAGGTATATCCATCTTTTGCGTCTATGCAGAATTTTCCCGATAATGGACATGATGTTCCCGATTGTAGATGAATTTTGTCATCTTGTAGGTTTACTCGCGCCGATTGTTGCGATAGGGTGATTTTAAGGGTTCCTTGGACAATAACAGAATTCCAAGTCCCATAAGGGTCGCTATAGTAGGCTCCCTCGCAAGTTCCGTCGTTACTTATGCTTCCGGCGTAGGTCATCGAATATGTGTTTGTTTGGTTAATTCTGACCCCGTTTATAACGTGATTTTGTCCGAAGTTGATTATCCCAGTTAAATGCAATTGTAAACAACTATCTCTACTGACGTCATACAAATATTCCATTTCGCCGTTGTTAACAATGGAGTTATGCGAATGCATCCCGCAGTAATAGATGGTTCTCCGTACCTCTATTTTACATTGCAATGCTTTGGTTTCTTGAAAATCGTTGATTTGGAGTAATTGTATATAAGCAAGTTGGCTGACAGGGTGGAGTTGAGGGAAGTTGCATTCTCCGACGTCTAATAAAGACATGGTCGTTATATTCATAGTATTAGATCCGCAATCGTACCCTATCATTGTTTTTGTCGGGGTGACGAAAAATAATGAAAAAAGTATGGTGTATAAGGATATCATCTGAAATCATAAAGAAGTTAGTTGCATAGTCACAAAAAAATAGTTTTTATGGTTGGCATAAGAAAGGAAGAAATTAGTTTAGGTTTTGGCCTTTGCGGACAACTGATAAAAAAGGTTTTGTGTTTTTTTTCTCTTTTTTTTTTCTTTCTTAAAATTATAATCTTATAAATAATATTCGTATGCTTATTTTATTATAGGGTTAGTATGGAGGATGTGAAGCGTTAGGTAGTAAGCAAAAAAAAAAATGCGAGTTTTATTTATGTACAGATATAAATTTTATTATAATGAAAAAAAAAATCTATAAAATGTTTAAAGTGATGGAAATCGCTATATATATATTTTTTTTTCTAAGGGTGACACTGATTAATCTGGTTTCTCCTGTTCCTTCTGTCTACCCTTTTTCTTTTGCGTTGTTGTTTCTTTGTTTATGTAAGAGATGCGAAGTCTATTCGCATGAACGATCTTACTGCTTTTATTTACTTGGATCCTAATATTATTCTTGTTTAGCACTTCTAGTATTTTGTGAGGTCCAGAGTAATGATTTCCGAATTTATCTGGTTTCGGACCAGACAGTAGGAATACGTAATCCCCTATTTTAAAATTCCGTGGATTAATTTTCCTGTCGTAGTATTTTTTTGAACGAAATTTTGAGGATACCAGGTTGTCGTAGGCTAATTTTTGGATTCCATTCAACCGTGTGACTAGGTCGACTAGATATCCTTTGTACGTCGGTAACAAGTCTCCTTCTCTTAAAGGATCGATAGAAGGCAACCGGGCGATTCTACCGAAGATTAATTCGTACGGCGTATGCTTAGTGCTTTCTTGAACACAAGTATTATAATTTAAAATGGCTATATCTAACCAACTGTCCCATTCTTCGTCGTTGGTAGTATATTCTTTTAAGAACTCGCCCAAAACGTGGTGCGAGCGTTCTAGTGATCCATTAGATTGCGGGTGAAAAGCGGTTGTCCGTAGTTTCTTTATTTTGAACCGTTTAGCTGTTCGGTTCATTAAGCTACTCAGGAAATTCTTCCCTTGGTCTGTTAGGATGATCCTTGGTGTTCCAAAGGTGCAAATAAACCTTTTTATAAAAGAATCCGCTATGGTAGTGGACAGCGTATCCAGTAAGGGTACTGCTACGCAGAATTTAGAGAACTGGTCTTGCATTGTCAAGATGTATTCATTTCCAAGTTTAGTAGGGGTTAATGGCCCTACGACATCTAAAGCTATTTTATAAAAGGGTGTGCCGGGGGTGTCGGTGATCACCATTGCTTGTTTAGTTTTTAATCTCACTAGTTTTTTAAGTTGACAATCGAAGCATTGTTGTATTCTCCTTTGAACGTCTTCCTTTAAATTATTCCAATAATACTTTTGTTTGATTCTGTTATATGTCTTGGACACACCTCTATGTCCGCCTATTGGTGACTTATGTAATTCATAGAAAATTTCGTCTCTTTTCTCTTTTGGAACGTATTTAAGGGTGTCGGTGCAAATGATAATTTTAGTTGGAGAATTCATAAAAGATGCTTTTATTGTTTCGAGAATGTCTTGCCATTTTATGTTTTCAATATTCTTACTTTTGGCAATGCTAATAAGGTTTTCTCCTATTTTGATTAAAATTTCTTTTAAGATGGATAAAGTTTTGTATATATTGGTTTTTATTATAGTCATGGATATGGATATTTCTCCTCGTATGCATAATGCGAAGAGATTCTTACAGTGCGTCCCTTTTATTCGTTGGACGTCTCCAATATCCATGGGATTAATATTTATGTCATTGTTTTCCAATAGTTTTTTAGCACCGTCGTCACAGGGTTTTCCGTCGCTAGTTACGAAGAAAACGATGTTATCTTTGTGGTGGCATATTGAATCTTTAGTTTCTATTACTTTGCCTCTTTCAACCTCGTACTCATTGTCGTGATTTGAGCGAATTGACGAGTCGGTGGAGGTTATTGATTTGGTTTCTTCTGACTGGTCAGCGGTTGTCAGTTGGGGTAAGGCTGTTGGTTCAGCTTCAAATTCTTCGTGTGATTCCGGTTCACTTTCGGCATAACAAGGCGCCTGTAATTTTGCGTCACGCGTGGGCCTTTTTCCTATCGGAGATATTTGGTTAGTTTTCTCTTGCGTAATGTCCTTTGTTCTTTTGTTTCCAATTACTGGTGAAGAAGGTTTTTCGGACTCCCCTTGCGTAATCATTTTAGGTCGTCGTCTCTTCTTTGCTTGTATAATTATCTTCGGATTAGATTTATTTTTATCGGTGCATCCTGGCGCATTGCTGAGCTCTCGTCCTGATCTTGTCACGATATTTGTTGTAACTATTTCAGGTGGATTTCGTGATAATGCGTCTGCGTTAGAATTTAGTTTTCCTGGTTTATACAAGACGGTATAATCATATTCGGAGAGTTTCAACCGCCATTTTTGCACTCGTGTATTCAGGTCTGCTGATTTAAACCAAACTGAGGGTTGATGATCAGTGATGATTGTTATTTTCCTTCCATATACGTAGGAACGAAATGCCTGTACGCTATGTATGACTGCTAAGGCTTCCTTTTCGTAGACCTCGTATTTAAGTTCTGCATTGCGTAAAACTCTAGAAGTATATGCTATGGGTCTATCTTTCCCTATTTCTCCCTGGGACAGAATACCTCCTATAGCGTATCCTGAGGCATCAGATGTTATATTAAATGGTTGAGTAAGGTCGGGGAATTGTAATAAGGGTGCATTGCATAGAATGTCTTTTAAAGTCTGAAAGGCTTCTTCGGTTTTGTTCGACCATTCAAACGTTACATTTTTTTGCAGCAATTTTGTTAATGGCTTTGCAATTGCAGAGAATCTTTCAATAAATCTGCGGTAATATCCGGCTAAACCAAGAAACTGTCGCACGTTTTTTGTGTTTTTCGGTTGTGGGAAATCTTTTACAGCTTCTATCTTTTTTTCGTCGGGACTAAGTCCTTTTTCACTCAAACGATGTCTTAGATAATTCACTTCTCTTTTCAAAAATTCGCACTTGTCGGTTTGTAACTTCAATCCGGCGTCTCGAAGTCTGTTTAATAGTAGACTCAATTTTCTATCATGTTCTGCCAGTGTGTTTGTATATATCACAATGTCGTCCAAGTACACAAACAATTCTCTGCCTTGTAGTCCTCTTAATAAGGTGTCCATTAACCTTTGAAAAGTGGCGGTTACATTTTTCAACCCAAAAGGCATACGAACGAATTGATAGTGTCCAAACGGCGTACTGAAAGTTGTTTTATGTGCATCTCTCGGGTCCATCTTAATTTGGTGAAACCCTGATGCAAGGTCAAGTACGGAGTAATATTTTGCACCTCCTACTTGGTCAAATATCTCAGTGATATTCGGCAGTGGATATGCATCGCTTACCGTTTTTTCATTCAAAGCTCTGTAATCGAGCACCATTCGCCATCTTGGTCGACCTTGTGAGTCTGCTTTCTTCTTTACGATCCAAATTGGGCTATTAAATGGAGAATCTGAGTTCTCTAAACCCCTTGGTTTAATAAATCATTCACCTGCCTATCTATTTCTTCTTTGAGCGAGTGAGGAAATTTGTATTGTCGGGCATTGACTGGTTCTTCGTCTGTGGTTTTTATTCGGTGAGTTATAGTATCTGTTCCAGACAACGAATCTCCGAGTCGAAAGAAAATATCGCGATTTTTTTCGACTAAGTGCTGTACATATTCTTTTTCGGTTTCATTAAAGTGATCTGTCCGTATTTTATCTCTTATAGATGCGGTTTGCCCGGAAGTTAAGCTCTCCGTGGGGAAAACGGTGGATTCATTATTTACTCCCTTTGAGGGGATGTTCAGTTCTTCAAATATAGTTCTTGCGCGAGTGAATAAAGCGTCTTTGTGGATATACTCTCATTATCGAAATAATTATTTAAAAATTCGTTCGTTTCGTCATCTATGCGTAACAATTCTTCGTTCAGCTTTTGTTGTTCGTCGTCTGTTTCGCTCTCGTCGCTCTCACTTTCGGTAGATGCGTTCGCGAGCAGCGAGTCTACTGTATATTCTGTTCCTCCTACTTCCAGTTGTGCGTCTAAATTTTTGTGAAGCATCCCCGGTGACACAAATTCAATTGGTTGGTCATGTGTATGAAGAAACTCAAGTCGTTTCGTCTAATAATTTAATGTTACTCGAACGTCACTTAAATATCGTGCTCCTAAAATACCAGAATATGGTATTGGAAAATGATCGGAGACGACATGAAAGCTAGAAATTCCTCCCAGAACTTTTAGTCTTAAAGTTCCTAGGGTAGAAAATTGTTCCGAGCTTATCCCCTTCAAGAGTCCTTTCTGTGACTCATCGATTTTGTATTGGTGGGGTATGGTTCCTCTTTTTATCAAGTTTCCCTCCGATCCTGTGTCTATTAGGAATCTGCATTTGCCGCCCATTGGGTTCTTGGTAACTACAGTAGGAAGTAGCTCCGTTTCCTGTTCGACGTGGATATTCACAATGCTGTATGTAGGTATATCTAGGGTTTCATTTCCTAGTTGTAAATTCGTCGTTTGCCCAGCTATGATAAGCTGTTTATGGCTAAAGTTTAATTCAGCGTTGGTTTCTGTTAAAAATTCTGATCCTATGATTCCATTGTATGGAATAGGGAAATCGTCTGATACAATGAGGAGTTCGATTCTTTGTCCGGCAATTTTTAATGATACAGTACCTAGGGTTGTCTCTTTACTATCTCCCACTCCTGTTAGTGTATAAATTTTCGATTCATTTATGTGTGCTCCTTTTGGTATAGATCCCATTTTGAGAATACTTACTTCGGATCCACTATCTATCATAAAAAAGAGAAGATATTGTGGCCCGAACTGAACCTCTACATATGGTACGTAGTTGTTTATTGTGGTTCCAAGGGTATTAGTTCGCCTAACGGATTCGTTAGTTGGTTTGTGTTCATTGAGCGCGTTTGTCCGTCGCAAGTCCCTTTGTTCGCGCTCTCGTTCTGGGGACTTCGTCCATTTCCCTGGTTATATTGCCGCTTTCGATATTCTGATATCGTATGCCCTGGGTATTTGCAATAAGCACAGGTAGGTCTATTCGAAGTGGTAGCGGTTTGTTGAGCGGGATCTCGTACCCTACATGTAGCTTCAGAGTGCCCTAGCCTTCCACATTTTTGGCATTTCGAAATCGGTTTTTGCTTATTCGCTTGATTCGTTCGACAGAAATTAGCTGTATGGCCAGGCTTATTGCATAGCTGGCACGTTATAGACGATGGTCTATTGCTGTTTCTGCAGTCACGAGCATTATGACCGATTGTATTACATGCTTGATACTTGATCGTTGCGAAGCACTGAGACGTATTATGGTTTGACCTTCCACAAGTTCGACATGACAGCGTTTGGCTTGGTCTGAGTCTTTTCCGACATTCTGCGAACGTATGACCTATTATATTGCAGTAGCTGCAAGGGGTATTTCTTGGAAGAGTTAGATTATTTACATGTCGGGGATATGCATTTTGTTTGTTAGGTTTATGGCGTATTTCTTGCCTCTTAAATATGTTTTCTCGAGCTTCGAGTCTTCGTTCTACTGCTATCGCGTCTTTTACTACGTCTTCGATTGCTTCATTCTCTTTCAGTCTAGTTTCGATTTCGGGTTTTAATCCTAGTCGAAAACATTCTATGATTGCTTTTTTGATGCTGCGCTTGAAGGCAGATGTGTTTGGTGCCTTGGTTATGTGGCGATTTACTTCATAAATTTGAGAACCGATGTCTCTCATTCTATTCGCGTATTTTATAACTGATTCATGTTCGCCCTGGTATTGACTACTCAGTTCGCCGAGAAGTTGGTGCACGTTTTTCGATTGGGCGTAAAAGTCCTTTAAATGTTCTTTAAATTCTTCGACTGTGGCGAATGCGTACCCAGATATTATTTCTCTTGCTTCGCCCAAGAGTTTTCTTTTAAGCAGCTTCGTGAAGCTTTCCTCGAGATTGTTGCTTATGAGTTCCCTAGCTTCTGTGCTGTATTCTAGGAACTGGCTAAGAAGAATATTTTTCCCGTCGAATTCAGGAACAAATTTGAGTGCTTCCTTTAAAGATATGGTTGTAGATTGGTCGTTCGCCATTTTAGTGCTTGGTAGGTGTTCAGCTATTAAACAATCTAACCGTCTTTTGTTCAGCGAGGTCTATAGAGTCACCGGAGAACGATAAGTTTTCAGGGGTAGATGAACCTGTGTGTATGGGACTGACGTCTTCTATATTTTGTTCGATATTCGATTGTTCTCGAGGCGTTGATGTGCCGAATGGCGTAAATTTAACCTCTTTTAAGTATTTCGGAGGAGTTCTGAATTCGTCCTCCCTTGGTTGATTCTCAGGTTCGTTTTTTATTGGGATTTCTAACTCTTTCCCCGATCGAGTATTCATTCGATTTTTAATGTACATGTGTATAAATGTGTCTCCCTTTTATTTATGTG